>CM067222.1:81227641-81335462 GCA_034190945.1 Octodonta nipae
ACGGATTCATTCAACAGTTTTTTTTTGGGTAACAGCCTGTGGTATTCTAAAAGATGTATATAACGTATCTATACTTTTTATTTAGTGTGCTTCTAGATTGGCAGTCAAAACACTTGTTCATCCTTCGTTTATTTGTCATTTGTTCAAACCACATCCGTAAACAATTGCATAACTACCCCTAGCACCAATGCTCGACACTTAAATGAGATTAAAATGTCCAATAAAAACACTCCACGCCCCGCGCTGTCACGACATTGTCCATAACAGGATATGAAGAATGGGTTGATCGATTTAAACCAATGATGGTGAAATCGTCCAATAAAAAATTACCCGACGGATGTGGTGTTTATTTGGAGCTAAATCATTAACACGGTTTTGGGGGTGGGATTGGTGTTTTAAAGTTGATTGTAAACCAAGAGGAAAATGTATAAACTTTAGTTTAGATAAGAAAATGTAAATAAAAAATTTACAGGCCATTTATAGCTTTCTATATTAATTACGCTAGTTCCACTAGATTCACTCAAAGTTTCTTTTACTCTCTCTATTGGCGTAAAACATTTTTTTTCAAAGATATTGTGCTTTCTAAAATTTCATCATAATAAATTTTATGTTATATCAGACTGATCAGATTGTTGTCTCTGAGCTCGTAACTCAAAACCAACAAGATCATATTACGAAGCTTAGGAATTACAGTTGTTTCATGCGTCAATGACACTAAGTTGATCCTAGCAGTAGACCCCTAGGAATTTAAAAACAACAAATGTCATATATTATATAATAATATCTTAGAAAAGGCTACTTTTTTTAACATACCTACGTCAATGACACTAATGAACCATAATGCTAGAAATCACTTGGAATCTCAAAACCAACAAAGATCATATTATGAAGCCTAGAAAGATCACATTTATATCAAACGCTACTGAGACTAATAACCATACTACTAGAATCAACTTGAGAACTCAAAACCAACAAAAATCATATTATGAAGCCTAGAAAGACCACTTTTATATAATACGCTAATAACACTAATGACCATACTGGTAGAATCAACTTGGTAACTCAAAACCAAGAAACATCATATTGTGAAGCTAAAGAAAGACCACTTTTTATGATACGTAAATGACACCAATGGCCATGCTTCTAGAATCAACTGAGTAACTCAAAGCCCACAAAGTTCATACTGTAAATGACATTGATTACCCAACTACTAGAATCAACTTAGGAACTCAAAACCAACAAATATCATATTACGAAGCTAAGAAAACGTTACTTTTTTAACTTGCGTCAATGACACTAATGACCATACTGCTAGAATCAACTTGGAAACTCAAAACCAACAAAGATCATATTATGAAGCCTAAGATAGACCACTTTTATATCTTACGCTAATTACGTTAATGACCATACTGCTAGAAGCAACTTGGGAACCCAAAATCAAGACACATCATATTGCGAAGCTAACGAAAGACCATGTTTTATGATACGCCAATGACACCAATGACCATGCTGCTAGAACCATGCTCATATCTCTCGAAGCTTAGAAAAGACCACTTTTTTTTTAAACGTCAATGACACTAATCACACCATACTGCTAGATTCTTGGAAGAATATTAAGAAGAATATCAACAATATTCTCAGGAGCAGATCGTAAGACAAAGATCTCTTTGCAAATACTAATAGTTTTTTCTAACATTATGTTAAACAAACTCTAATACTATAATCTTACTTCTCCCCATATTTCAGATATTCCATATAGTAATACAACTGTTCATGGTCTACCCTATATAACAATCATTTTTTAACTCTTTTAGATCTTCCCTAATGGAAATACCGGTGCAATCCTCGGTGTGTCACAAATTTAAAAACACAGTTTGGCACTCTAACTCCAAACTTTTACTTATACACTCACCCAAACTGCAACTGCTTATTGGCCACCCTATATAACAATGTTATTTAACATTTTTTTTACCGCTTTGTCTACTGCCATCTACATTAAGACCATAATATGTCAAACATTACAACTTATTTTTTAACCACCCTGTATAAGCATAATTTTACTCTACAAAATATTTCAACCACCCTGTTGTGGATCTGCTTAGAGGCCACCAAATATAACATTTTTTAAACACAACAATAATTCTGGTCCAGTATAACATTTTTTATATCACCTTGTATAACTATAAATCCATCAATGCCCAATATATTTCACTAAAACCAATTTGCTTATTGGGCACCGTATATAAGATTTTTTTTGTATGTTTCTGAATCACCTTGTATGTATTACAACTATCCTGTATACGCTACTGCTTAGTGATTAACTAATATAACATTTTTTAAATAATTAACCATAATACTTCTTTACCCTATATTTCAACTATCCTATCTTCGCAACTTATTATGAATTACGCTATTTCACAATTTTTCCACTTATTTTTTCAACATTATAAGGTATAATTTCTCTCCACACTTCATTTAAACCACCCTTCATTTACAAGTTTTTCTAACCTTGTTCGAATCATACTGTATAACTATAACTTCTGCGCCCCATGTTTCAGCTATTCCATATATGCAACTGCTATATAAAAAAAAAATTTTCCCCACCCTGTATAATTAGAGCTTTACACCACCTTATATTTCAACAACCTTTTATATGCAACAACTTTTTTGCCACCCTGTATCCTTATAATCCTACCCCAACCTATATTTCAACCATCTGGTAAATGGAACAGCTTGTAGATCATTACATTTCTTATTTTTTAAAGCCACCTGTATAGCTGTTATTATATTCCGCGACATATTTCACCCATCCAATATATGCAACTGCTTGTGGATATAAAAAAAGTTTTAAACCATAACATAAACTATAATTCCACTCCATCTTATATTTCAGACACTCTGTATAAACAGCTGCTTCTAATATTTATTATGAACATAATTCAAAGATAGTAACTGCTTACATAACACATTTTTTATCCAAACTGTATAAATATTCTACCCTTTTTCAACCACTTGGTATATGTTAATATGGTAAGTGCTTCTGGCCCACTCAATATAAAATATCATCTATCCAGCGTTTTGTTGGTTTTCCTGTGCTTCACTTGCATTCTCATGGTCTCCATTGAATAATTCTGTTCTGTTCTGTTCTGAAATAGTTTTCCTGCCGAGCCATATGTTTCACCCAAGTCTTTTTCGCAACTTTACCCATTACATCTTCGACTCATTTTTCATTCCTCATTTCTAATATGGTCTTTGTGGAGATTCTCAACTCAGCCCTTCTTAATTTTAGTTTTAGTGTGTTTGTTACTCTAAATTGTGTTGTTTAGGTAATCAGCTGCTTCATTCAGAGGCGGATCTAGAGACTAACTTCATGGCGAACGGGGCACTGTCGTGCATTGCGAGGGCGATTTCAAGTCAAAATCAATCGAGCTTCTCAATGGAATTGGCTATCTTGTATTTTGTAGGTTATTTAGCTATTAAAATACATAGTTGAGCTTCGGTTTAAATCCACAGAAACTATTGTCTTGTTAGCTTTTTGGTGTAAGATTGTCCCGTGTATTAGCGTTGATCTCCCTAACCGTGAAGGTACCGTTGGCTTTTTGAATTTGCTGTTTTTTCTGCTTTTCCAAATAGTTGCCTTCCATAATTGTTACCTTCTTTGCTACTTGTGGATCAATCTTGGTAAGTTAGCTTTGCTTTCCTTTATGAGCATGGTCTCATCCGTTACAAGTAATCTAACCAGGTATTAACTTCTATATGTTTTACTTCCATTATTCCTCTCATTTTTTGTTTCTGTCCTCTTATGAAATTTGTCTATAAATGGAGTCGTTTCAGATTCGGAACCTCTGTGTGCTGGTTTCCCCGAAATACCTATATCTGGATTATTACATCTTGCGTCTACATATTTAATGATATGTATCAAATCCATAAATAAGTGCAAGTGATCAAGATTTCCGACCATAAATAATATATGTTATATATTGTGTTGCGTACAAAAGAATGACACCTTGAAAAGAGTTTTTAATATCTCTGACAGGTTAACCTGACAATTTTATCGTGACGTTCTAACCTAGGAGCTACATAATAACAGCAATGACATGTAACGGCTCCAGATTCGAAACCTCTGTGCAGATTTTCCAGAAAATTCTATGTCGATATTATTACATCCTGCGTCTACATATAAATAAATGGTTTATTCTTAGGACTTCGATTTGTTTATTTTATTATTATTAAACTATTAGTTAATTTTTGAAAGTCAGAATATGAGTCAGTCTGCTGTACTTTTACACATGAGCCTGGCCAAATGTTTAGTCGAAGGCCATACACAAACAAGCAAGTACTTATAAATTCTTAATAACGAGATCAAAAAAAATAAAAACATTCTGACAAATGATTCGAAATGGCTGATAGCAGTAAAAGATATCAATCAACCTTGCTTCTTCATTTTTATAGATAGTGATTAAATTTGATTCCTATTAAAACTTTTTTTCGCTTTATCTTCACGCTAAAATTTCTGAAAAAGTCACCAAAATTGAGTTCTCTCGTTATTTCAAGTGCTACGATAGAACTTCTTAAATGAAAATACCTTTGTGAAATAAAACCCTGATGGTGTTATTCAAATTAACTTAATACATATATCATAGTTGAAAAGATTTATGTTTAAACCAGAGAGTTTTTGCACAAGAATATGAAAATCCTATGTCACGCATTTCGTAAATCTTAGCAAAGCAGCTTGTTGAATATTCAGCTTTCGAAATATTCACCCGCTGACCGTTTGAAATGGACTTTACCGCTACTCCAGCATTTGATAAAATGACTATAAAAATCGATAAAGTAGACGTTAGAGAACACATCAATCGGACTTACGTGAATTCACTTTCGTTGATGAAAGACATCCAGCAGAGCAAACGAGGATTCATATGCCACATTAAGAGAAAAGTGGCATTTATTTATTATTTAGAAACGGCTATTCAAGGTTATATTAATATAAATTAGATCAATAACGGAAGAGTATAAATATACAGTGTACTCGTAAAGTTTTGGAACATCCGAATAAAATCTATCCAGATAAAAGAAGAAAAAAACCCTCGGACACGTCAGCCTTATTTTAATAATGCGCAAACTTGAACATGAATAGATTTCTCATGACGTCATTAACGTGGCCTGTATGACGTCATACACATTTTTCTTAAATGACAACTCCAATATTAGATATATCGATTTGAAAGAACTAGTAATTCTACATACAGGACGTTTAAATTTCAAATTAGTTACATAATAAGTTTTTTCTGAAAAAAAACTCTTTTATACACTTAAACAAAAAATCAAATTAAGGCATATGTAACAAAAGAATAAGGAAAAATCAAAGCAAATTGACGACGAAAGAGTTTTTGCTTCACCTTTTGTTGGTTCAAATTCGGTTAGACTGAGGACCATGACTACGAAGAGATAATTCTATGTTCAGGCGGCTCGAATCGGACCATGAAAACGAACAGGCTTGTCCTATTTTCAGTTCGAATCACAAACTCTGCATACGAGCGCCGTAATACAATCTGTTATTTCCCTTCATATTTGCGGGTACATTCAATGACAAGTCTCAGCAATAACAAAGTTTATTCAATTTTAACAATTACAATTTTCATCACATTTCTTTCAGCAGTTATCCTACATTCACGATGCTTTATGAACAATGCTGTGTGAACTAAACGAGCTTTTATCCAAATTAAACTAGCAACGTCTTACAAACGTTGTTTCCAAACATCTATTACAATTCACTAAACTAATACGACGATTTATTACTTCAAAGTACTAACTAATACTGTGTCTTTAAACTGTCTACATTCCCAGAATGTTTTAAGACCTTCACGATGCCATAATTTGCACACTTCTACACTATTTTTATAATTCTACAGGTTTCAACACTATTTTCTTTGGGTTCAAGATTAAAATATATCATTGTTGCCAACTGAGCATTGCTACCAACGGACTAATAGTTTTGATGTTAATGCCAGGTTACGCTGTTGACTAAACCAACCGCTAGAGTGCCCCTCTACGCAGCCATAGAGGTTATTTAACCCTTTCAAAAGAGAACTTGGTTTTCGAACACAAGTGTTCAAATTGACCACCATTTACTAGCTGACAATGAGCAATGCAGTTTTCAAATTCGATGTTTAACACTGCATTAGTTTTTACTCTACCTTTAATGTTTTGTTAAATATCGATGTTTTGCTAGTTTTTACCTCGATCACAATAAATGTCAAATTTGATAGTTAAAAGACTTGATTTGTAATTTTGATTGTATTAAAAAGTAAAGAATAAAGAATTTAAACGAAACCCAACATATCGCAATTTCAATGAGGTACTTATGACTGCTGTGGAGATAGAACTCGCAACCAAGAACAAGGTTGCGAATTATTTAACACTAAGTACCTGATCAACCAATTACAAGATCAACCATAAATAGAAGAAAAACAATTGGATGTTTTATTAACCGTTGAAGAAAATCCTTTCTTATCAAGGCGTCAGATCGCAATGCAGCAACGAATAATAGTCAGTCTACGGTTTGAAAATCCCTAAAGCAGAACAAATGGCATCCATTCAAAGTTTATTTGGTAGAAAATCGTAATGAAGATGATTTTGACGGAAGAGTTGAATTTTGTGAACGATCGGCAATTTTCAATTCCTATAATTTTCGCAGACGAGGCAACTTCCCGTTCAATACGCAGAACTGTATATATTTAGCACCTGAAAACCCACACTTTATGCACTTTATGGTGGAACCACATACACAACGTCCACATAAGGTCAACGTATGGGCAGGTATTGTCTGCATTGAGATCATAGGTCCCGGCATACCTGATGTCACTACAACAATTTTCTCCACCACCACCTCTAGATGGTGTCTCTCCATGTTATTTACTGACTTCGCGAATATATTGTCGAATGCACTCTATAAAGGTCACTTTCTCAAGAGCAAGAAGTATCTAAGTAATTGTGCTTAACTTCTATGGAAACCGTATTCTAGCCCTATTGGTGGGTATTTTTGAACATATTTTTTTATAATTTCGGAAACTTTGTTGAGAAGTTCTTTGTTGATTTTGCATGTATATTACAGTTTTCTTTCCTCCATTTTTTCCTGTGACAGATAACTATTTGAAATTTGTTGATGAGGATAAAGTATAGTAAAACAATTTCGAAAAATTGCCCGGATTACTGTATAGAAGTTCTTCGTTCACAAACATTTTAAAACAAAAAGATGTCTACAATATAATCCCCAACCAGTATTCCTATATAGAAATAAAGTAAGTTGTTTATAGTGAGAAACTTATCTGTATTACTTTCAAATAGTTCAAATGTCTTCACAACTGCTTCCTTAAGTTTTCTATTTTTTAAATTTTCTTCCTTCAACAGAATCTTTGTTTTATTCTATTCTATCCTATAAGTGCCGGTCCATGGTTGGCCCAATTTTAATTTTAAACACATATCTGTTGCTAAACAAAACCCTTATGTACAAGTAAAATAATCTTATATGAATATGTCTCTTAATTATATAAAACATAACGAGGGAAAACACTTTTTTTTATCTTTTACTCTTACATAAATATGCAAGATGAAAATATCACAGGTACAGAATGAAACCCTGAACGCCTTTGAAACTTTGTTTTTTTAAATCTATAAAGCAATATATTTGTTCTCAATATATTGTGTGTATTTAATACCTTCATTAATTCGACTTCATATACCATTGCTATACAAAGTCTCCTCTATGGCTTCCAGAAACCTAAGGTGGAATGAAGGCGATGTAGCCCCTTTCCTAAAAGCGGGAAAAATAAGTAACTTTTTAATCTAGAGATCAGAAAATGCAATGTGTCCTAAATTGAGACTACCATTTCCTATAACAGAGTAGAGTAATAGGATGTCATACCTAGAAGTGTTCAAACAAATACTGAACATGACCAACTCAGAGAGCTGTTTCTGGGTACTCTGGCCTGGCCTGAAAATGGAAGTGAAGTGCTGTCAGAGATTTACCTGAAAAATGCAGTTTATTCCTATTCGGGGTTCATCCAATAATTTTATTTTCTATATTAATAAACTTAGTCCGGGTAATAAAGGTGTTCCAATTTGAGATTAATTTTTAAATTTGCTGCCATTTATATTTTTTGTACTAGAATATCATATATTTGATAGATGACAAGTAGGAATATTCGGGTTATTAAAAATTGAGAGATATAAGATTGAGCAATGCGTGTTTATTATTAAAAATTATTTTAAATTTGGTGAAAATTGTGCAGAAGTTGGAAGAAAATTTCATACAGAATATGGAAGAGAAAATTGTCCGTCAAATGTTACCATTCGAAAAATTGTTCAAAAATTTGTGGAAACTGGTTCAGTAAAAGATGAAAGCAAAACATATCATCATAGTGGACGTTCAGAAGAAAATATTGCTGCCTAGTGTTGTTGAACAACCAAAAACATCAATTCGTTATCGTACACAGCAATTGAACATTCCAAAAACCACTTAATTCAGAATTTTGCACAAAGATCTTCATTTAAAGGCTTACAAGATTCAGATAACGCAAGAAATAAAGCCAACAGACTTTTGTTTACGTCGTCAATTCGTTCATTGGGCCATACAACAGAAACTTGAAAATGTAATTTTTTTCCACAAAATCATCTTCAGCGATGAAGCACTTTTTGAATTGGGTGGATTTGTTAGCAAGCAAAATTGTCGAATTTGGGGTGAAGCAAATCCACGAGAAATAATGGAAAGACCGATGCATCCACAAAAGTAACTGTTTGGTGTGTTTTTTCGACTGGTGAAGTGATTGGTCTATACTTTTTTGAAGATGCCAATGGAAATGCTGTTATTGTGAATGGTGATCGATATCGAACGATGATTACTAACTTTTTGTGGGAAGAAGTGCAGAATATGTGGTTCTAACAGGACGGTGCAAAATGTCATAGCAGCAGAAACAATCAATCTTTTGAAACAGAAATTTGATAATCGAATAATTGCTCGAAGAGGAAACATTAATTGGCCCCCTAGATCTTGCGATTTAACACCTTTAGATTTTTTCCTATGGAGTTATTTGACATAGAAAGTCTATGCCAACGATCCACAAACAATGGATGACCTAAAGGAGAACATTATTGACTGTTTTCAAGTAATTAAACCTCAGTTATGCCAGAAAGTTGTCGAAAATTTTGGCAAAAGATTAGAAGCTTGTCGTACAGCAGCAAATGGTCACTTAGATATTGTTTTCCATTACTAAACCGAAACAATTGTACTATCATTTGAAATAAAAGATTTGATCATTCTCAAATAATTTTATGAAATATTTAAAAATTAACCTCAAATTTCTAACACCTATAATCTGCTATCTGCCGTGTTATTATTTATAGCATTGTCATTATAGCCCAAAATGCACCTCGAAAACAGCACGACAAGCAAGCTGAACTCCACCTAGCTTCCCATTACCCCGTGAGGTGTTTTTATATGATTGTATAAACCAGAAAGTGAATGTTGCATTTACTTTACAAAGTGTTTATTTTAGCATCACTTGTGAATAATAATACTTCATTTGTCTTATGGCTTTCAGAATAAAACGTTAAAAAGAAATCTCACCTAATTCTGTAATAGTTACATATACTTGAGATTTTCAGCATGCAATGTTATTATCGAACTCCACTGCAAAAGGTGCGGCTAAATGGCCCATCTAATGGTATTGGATTTACATTTATAGTTATTAACCTATATAATCTCCTTTCCGATTCCTTAACCTGATGTGAACTTGAAACAGTAATTTTCCAATATTCTTCAGAAGATATTTCTGCTGGAGTCTGGCCCATTTAAAAAGCTGTAACTATATTTCACAATGAATTGGAGGTGTATTCTAGATACCTACAGATATAAAAATTAGCCATCATTTCAGAATTAAATATACAGTTTCTACGTTTCATGTTTTCCTTGCGTTTCAAAGACAAATTTCGTAATTCACAATTTGACAAATTGTGAAATTTGTCATACGAAGAATCCTTTTATTTTTTTAATTTCTTGTTCATTTGTGTTAATACCATTGAAAACGGGGTCTGATTAAGACCTTGAAACGTTTGGACTTTTTGAAATTCACAGACTTTCAAGTTTATGTGGTGTTATTCCCAAAGAACACAGTAAAAAAACAAAGATGCTACATTGTCTTCTAAACGTTGTTTGTGGCATGTTCTTGATTATTTTTGTGTTTCTTTGGGGAATAACACCACAATAGAAATAAAACTACGTATATTGCAGGAATACCAAACGTTTCAAAGTCTATTCTGACTTCGTTGTCTACGAAGTTTTACAGTAAAGCCTTTTTATAATGTGAATAGCACACTTTATTATCTAAACTTGATGGAACCTCAATTATAAAGGGTGCACAATCAATTATCACACTTCTGGATCTGTATTTTTATTTAAAACATTATGGTAATGTGTTTCCGTTTCTAGTCATTATATTTTGAGGTTAAATAATGGTTACCTTTACCTATTACGTGCTCGAATATTAAGAAATTTAATACTTGAAAATAATTTCGTATATTAATTTCAATTGTCATTCAGAAGTTAATGTAAAATGTTTACTTTAAATATGAACTTGGTCAGCACACAAATGTAGTAGTAACTTGGTAACTGGTAATCACAGCTAGTTGTCCTTTTTTGTGGGGTCCTGGCTATCAAATCGCTAACTTAAAATAGCGCAATCAGAGAACTGAAATGTTTATTACAACGAAAATCAAAATTTGTGCAGGTATTGTATATTAATTGGATGTTATATTTGTTTATTTACCACTATTTATTATTGTTTACAAACGAAGAGATTCTTAATATATAACCTGGTTCCTGTTTCTTACACCAGAAAGTAAGATATATTACTATTTCAAGGTCAAAGTTGTGTCGTGTCGATCAGATAAATGCATTTTTTGCATTTCGCTACCATGCATATGTATTTTCGTTTGTGGATGGTATAGGTGCGGGGCTCCGTTAAGGAGCTTTCGCGTTCAACATTAATAATAAGTAATGAAAAGGCTTTATATTGGCAATCCAAGCTCAAGTAATCCCAACTAAGAATATCTAAAGTACATTGTTAAAGACCCTTCTGTTAACAACGACAGATGCAGGTACGGTTGCCAAACATCTGAGTCTATCCAGCATATACATATACATTATATTATATATATATTATATATATAATACTGCACCAGGAACTAGCACTGAAACTTGAACTTTCACAGTCGGTACTATACATACATACCACATACATAAATAAATACATACTATAAATACAAACCAGAATCTGTTTTAGAAAATAACAACTACAAGCTATACTGGAACCGCACGATACTGACTGATCGGACTGCTGCTCACAATAGACCAGATATAGTTTTGGTAGATAAAGTCGCTCGGAAAACAACTTTAATTGACATAGCAATTCCTAACAACAATAATATAAATGTCAAGCAGGCTGAGAAAATAACCAAATATAGAGATTTGGAATTTCAAATAAAGACTCAGTGGGACATGAACAACACACGAACTGTACCAATTGTTATGTCAACGACAGGATTAATCCCAAAACATCTATTAAACAATTTAAAATACCTAGATCTGGACGAACATCTTTACAAACAAATGCAAAAAGCCGTCCTGTTAGGAACAGCCCGGACGGTCAGGAAATTCATGGGAAACTGCCGCCACGACTCCAACCACGCGCCTGAAAACCTGGCAAGGGCTCCCACAGAGCTAAACCCTTTTGATATCTAGGATATCTGGGGTTTAGTGAATTTTCCCTTAACGGCACTCTTAGCGTGCCTTAGAGGGAGTGTGATGCCATACATTGTATGGTCAAATCGGGAGTAGAATTGTTAACCACCTCGATTTTGAAATTCAGGATAAAAGAGACACATATTCTTTCTATGGGCCGCCCTGTATAGTGCATCCAAAGTATTTACGTGGTTGTTCTTAATTAATTATAATTTTGTAAAAATTGGCAATTAAAAAACAATTACTAAAGTGGCCAGTTTTTTTGTCCGCCGCTGGTTTTTATATATTTTTTATTTGCGATGACAGAAATACAAAAACCAAGTTCTTGTCTTAATTTCCAATTCACTGTCATTTCCTGAGAAGAAATGTTGTAAATTTCCTGTTCCTATTCAGAATTCTACTTTGACAGTTTCTGGATCAAAGACCATGAAGTTTTAAACGATTTTTATACAAGGCGCATTAGAATATTTTTACATACAGCTCGCCAAAAGTAATTACGGCATATCATGTTAGAAACGTCCTTGCGTTTCCAAGAAATTCCCGATCGAATCAGGATACCGACGTTTCGAGTCCTTGTGACAAAATATTTACATCAGACGTAGAACCTCTGTGTGTGTGTAGTGTAATTTTTTCCATGCTAATTAATGTGCATATTCAATTATGCATTAAATTATTAAGTCGCGTTTGAGGATAAACCTTGAAGGTGTCGCTGATCGTATCGATCTTGAGCGGAATATTATTTGAGGAAATTGCTTGTAATGGCAAAATCGTAAAATTGAAGTATAATCTTCGTCATGATTGTATGTTTAGGGTAGTTTAATTTAAATTGCAAAGTAAACAACTGACGAGGGCATGTATAACATATGCTCGAATAATTGTTGTATATCAGATACTCGAGGATTGCCATTGTTTAAAGTTGCAGCAAATTATGTCGGCCTTCAGAACCTGTGTCACCGGGTGGTTTTGTGTTGAAGTCGTAATCAGGTGGAATGATTTCCGAACATTTCATCTGCAACTGCGGCAGACATTTTCAGCGGCGCACACAGGCCGGAATGGAAATTTTTGAAGCGAATGCTTCTTAATTGGGGCCCATACTTACACGTACAAAAAAAGTAGACACGGGTAATGAAATGCATAACTGTAAAGGTGCCGATACATACGTCCCTCGTCCGCCAGATATGACCACCCACGTTGGGTTCGTACCCTTCTTTAAAATGCGTTTTTTATGAATGGATATATTCATTCTACTCCCTGACCTACCCAAACATTTTGGGAAGATGAAAGATATTTCGACCAATTTGTACCCTTTTTTGCTTGCCTTCGGTGTTAATTTTATTCATGCAGGTGTTTTTCGATCCGTCAGTCCTATCCGCCAAAGGTCGGTAACTACAAATGCGCGGCTCGATGCAAGGGATCGATGATTTCGGGTCGTTTCCTAGTAGGAAATTTCAATAACTGCCAGGCCAAAATATTCAGAGTGCCATAAAAAGTAATAAAATGTAAATCTGCAAATGCAAATGCCGAGGGCAACATTATGTTGCCGGTACACACGTCTCTTGTCCGTAGGATGCCAGGTATAATTCGGGGATACTTTACAACCTTCCACTTACATAAAAAATGTATCGCGAGCACCATCTTTAACACACTCAAACAGATATCTATACGTCCGTCGTCCGAAAAGACGATTAGGATTCAATCTACCAGTGACAAGAGCAAATTTAAGGGCATTTCAATATACAAATTTTAACAGTTGTTAAGTGTTATATCACTTAAAAACCTCCAGTAACTGAACTATGTCGTAAGCTTTCTTTCTTTCGGCATTTGCAGATTTACATTTTATTACTTTTTATGGCACTCTTAATATTTTGGCCTGGCAGTTATTGAAATTTCCTACTAGGAAACGACCCGAAACCATCGATCTCTTGCATCGAGCCGCGCATTTGTAGTTACCGACCTTTGGCGGATAGGACTGACGGATCGAAAAACACCTGCATGAATAAAATTAACACTGAAGGCAAGCAAAAAAGGGTACAAATTGGTCGAAATATCTTTCATCTTCGCAAAATGTTTGGGTAGGTCAGGGAGTAGATTGAATATATCCATTCATAAAAAAAGCATTTTAAAGAAGAGTACGAACCCAACGTGGGTGGTCATATCTGGCGGACGAGAGACTTGTGTATCGGCACCATTACTTCCCACCCAACACCAGGACCAGACACCTGGTCCTGACCCTTTTTCACTTTGATATCTTTTTAGTTAGATGGCGCGAAGCTCTGCTCGTGACCCTTTTTTTTACAACCCACCTTTGTGATTACTGCCTAGTAGGCACCTTTGAAGTTTTCATTTCATTCGTTCAGATTCGATATTTGGGTATCCAAACATCTGGGTCGTCTCTTTGTCGCAAATCTGCCTTGCGACAAAAAGGATTGTTGCCGCATTCTGAAGTGTTAAGTTATTATTTATATCGCAAGTTTTGAAAATATTTTTAGAATGGTAATTAAAATTCAATTAAATTAATCTATTATTATTATTTTAAGTTATAGAGATCTTTTTAAAATTAGACGCGTTCTAGTATGGCTAAGTTAATAATTACAGTTATGTTATAATCTGTACGTCCTTATAAAATGAACCTATAAAATCATGAAATAGAGTAGGTTTCTAAAACACAATTCTTAGGGTTTGACACCTCATATTAAATAATTGTATCAAGCAAAATCGAAATTAGATAGATGTTTTGTAAAATGTGATTCTGCTGTTTCTCGGCAAAATAAAAAACAAAAAACTGTACCCTTTAATAGGTTTGAATCAGATTACATGGCTTTATCAGAAGCTGTTTATTTAAGAAAGTTATTACATTTTAACCAAACTTTTAGATGTTCAAAACATATTTGCGATATAATTTCATTCAGAAGGTTATTAATGATTTTAGTGACATGCCAGCTGACTTAGTCACTCAAGGGAAAAAATTACTGTCAAGAATTATTATAATTTTTTAATATAAAAGATTAACATTTAGATATAATGTTTGTAACCCATAAAACAAATATTAGTGAATAAAGAACCAAATGAAACAAAGCCATAAAATATTTTATAATTTAAAAGTTAATAAAAAACTACATTTTTATTTTATTGTAGTGGAGCATGATGCCCTCATTAAGATAAGTAGCCCAGGTCATTTACGAAAATATGTGACAAAACTAATAGTAAACCAAAATCGACATCAACCTGTTCTAATGATAAAACTTGTCTAATTGACATAAAATTGAAATTTTTTTATCCATGCGTTTTACAAAAAAAAAAACGCGAAAAATCGGTAACAATTTAGTTTTTTACCTTTTACACAAAATCCATCAATAAAACCGTGTTTGCTACTATGGGCAATGTTGAAGAGAAATGAAAAACCTACAAAATGGGCTACAGTACGCTCAATTTTGTTAACTGGTTTTTTAGATAATGGAACATTTACCCAAAATTAAAAAAAAGTCGTTTATATATATTTTTAATTTTATAGCTAAAACATTCTTATTAACTCAAGCGATAGATCGTGTCATACCCAGTTTGATGTTGGTTTTGTTCTACTATTAATTTTGTCACCTTAAAGTCATTTTCTCCGTAAATGACCTGAGCTAAAGTTGTACTCAACAGAAATACATAAACAAGGCAACCCTTTGTGTGCTTTACTAATTGAACAATTTTTATAAATTAGAAACGTACACAGGTTAAATTTGAAGCTTGCAAAATCATTGAACCGTTTACGTAATGAAAACATATATGTAAATAGCTGTCAATGTATCTTATTATATTAAAATTGAAAATATTTAAATTGATTAAGTTTCAGAGACGTCAGTAGATATCTCTTTATAAGAGGTTTTTCCTACTTTCTGGAATCCGACGAAATAATGGAAATTGGTTAATTGAACAAATTGATACTTGGATATGGGAATTAGTATTAAAATAAACATCACTAAAATACTGTGTAAAAAATATTTGAAAGTAAAACTAAATTACAAATTTATTAATTAGTCAAACTCTACCATTTATTTTCAGTTGTTAGGTTACCAGTAGATGTATTAATGCAAAATATGTATATCAGAATCCATGGTAGTTCTTGGTTTTACACATCATCTAAAAATATTGACATGGTGTCATAAAACTAACCTATCCTACCCCATGCGTCTTGCTGCTCATTTCGGTTTTTGTAATTAGCATTTTTGGGGTTCCACAGCGTAGGTTCGTTTTCGTAAAAACTTAAGAATGCAAAAATTAAATCATTGGACCACTCCATCTTTCACTATCGACTAACACGCACTAGATATTGACAATAACTTTGAACAAATAGATGATAAACGTACAGAGCAACCCTGTTTCCTAGTGAATAATATTTAATATTTCCTAAGATTTATAATGCATTACTCAGATAGGATTACATTGCCCTGCCCAAAGTGTTTTATGAAGGTTCGATACCTGCATTAAATTCAATATTATTCTTTTTTGTTCTGGGTTGGTATAGATTTGTAAAATTTATTTATTATGGGTATTAAAGTCATTTTATGAGGATTAGTTCAGTGTAATTACCATGTCATTAAAATATTCTAAGTAAATAATTTGATGTTGCTGACCATTATGTGATTATCCTCCATTCGGGATACAATCTTTGCATAAATACCTTTATTTTAAGTGTATAACTTAAAGTATAGTAATTCAGTAGAATACTCATTCTCTTCTTGTCATTTTCTTATGTTTACCCTTATATCTTTTAAATGAAGCGTTTTAAATTTATAAAAAATATACAGTTTCATTTTCCCCACATAGACTTTTTATTTTATCTGCTTGAGGATTCGCTTGATTTTGATTCAGAATACATATGTATTTAATTTTCTAATTTGGCCCCCAAAAATTAACATTCGGGTTTTATTTTACTAATAAACTTTCAGAGAAATCTTTTATAATCTACTGTCTGATTTTTGCGGCTCTGTAGATTGGAATATTAAGGGCAAAATAGGTCAAGTTTTAAATTATAAATTATTAAATCTGTTATTCAAATTATTAAAAAATACAAATATATTTTTAAAAATTTCAATAGTGTAGTTTCTAAAGTGGGAATTAAGTCGATGTTTAATATTTTTGTTAATATCTTTTAAACAAAGGATTTAAAAATATGATATATTTGTAATTCACATAATGAGCCTTCTATCTGATATATTACATGATGCGTTTGAAAATTGAATCTTTATTTCCATCTAATTGTATAATTTGTCCTTAAAATTACTATGGGGGTTTTCTAATAATTGATTTTCCGTTTAATTCTATTATTTAGGGGCCAAATAATAGAATTAGGGATTTTTTCATATTTTTCCTATAAACAAAAAAATTTAGGTCTTATAGTTTGGAAAATAACGGGGGGAATGGGTAATTTTTTTAAAATATTTTTTAATATATTTTAAAATATTCATTTAATATATATATATATATATATATATATATATATATATATATATATATATTTGTATTCGTCATAATGAGCCCTGTGATTTGATATATTACATGACCCGTTAGAAACAATTATAATTTTTTATTTTTCATTTAATTCTATAATTTGCCCCCAATGAATATTAGGGTTTTCTCCTTATTTTTCCAGTAAAGTTCAGCTATGTTTTTCGGAGATAAGGGGGGGAATGGGTAATTTTTTTTATATTTTTGTTAATATCTTTTAATTGATTTATTTTAAAAATATGAAAAAATATATTCGTCTTCGTCATAATGAGCCCTTTCATTTGATATAATTAGAAACAATTTTAATTTTATATTTTCCATTTAATTTTATAATTTGCCCCCAAAAATAAATATTAGGGTTTCTCCTTATTTTCCAGTAAAGTTCAGGTGAGGGCTATACCTCTAAAATCAAAATTTGCGATATGCACTCCTGATCGGCTCACCAAACTATACATTGATACCAAATTTCAACCTCTTCCGTCCAGTAGTTTAGGAGAAAATGCTGTTATGTGACAGAGGCAGAAATCCGGAATGATATTATAAGGGTATCCGTATATTGTATATACGGAACCCTAAAAAGGTAAATTATTTTATTTCACAAATTCGCTACATTACACAAAAACCCTAATAAATAATACTGATAATTTCTTATAATATAAAAAAAACTGCGAACGTCTTGGCAATAAGCTAATCTGGTATAGAAATTTCTTCTAACGTTACTCAACATCTCAGAAGTGACTGATCTAATCGCAAGCGTGATCAGGATATAAATTTGTCAAAGTTAGCACGACATTATTTTGGAGCAGTTCTAAATATTTATCTCCATTCAAGTTGCCATCAATGAAAAAGGGACCTACGATATGATTTCCAACAATTCCTGCCCAAACATTAACTTTTTCAGGATATTGCGAATGTTTCTTTGTCATCTCATTAGACCCATAGCGGCAATTTTAACGATTAACATGACTGTGAAGTGTAATGTGCTCTCATCAGAAAACAAAATATCTTCTAATTGGATCACATTGTTATCTAATCTTACCATCATTTGTTCACAGAAATACGTTCTCCTACCGAAATCGGCTTCCATGAGTTCCTTAGTCGGCATAATTTTATAGTAATGCATTTTATTTTCCTTTAATACAGTAGGGCTGCTTTTCGAACAGAATTATGAGGATGTTCTTGAAACTCAGGCAAAATATCCAGTTTCGTATTATCACTTAGAGCATTGGAAGCTACTTTTTTTATCTGTTTTACAAGACCAAGCTAGCAAAACTTTTTTTCTATTGTTCCTTGGGATACAGGCAGCAAATTTGGAACATTTTCGTGAAAAAAGCGAGAAACTTCCATTTGTGTCCGTGTGTTATCTCCATAACCAATGATTTGTAGAATTTCTGTTAAATGAATCATTTTCTGGTATTTTTACTTATAGTTAACGAAATTCAAATGACAATAGCACTGACACTGATCATCACTTTCATGCAGGCATACAACAAGATGCTAAGGCTATGAATTGCGACGAAAATAAGCATAACTGTTTTTTCCCAATCAGGAAAAAGGAACGCAGGAATGGTTTTTGCTTACTATCTCAATATCAAGAGCTAAAAGGAAATTAAGTATTGAGTGTAATATAGCGAATTTGTGAAATAAAATAATTTTCTTTGCTTAATGTTAATTTTTGTAATAAATCTGAAAACACTTAATATTTCCAAAACAGTTGTAGGACATTGTACATGAATTATTATGTCTAGAATTTTCAGGAGAATCCAAAAAATAAATAATATAAGTACAGGGGTTGCATTTAAAATAAGAAAGCTAGTATTGGCCCCTGTCACATGACACACCCTATATAATTTTTTTTGTTGAAAAATGCGCATTAAAAAATACAAATTCACGTGTCCATGCGTTTTTCCCTATAAGCCCTTCTTAATTCGTTATCGAATTTATTCTATTTAGCTGGCCCACACTGTATAATTAATGATATAAATAAACGAACAACTGCACATATCATATACCATTTATTTATGTCCAGTAATTAATTCATTTTAATGTATCTTCATGTAATATACAGGGTGTCCTCCGAAAATGAGCCATCTGGAATATTTCCCAAAAAAGGAGTTCAACTGTCTATCGTGTTTGATATTCCATTACCATTTAAGGAATTTTGATTCCTGGATATTTTTCTGATCTCTGATTTTATTGACGTATAATATAATTAAAATAGATAATTCGCTTATAATTATCAAGGTTTTTTGCTATTTCCACAACGAAAATGAAACTGGCAATGGATTTTATAAATCATTTTATTATAACAAATGTTCGATATGGTCCCCATTGTACAGCCTGTCTGATAAAGACTTCTAATTGCACTTGTCATTTTTAAGGACCGCCACTGTGTATCACTTCTCATATAACAAAAATTTAATAACTTCGTTAAATAGGAAATAAATCCATAGTTGCTTTAGGTTAGTTGCCTTACTTCGCTATTTTACTTAGTGGGCAAAATGGTTTATACATTAGCGGAAAAAATTGAAATTACTGTTCTTTATAATCAGCGTAATAAATGCGCTTGAGAAACTGTTCGTTATTTCAATGAGAGGCATCCAGAAAGACTTGTAAGGCATAAATACATTACTGAACAAATTCAACGAAAACGGGATCCGTGGTTAACAGGAAACCCCAGCCAAGAAGAATCGATGAAGTTGAAGTAACAGTATTAGGACATGTAATGGAACCGAAAAAAAAAATTTAAGACCTAACCTAACCACAAATGCTATGCCACAAAGCAGTGTTCACAGAATTCTGATACTTAATACATTCCATCCGTACAATTTCTGACCGGTTCAAGAATTCAATGAAGATGAGTTTGACAGAAGAATAGAATTCTGTGAAATATTGTCCGGTCACATAAACAGCAATCCCAATTTTTTTTACAATACTTGCTTCTCTGAGGAAGCTAAATGAGTGAGCAGGAATCCTAGGTGATCATATCGTTGGACCCTTTTTCATAGATGGTACTTTAAATGGAGATAAGTAGATACTTGCAAACGCTGTAGATACAAGAATAACTGAAATTTTTGAGGCAGATAATCGTCTAGTAGAAGGCGAACTTGGTTTTCAGCACGACGCCGCTCCACCACATTAAAAATAAATGGGCTGGAAGACGAGGTGTTATCTAGTGGCCAGCAAAGTCGGCAGATACACCCCCCCCTGGATTTTTTCTTTGGGGGCATTTAAAGATTCCCCCAGGGTCACTGGGTGATGGCATCCAAGAACTAATGTGACCGACTTACTTCAGATGTTTTTCCAATGTGCGTAATGAATTTGTGGCACGATTATATCACTGCCTTGGAGTGGGTGGAGACCATTTCGAACATCTGTTATAATAAAATGATTTGAAATCCATTTTCAGTTTCATTTTCCTTGTAATAGCAAAATGTCTTTAAAATTATAAGCGAATTATTATTCGTCAATAACATCAGAGATCAAAATAATATCTCCAGGAATCACATTTTAATTCTCACATTCCTTAAATGGTGATGGACTATCAAAAACGACACACCGTTGAATTCCTTTTTAAACGGGTATTAAAACGAGGTGTTACTTAAGATAGTGATGCGGATGCAATTTTATTAATGGTTATTATGATCAAATATGTCTCCTATCGTAAAACTTTGGCCGTGTTTTTGCGATTTTCAAATAATGAGTATTTTGGGAAATATTCCAGGGGACTCGTACTCGTTGGTACACCCTGTATGATTCACTCAATCTTGTTGAAAATATTAAATAATCTTGTTCTAATACAACTTATTTTATTGTTACAAATATTGATACCAGTTTTTTTTGATAGTACTTTTGAAAATTTAGCAAATAAAAGAGGTAAATATTTTTTAAAGTCTTTACTTTTAAATTAATTTCTTTAATAAAAGTTCATTACGAGTAACTTTTACAGCACTTCCATTTTCTACTGGCGAATTAACAAATAAACCGCAGGTACTGCAACCAGATGTATACATTTTTAATGTTCTTGTCATGCCTAGGAACTTTTAAGGTTGATAAAGTAGTAGATATGAAAGCCAAGCAAGATTAGGTTGGATTGACCCCAAGATATACTAGGTACCCACCTACATAAGTACTTATTATTATTTTGAAGAGATACTTTCATGGAATATCTATGTTCCTATAATTTAATCGGTCGTAATTAAAGTGAACTAGTTATATTTTTCCAGAATATTAAATAGGTGTGTAGGTTTGAAAATTAGAATTATTATAATTCAACATATTTTATGTTTTGGTTAAAAATTATCTTACACGCCATATGTTACTTTGCAATTTTTTTATTATTATTAATTAATACTAAAATCGTAAAACAATAGTGACAATTATTTTAATTTTTCTGAAATGTATGTCGTTTACTAAGAATGACACAAAGAAAGAGAAAAAACGACAGGGATAACGAGAGGCGTAAAGTATATTATTTCGTAAGAAGGTTTCACCTCATTCTAAAATGACTACCGTTCTTTTTTTCAAAAACCTCAGTAAACAACTAAGATATCGATTTAATTTCGTTCTAAAAGAGGCAGTTGTTATAGAATACTTTAAGAATAAGGAATTCCCGCGGAAAAAAAACATTGAAAATTATGAAAATAGCCTACAATAATGTCAATTCCGTGAATATATATTTAAATATATTTCAAAAAGGAATTTACTACTTACTTTTAGAGTGCTACATAATTTCCGAATAGTTTAGCCTCCTGAAGACCAACTCGAGGTTACAATTACCTTTTGACTTGCCACACTTCAGCAAATAGCGGAAAAATGTTCAGGGAAATTGAAAATTTTGCGAGTTATATTTTTTATACATGATGAATACAGTCTTATGTTTTTGGACATGCTGAATTAGCATTTGACATCAGAAATCGTTATCACCCTTCAGTATTCAGGCAGTCGCTGAAGACCTCGGGAAATTTGAAAATTTTGCATTTCTTGACCAAAAATAATACAATTATAATAAATGATCCTAACTGAATATACGTGATCTTTCATATTGTTCGTAAACAAAATTCTTAGATGGGGGATAGAGGTCACTATAATTTAAATGCCGAAAATTGCTAATATGTTGAAAATATACAAGTGATTTAATATGTCAAAATGACAAAAAATTAATGAAAGTCTTGAAATATATCAAAAAAGCTAATAATAAAATAAATTTTGTAAAGTTTATAAACATCCAAAATGTCTTAAATTTCTAGAATTTCTAAAACATCTAAAATTTCTAAAATTCCTAAAATTTCTAAAATTTCTAAAATTTCTAAAAGTTCTAAATTTCTAAAATTTCTGAAATTTCTAAAATTTCTAAATTTCTAAAATTTCTAAAATTTTAGAAATTTCTAAAATTTCGAAAATTTCTAAAATTTCTAAAATTTTTATAATTTCTAAAATTTCTAAAATTGCTGAAATTTCTAAAATTTCTAAAATCTCTAAAATTTCTAAGATTTCTAAAATTTCTCAAATTTCTAAAATTTCTAAAAAAATTTAAATTTCTAAAATTTTTAAAATTTCTAAAATTCCTAAAATTTCTAAAACCTCTAAAATTTCTAAACTTTGTAAAATTTCTAAAATGTCTAGAAATTTTAAAATTTCCAAATTATGTAATTTCTAAAATGAAAAGTTTCTAAAATTTCTAACATTTGAAAAGTTTCTAAAATTTTTAGAATCTAGTTTTTAAAATTTCTATATTTTTTACGTCTAAAATGTCTAAAATGCCAATGTGATTATTACCTTAGGCGTTACAAACAAACTCCAGATTTGGGGCCGGTGTGAGTTAGTTTTCCCTGAAACTCCTAGATGTATATAATCATTTCGCCATAAATAACAAATGTCGAAAATATTAAAATGTCAAACTTCAAAATATGTAATAAATCAAATCCTCAAATAAATCATAAACGTCAAAAACAACAAAAAACTCAAAAAGAAAAAAATTCAAAACTATTGAAAATGAAAAAAATAAGTAAAAAATGTGAAACTTTAAAAATGTCAAAAACGTCAAAAATGTTTGAAAGATGTAAATTGCATAGAATTTCTAAAATGACTTTAATGTCTAAAATGTCAAAAATGTGTTAAAATGTCTAAAAGCGGAAAACAATATCTCGGCTTCCATTCAAAAGTCTGTAAATTCTGGAAAAAGATATAATATAGTCACAGAAATGTTTTATTTCTAAATTGGTTGTAATAACCTTTTAGACACCTTTCATATATTTTTTCAGGTATTTAATGACTTGCCAAAAATCGTAAGAAATTAAACGTGTTTATACCATAATCAAAGTTCATTCACATTAAAAGGCTACTATATATATTTCTATTATTCACCACAAAAATAAAGACTTCTACATTTAAATCTCCACCCCAAACGTCATATAAATCAATTTTTCCCAACGACAGCCCATGTGAAAACACGCTAGACATGTTCACCGTTAAACTAAAGAATTCCAGACCCCAAAAACCCGTTCAAGGCCGACATTACACGCCAATCTAATCGAGGGGGAAATCCCAGTTTTTGTGCGAAACCACGTGTATATCAAACTTGTGTCTGAACGGCACTGACCTCTTTTTCCACGATAATCGTCGACCTTCGATCTAGCACCTCAACTGGACCTTCCATTGATTGGTCAACGGTTAAGGGCGAGAGTAAATTAGACTGCAAGCTTCTTGTTATGCGAAATTTATAGCGCTGCTACATCGTAATTACGCGATGTAATTCATATGCAGATGAAGTGTGATTTTATATTCTAATGGTGTAGTAAATTTCGGTTAAACTAATTTAGGATCAAGTACGTAAAATTTACACGATGACATATATATATATATATATATATATATATATATATATATATAAATATATAGGTGATGTAAGCTTGTAATTAATTTAAACCTAATATTACTTACTGTTAATTTTATGTAACTTCCAGTTTGAACTGAAGAAGGAATAAATTTGTTCCGAAAGCTTTTCGCAAGAAATAAAGAGTATTTCATTAACACCCATTGGCTGCTTCCCAGTTAATTAACTTTTATTAACTTATATATATATATATATATATATATATATATATATATATGTTATATCATAATTTATACACACACGTGTTGCTTACTCAGCAAGTAACCGTGAGAAGCGTATCATTTACTTTTTCACAATATCATATTACGTTAACGATATGACAATTCTCAGTATATTCCTGTAGACGCTAAATTGCAGATTTTATCACGTCTTGGATTGTATAAATACTTAATAATTAACGGTCTCGTCGGAGATCATTATAGTAACTAGTGTAAGGCGTATCTCTGCCTGTCTAAAAATTTGAAATTGTATTTAAAGTGAAAATAAATTTTTTTTAAAAAGTTAAATTTGAAAGAGTTAATCTAAAAATTGGCGCAGTCAGTAGGATTGTTTAAACACAGTTTAGGCAATTCCTAAAAATTGTGGTGAATTTTAATTCTTCGTTAAACAAACGAACCCACGGTAAGCGACAGCAGCTGAAGGCAAGGAAACCAGGAACACGCACATACCGCTCACCAGTGTACCAGCCAACAGACGTCAATTGCCAGACGTAGTATTAAGGACCCTAGATTTTAAGGACAAAAGCAGGCGACACCAACTGAGGCCAAAGGCATCAAGGAACACGCACCCTAGAGGACGCTCACCGGTGCACTAGCCGCAGAACAAGTCAAATGCTTGGAAGGTACATGTAAGTACTGAAACGAATCATCACGAAATATTATTTTGATCATTTTAATAAATATTGATTTTTATTATTTTAATACATTGATTCTTATTGAACTACATACATTTTTATATCATTGATGTTCTATCGTTATAATTTTTAACATTTAAAACTTTCACATACTAAATATCCACAAATATTCACACACTGCTTTACACGTTACTGATCTCCCACAACCCATACTAACACCATCAACAACATCTGAACGAATTATAATTCTATTCATAATTCTGTATTTTGCAACATCTTAAAAACATATTTTAATACATTATGCCGGAAACAAGAGCGCAAGGTTCCGTTGAACCCTACAAATTATCCGAAATTTTTGCCATTATACCGGAGTATGATGGAAATCAAATTTTCTTGAACACTTTTATAACAAGCTGCAATACTGCATGCAGCATGGCTGTAGATAATCAAGTCACTCTAGTAGTACTACACATTAAAAACAAACTTCGCGGTAGAGCCGCAGAATTAGTAAACTCGCGTAACGCGGATAATTGGATAGATATTCGGACATTGTTAGAAAACCATTTCGGCGACTCAAGAGATTTATCGGCATTAATACAAGACCTCCAGAGGATGAGACAAACAAATGAGTCACCTCTGACTTTCGCAGCTAGATTACAAACGCATTTAGCTAAAATGTTAGCCTCCGTTAACAAACAAGTGCTAACGACAAAAGAGAAACAAGCCCAAGCGACCTTATAGAAAATATGGCCCTTAATAGCTTATTTTCGGGTTTAGAACCCAAGATAGGTCAAATCGTAAGAGCTAGTGACCCTCGCGATATTTTAACCGCTGTATCGAGAATTAAGCGCGAATTACAATTACACCATTTGGAAAACCAAAAGTTTCAAGCCGTCAGACAACCACCAACTCCAAACCGTAAACCCATGATTCCTCCAACAATAAAACAATGCTCATTTTGCAAACGCTCAGGGCATACATACATCGAATGCCAGGCAAGAATGAGACAGCAAAATCCTCCTGGACAGAATTTTCGTCCACAATTTCCAAATTTTAGAAACGCTCAACAATCTATGCCTTCAACAAGTACACAACCACGACCAATAAACCTAGTTCCCCCAAATTCAAATCAAACCCCACAAGCTTCAGGTCAATATCGACCAAATCCTAATTATTTCAGACAGCAAAGGACTCATCATGTAAACAATCTCGAATACTATGCACCATACGACCATTACGATACCGCATATGAACAACAATATGACCGGTATGATTATCAATTGACTGACGACCCTCATCAATACAACTTTTCAGAAAACTACTCATCCATACCCGATGAACAATACGAAACAGTGACTGACGAATATGCAAACTATCCCTCCTATGAACCAACATTAGACGAACCAAGACAGCGAAATTTTGCGAACCCCTCCAGAATTCGAAACCACCCGAATTCGAAGTACCAATACTTCCAATGAAATCCCTGAACTTACAAGAAGCTCAACCCAACTTTTTCAAGACAGAACAGCAGTTTCTGTAAGACCCCTCCTGTCCGTTAATTCGAAAAACTTATTTTATATTACTGATGCTTCCAATTCTTATAAACTTTTAATCGACACAGGCGCAGGACTTTCTATTTTCAAACCCGAAACCTGTCAACGATTCTCTAACAGATTCCCAGAAAATGTCGTAATTCAAGGAATTACAAACGAAAAAATTTTAATTAATGAATCAACTCTCGTACCCTTCAATATCAACGATCCCCACAAAGTCTATATTTGTAATTTAGATATAGAATTTGATGGACTCTTAGGATCAGACTTTCTAGAGCATTACGATTGCATAATCGATTTTAAAAACAAACAACTTATAACCAACTTCAAGTCACTACCCCTATACAAAGTAACTAACGAAACTATCAACCCTAACTCGACACTCTCTACTCCACCAAACCAAAATTTAACGAACTCTTCTATAACTCAAATTAATTTGGTAACTATTGAACCACGAACCGAAAAAATCTGTAAATTCAAAAGCAACCTGAAAAACACTGATGCTGTACTTATAGGAACCGAACAAGACAAAGTTCACATCCCAAACGCCATAGTAAAAATTGACAGCAACGGCGAATTTTTAACATCCGTTCTAAATGCGAACGCCATTCCAAAATCCCTCGTTTTCGAAAAAATAATATTAGAACCTTTACAAACGGATAACGTTTACAGTTTTAACAAATACCAAAATACAAACATACAAATTGACAGACGAAAAGAAATAATCAACCAACTTCGCCTCGAACATTTAAATGACGAGGAATGCGAACTTATTACTCAACTTTGTCTCGAATTCTCAGACATCTTTTACTTAGAAGGTGACCAGTTGACATTTACTAACGAAGTGAAACACTCCATCGATACCAACAATTGCAAACCAATCTTTACTAAGTCCTATCGTTATCCCCATATCCATAAAGAAGAAGTTAAGTCACAAATTTCTAAAATGCTTGACCAAGGCATAATCCGCCCTTCTAACTCCCCCTGGTCTTCCCCAGTCTGGGTCGTACCCAAAAAAATTAGATGCTTCAGGTAAGCAAAAATGGCGTGTAGTCGTAGATTACCGCAAACTCAATGACCAAACCATAGGCGACAAATACCCTCTTCCAAACATTTCCGATCTATTAGATCAACTTGGACGTTGCCAATACTTCACAACTCTCGATCTTGCATCGGGATTCCACCAAATCGAAATCGAACCCAAAGATATCCAGAAAACTGCATTTACCGTAGAAAACGGACATTTCGAATTCGTCCGAATGCCTTTTGGATTAAAAAATGCCCCGTCCACTTTCCAACGCGTCATGGACAATATACTTCTAGGTATACAAAACGAAAGATGTCTTGTCTATATGGACGACATCATTGTTTTCTCGCCCACAATTCATGAGCACACCCTTCGACTCACAGAAGTTTTCAAACGCCTTAGAAAATCTAACTTAAAAATCCAGCCCGATAAATCCTTCGCAAAGAAGTGGCATATTTAGGACACCTCATCACTCCTGATGGCGTAAAGCCAAATCCTAATAAAGTCGATTGTATAATAAAGTTCCCTCAACCACAAAATCAAAAAGAAATCAAGTCATTTTTGGGATTAGCCGGTTATTACAGACGCTTTATCCCAAACTTTGCAAAAATCTCTAAACCCCTCACGAGACTACTTCAAAAAGATACACCATTCCTATTTGATTCAGAGTGTACTAAGTCTTTTAACGAATTAAAACAAGCATTGACTTCAACACCAATATTAATATATCCAGACTTCAATGAACCATTCGTCTTAACTACAGACGCTAGCGCTTTTGCAATCGGTGCTGTATTGTCACAGGGACCGATAGGTAAAGACCTACCTATTGCATACGCCTCCAGAACTTTATGTCAAGCTGAGACTAGATACTCAACGATTGAACGAGAACTTTTAGCTATTGTATGGGCTGTCAAAACATACAGGCCGCTAATTTTTGGCCGTAAGTTTCAACTAATTACCGATCACCGCCCGTTAACCTGGCTTTTCTCCATCAAAGACCCAGGTAGCCGACTCGCAAGATGGCGACTAAAGCTTGAAGAGTATGAATATGAGATAATATACAAACCCGGTAAAATCAACAAAAATGCAGACGCCTTATCCCGTATAAAATCAATAACTTTAACAAATGTACTAAATTTCAATCAAAACATGAACTAGTAACATTCCCAATACTACCACTTAACGAAGACTCAGATAGTGATGTTCCCGAAGACGAACATAACGAAATCACTCCGGAACACTTATCTCGCGAATTCAAAAGCTTCCTTGAAAGATACCAAACTATTTCCCTGATCGACTACAGTAAAACCCAATTTTCTAACGGTCAACTCCTCGACAAAGAAAATAAAAACATAATCGTATTTCCACAACAATCGAACCTCCAAGATTTTCACAATAAAATATTTGACGATATTTTTGAAGAAAATGCAGACTTTCAAACTTTTAGCATCAACGTTTATTCAAGTAAAACTGTACGAAAAAGAAAATACTTTATCATACCGATTCCAGCCGATCCGGAAATTATTAACGAAGTATTATTTGCCTCTCTCTACAAAAACAAAAACCTCTTAACACCTCAAGTAACTTATTGCGTAGAGAACAACATTGACCTACCCATATTAGAGATGCTCTCTTTTATTTTCGCAGACACTGATATAAAATGGAAAATTTATCAAAATGTTACACAAACTATTGAAAAAGACCAAGTTCCCGTGATACTCGACCGATTTCACAACGGTAAAAGTAATATTCACCGCGGAATAAACGAAACAATTCGTAGAATCAAACAAAAATTTAATTGGCCCGGTTTAACTAAAGATGTAGAAAACTTTATTAGAAATTGCGATATTTGTCAAAAGACAAAAGCGTATCGTAAAAACTTAGATAATCCACTTGTAATAACTGAGACTCCTAGGACACCTTTCGAAAGAGTCAACATCGATATCCTCGAAGTACCAACTAAAAACTATGCACTTACCATCCGTGACGAACTTACCAAATTTCACAAGCTTACCCCATCAGCGATAAATCAGCCAAAACAGTTGTCAACACTTTATTACTTTACTTCCAGCATTACGGAACACCCCTTCGCATTCACTGCGACTACGGCAGAGAATTTGATAATGCCCTACTCAAGGACCTCTGCAAACTTTTTGATATTAAACTGTCATTTTCCAGTGTAGGACATCCACAGTCCAATGGCTCACTTGAGCGTTTTCATTCGACACTTCCAGAAATGATAAGGATTCACAAATCAGAAAACCCTGATGAACACCCGTTCAACATTTTACCTTATGCTGTGATAGCATACAACAATTCAACAAGTAAAACCCATGGTTTCACACCATATGAACTTGTATTTGGCCACACATCCAGTCGACCTCCCGAAACACTTTATAACCAACAACAGTTAATTTCCAAATATGTTCGTGACCTCAACAATCGCATATCCCATTATTACAGAATTGCTCGCGAACGAACAGAAGTTCAAAAGCAAAAAGCAAAAGAAAGATTCGATAAACACGTCTCTGAAAACCTTCCAAATTACCAAATCGGCGACAAAGTCTATGTCAAAGAATCGCAGCTTAAAAATAAACTCGAAAATAAATTCAATGGACCCTTTCAAATTTTGGAACTCCATAACAATTCCGCTACTCTCCTTAACTTAGCAACTAATCAAAGGACTAAAGTTAACTTCGATAGACTGAAGCCTTATTCAGAAAGTTAATTTCTGTTCCAGATTTTTCTTGCTGTTCGGATCAGCAATATCACACTTCGAACTAAAACCAATAAACAACACTCTTGGGATATATTATCATGATGAAACAAGGATCGTCGTATCCAACCACAAATGGACTCTTCTAGCCCACCGCAACTTATCAGCCCTAGAACACGCTTTTACAACCAATAACCGATTACTTGACACTTTAACTAAAACAGTAAGTCTCGATGTACATTCTATGAATAATTTCAGGTCTGAAATACAAACTCATATCAGTTTGTTAACACAAATCTGTAACTCTCTTAAAGAGAAATTTTCAGAAATATACTCCGACACGAAACGATTTAAACGCGGATTATTAAACGGTGCCGGAACGTTATTTAAAGCTATAACAGGTAATTTAGATGCCTCAGACGGCGAGTTTTACACAAACAGCATTAATAGTTTGAATAAAAAACAATTGCAAATTGAAAACATAATGAAAAATCAAATTAGCATCACAACTTCGGTTATTAAAAATGTTAATGAGACCATTGCGAAATTGCAAATAGATGAAAAAACCTTCAATGAAGACATTAACCGGATTAGAAGAACAATCATTCACTTCGCAGACAAAAAGCATATATTCAAGCTAAACTTTCATTTTTAGATATATGCGAAAAATTGATGGAAAATTACCTTTATTTACAGGATAACCTAAATGACATTTTAAACGCTATCACCTTTGCCAGACTCAAAATAATACATACATCAATTTTAACGCCAGAACATTTGATAACCGCCTTACAAGAAATCTCACAAAATTTAGTAAAAAATAATTTACCTCTGCCGGTAAGATATTCAAATGTTGCCAAATATTTAGAGATTATAGATCTTGAAGCTTTTCAAACACGTTCAAATCTTGTCTTTGTTCTCAAAATACCACTCGTTGAACAGCAACCCTATACCGCTTTCCATCTTTATCCTATCCCTATTTATGACGATAGAACAGGCCTACACCATGTACTTCAGTTCACCCAGAAATACATTGCGAGATATGATGATTCTTTAATGTACATCCCAATAAAGGATTTAAGTGCGTGCAAACCGCTAAACTTTCGCGAAAAACTTTGCTCCGAATTGTATGCTTACCCTATAGACACTAACGCCCTATGTGAAGCCCAACTGTTGAAAAACTTTAAAAATGTGCCGGAAAATTGTAAAAGTTCCGTTATTTTCAGCCAAGGCTATAATGTACAAAAACTTGAATCTAATACGTGGCTAATCATAATTTCAGAACCTATACGAATCACTATCAACTGTGCAGAAACTGATGTAAAAACCGTAACTATAAATAAAAACTCAGTTCTCAAACTTTACTCGGAGTGCAGTGCTTTTATCGGCATCACAAAGGTACAAGCCGAAAATCGGAAATCCATAAATATTACCGATAATTCCCATCCAGTTTACATACCTTATAACTGTTGTAAACCTATACCAGATAAAGTCAAAGTTCCAGAACTCCAACCCTTAAAACTGGACCACCTCAATATCGAAGAATTAGATATAGCCAGTCATAAACTCGACCAATACTCTAGAGACTTAGATGACTTAATCAATCAACCATTTATAACGAAAAATATTTCATGGTTCACATATGTAACTATTGTAGTTATAATAATCATAGCTGCCTACATCATATACCGCACTATGCATAAGAAATTTCAGCTCCGAAGAAGAAACCCTTCTGCACAACATACGCCACAACCGACCAAAAGAAGTTTTAGGCACTTAATTCCAAAACTTCGCCCGACTTTGGATATTCCCGAAAAAGACATTGAATTAAAAGAAACTGCTTAATAAAGTATGTACTTTTTTCACACGATTTATTATTATATTTGGACTATTTTTATTTGCAATATTATTACTTTATCATTTACTTTTATATCGTTTGTCATTATATTCCTAACCTATTTTATATTATTATCCAATTTATCGTATTTTGCTTATTATCATGTTCATGCTTTATTTTGATATTATTATTTTTATGAATTATTAGATATTATATTATTTCACGATTGCTAAGGTTTTACGTTTCACTTCATTTAAATACCATATTACATTTTAATGTTATTTCAAAAAGTTGATGCTATACCATCAACTTTTCATTTGTGATGGGAGTTGTTATATCATAATTTATACACACACGTGTTGCTTACTCAGCAAGTAACCGTGAGAAGCGTATCATTTACTTTTTCACAATATCATATTACGTTAACGATATGACAATTCTCAGTATATTCCTGTAGACGCTAAATTGCAGATTTTATCACGTCTTGGATTGTATAAATACTTAATAATAACGGTCTCGTCGGAGATCATTATAGTAACTAGTGTAAGGCGTATCTCTGGCTGTCTAAAAATTTGAAATTGTATTTAAAGTGAAAATAATTTTTTTTAAAAGTTAAATTTGAAAGAGTTAATCTAATATATATATATATATATATATATATGTGTGTGTGTGTGTGTGTGTGTGTGTGTGTGTGTGTGTGTTAGGTGATTTCCGGGAATCCATCCGCGTAGTTGATAACTGATCCCTGCCGTGATCGATGGTAAAATGACGGACGTTTCGGCAGAGTGACATCTGCCCTCTTCAGGTCGGTTCGCATAATTCTCGTAGCCTTCTGCTTTCGCTTCTAGTTACTCGAATACAGTATTCGATACACCACAAACCATTCGGTAAAACTAGATAACGTTCATGAGAGTGAAGTGACTATTATCCTAGAACAATAGCTCGAATATCAGATCGAATTAAGATGATAACCCTCAGTGTAATGATAAAAACAAACATAATTCAAATTTAAGTACCAATCGCCCATTGCTCAGAGAATGAGATAAATGAATTCTACGCTCAATTAAAGGACATACTGAGAAACACAAGAAAACACGAATTCAAAATTTTGGTGGAGATTTCAATGCCAAAGTAGTAGAGGAAATATCACCAGGAGTAACCGGGGGTTGTGGCCTAGGAGAAAGGGCTGAAAGGGATAACAGACTAGTAGAGGAAAACTTTGTTATCACCAATACTCTGTATAGCTAACCCAAAAGACGCCTGTATAGATGGAGATCACAATATGCTAAAATACAGCTGAAACTAAAACAGATAAAAAAGTCCCTATTGAAAAAACTGCCTAAAAGCAAGCAGTAAAAATCGCTGACACTAATAAAACATTTTTAAAAAAATATATAACCGACTTCTACCTATACCTAAAAGCTACAAATAATTATAACAAAATACAACTGTAGCAAATAAATAACATATTCAATGTTGTTAGGTACCTACCCAGGAAGTAAAAAATATAAATATTAAAAGGTGCTCATTCTGTACAAATTAATTACCTACCAATCTAGTATATTTTGAAGCCGGTGCCAAGCAAATCTAAAATCCTTCATTGCGTACTTATCTACTAATTCATCAAACTTGATTGTTGCTTGGCACCGACTTCAAAAATATACTAGACTGGTAGGTAATTAATTTGTACAGGAGCACCTTTTAATGTTTACATTTTTTGCTTCCTGAGTAGGTACCTAACAACATTCAATATGTTATTTATTTGCTACAGTTGTATTTTGTTATAATTATTTTTAGCTTTTTAGTTATAGGTAGAAGTCGGTTATATATTTTTTTTAAATGTTTTATTTTCAACTTTTTAGTATTTTTGAACTCAGGTAGTTTTCATTCTTTATTTTTTATTTTGTATGTATAACCTTAATAGACAGAACCAGGTAACATCGAAACCCTCAACATTACACAATGATACTTTCTCATTTAAATTGACAGGTAAATCTTTACGAACAAAATGTACTAGTATGCGTTGACTTAATAAACCCAAAACATATTTATGCCTTATGGACTACGCTATGTAACCTTTTTTTCAACTTTTTTGACAACCCTGTATAACTATACATAATTCCACTCCAACCTATGTACCAACCATCCTGTACATACGACTGCCCATGGGCAAGCATAAATTTGTTAGCTGCCTTCTATAGGACGGAGAAGAATCCATCCCATATTTACGGAGTCAAAACTGTCCTATATTTCAACCATAGTATATAACTCCTTGTGGGATAGCCCATAAATTAGTTCATTTTTTACATTTTATATTATCGTCATGTGTAACATTAATTACTCTCCACACTTTATGCAACTTCTTATGGGCTATAAAAGAAATAATTTTTTAATCATACTGTATAAATATAATTCAACTGCAGCATATATTTCAACCATCATGTATATGATTTGCTTATGTCCACATCATATAACAGTTTTTTAATCACCCTATATAATTTTAATTTCACATTTTTTTCCAACATTTTTATACCACCAAACGTCCAGTCCACCCTATATTCCACCCATCCTGTATATACGGCTGCCTACGGACCACTATCATTCTAGTCCATCCTATATTTCAATCTTCATATAAATGCAACTCCTTCTATCACTTTACTTTGTGATTTTGTTTGCTATAACTAAACACCCTGTCTATAAACGTACCAAACAGCAGTTTAAAATTTGACATGTGTTGTCACTGAATTTTCTATTAGGCTGGGAGAATGTGACAACCAAAAGCACCGTCTTCGAAAAATGGAAAAAATTTCATTTAAATAGGTATTTGCCTGGTATACAAACAAAAGGAGCTTGGCACTCATTGATTTAAGGAGCCGAAAATACTATGCTTTACTATCTATATGCTTGAGATGTACATAGAAAATTTTCTAATTCGCAATTAAAACTTCCAGTGCCTAAAATTACCGCACTATTACGTTGGAATTAAAATATTTATGAGGAAATGTCCGTTATGTCATTTCGATGAAATTTTTGATAAGAATTTTGGAATTTTCGGCGATTTTCTGCAAACTGCAAGTTGCACGTCGCAGAAAAGTATATGAGATCATCTATGGATCTTCCTTAATAGATTAAACGTTAAAAAACTATACACATCCATAAGGAGTAATCGAAAAATCGACTAAAATATTAGAGATATTGGTCGATTTCCATGCACGCATGTGTTCATTCACAAATTTTATCAGTTTACCAATAGAATTCTTTTCCAAAATTTGAAGTTTCACCAATGCGGATATATACTCTATTAAACAAGACCATATTCATTCTAAACGGTGCACCACAGGAGAACAAATCAGGTAACATACATACAACAAAAAAAAAGCGAAAAAATACGCGTCGAATTGATAACCTCCTCCTTTTTGGAAGTCGGTTAAAAACATATTCACACAAATCAAGAACCACGACGTACGAGAGAACACCACACAAACATGCATTAACTATAGAAGAACGGAGGGACAACATATACAATGGTTGTTTTCTGAAGGATGTTTGTGGCATATTTTTTCAATGTTTAAGCACTTTCTGGGAAATAAAACCACTAGTCATGAAATTACTGTATATTTCCAAATGTTTCGAGGTCTAGGTCAGACTCCGTTGTCAATGGCAAAGAAACTATGAAAAAGGCACAATTCTAAAATTAAGTGAGATTGTCAAACATTTTAATGTTACATTTTAGAATAGTGCATTTTTTATAGTTTCTTTGCCATTGACAACGGAGTTTGACCTACACCCCAAAACGCTTGGAAATATACAGTAATTTAGTGATTTGTGATGTTATTTCCCAGAAAGATCTTAAACATATACAATGGTATCGTTAACACAGCAACACAATAAAAAACAATCATACATGACGGAAAAACTAGGGGACTACTGGACCAGAGAAGCAAATTCAAAACACTCATAAAAGAGAAATGAAACTGATTATAAAAGAATTCATCAACATATAAAGCGAAAAATCAATGAAGCTGTGGATGAAAACAACTTGCAACGAGATCGAAGAGTTACAACAAGTTCAACTGACAGAAAATTAAAAGAAGTCACTGGATCATATGGGGGAAACAGAATAGCACCTTTGTGAGCAACGAAGGATGCGTACTGTCGGAATCAAATGAATGGAAGAGATGCATCCAAGACTTGTTTGAAGATAATAGGAAAGACATGCCCAACTTGAAGACAAAAACAGTACATCAATTTTAAAATATAAAGTGATAATAGTTATACACCAAGCAAAAAACAAAAAAGCAAGAGGACCAGATCAAACACATAGTGAAATTATTAAAAGATCAAAACATACATAAACGCATATGCGAAATATACCAGTCTCTTCATCCCCCTTCCAAAAGACAACAAATGTTCGGATGGCAGGCTTTTCAGTCTAACACAATTTCCATAACGTCTAACATATTCTCCAAAAAATAATGAGTAACAAGTGAAAGAAAGCTATGGATTCAGGATTCAGAACAATTTGGTTTCTGAAGATCCATGAAAACCAAGGAAGCTTCTACATGGGTTGTTTTCTGAAGGATACTTCTGACATCTTTTTCAATGTCTAAGTGTTTACTGGGAAATAACACCACACTTTAAAGGAAATTGCTGTATATTCCAAACATTTCAGGGTATAGATCAGACCCAGTTCCATAGTAAAAGAACGATTAGAACAAGATTCTTTACTAAATCAACGTACTCAATTGTCCATTAATACAATAATGGAACTACTAACATTTTGTACAAAGACAACATATTTTCAACTTAATGATGACTTCTACCAACAAGATTTTGGCATGGCAATGGGTTCCTGTTTGTCTCCCGCTTTAAGCAACATTTTTATGGAAAAATTTGAAGAACAAACAATTTTCTCAAAACAGATTAAACCTTTGGTTTGGTGGCGTTATGTTGATGACATATTCGTTATTTGGGAACATAATCTTGAGGATTTACATGCATTACTTAACGACATAAACAACACAGAACCAACTATTCAGTTTACACTCGAGCTTGAACAGAATAACAAATTACCATTCTAATAACCAAAACACAATCGACATTTAAAAAGAAGTTTACAGAAAACCAACTCATACTAAAAGGTATCTCAACTTTAAGTCTAATCATCCAAGTTCAGTAAAAAGAGGTATCATTAAATCTCTATATGACAGAGCAAAAACCAACTGCTCTAATATCAATAAATTCAATGAAGAAAAAACGTTTAAAAACATATTCACACAAATCAAGAACCACGACGTACGAGAGAACACCACACAAACATGCATTAACTATAGAAGAACGGAGGGACAACATATACAATGGTTGTTTTCTGAAGGATGTTTGTGGCATATTTTTCAATGTTTAAGCACTTTCTGGGAAATAAAACCACTAGTCATGAAATTACTGTATATTTCCAAATGTTTCGAGGTCTAGGTCAGACTCCGTTGTCAATGGCAAAGAAACTATGAAAAAGGCACAATTCTAAAATTAAGTGAGATTGTCAAACATTTTAATGTTACATTTTAGAATAGTGCATTTTTTATAGTTTCTTTGCCATTGACAACGGAGTTTGACCTACACCCCAAAACGCTTGGAAATATACAGTAATTTAGTGATTTGTGATGTTATTTCCCAGAAAGGTCTTAAACATATACAATGGTATCGTTAACACAGCAACACAATAAAAAACAATCATACATGACGGAAAAACTAGGGGACTACTGGACCAGAGAAGCAAATTCAAAACACTCATAAAAGAGAAATGAAACTGATTATAAAAGAATTCATCAACATATAAAGCGAAAAATCAATGAAGCTGTGGATGAAAACAACTTGCAACGAGATCGAAGAGTTACAACAAGTTCAACTGACAGAAAATTAAAAGAAGTCACTGGATCATATGGGGGAAACAGAATAGCACCTTTGTGAGCAACGAAGGATGCGTACTGTCGGAATCAAATGAATGGAAGAGATGCATCCAAGACTTGTTTGAAGATAATAGGAAAGACATGCCCAACTTGAAGACAAAAACAGTACATCAATTTTAAAATATAAAGTGATAATAGTTATACACCAAGCAAAAAACAAAAAAGCAAGAGGACCAGATCAAACACATAGTGAAATTATTAAAAGATCAAAACATACATAAACGCATATGCGAAATATACCAGTCTCTTCATCCCCCTTCCCAAAAAGACAACAAATGTTCGGATGGCAGGCTTTTCAGTCTAACACAATTTCCATAACGTCTAACATATTCTCCAAAAAATAATGAGTAACAAGTGAAAGAAAGCTATGGATTCAGGATTCAGAACAATTTGGTTTCTGAAGATCCATGAAAACCAAGGAAGCTTCTACATGGGTTGTTTTCTGAAGGATACTTCTGACATCTTTTTCAATGTCTAAGTGTTTACTGGGAAATAACACCACACTTTAAAGGAAATTGCTGTATATTCCAAACATTTCAGGGTATAGATCAGACCCAGTTCCATAGTAAAAGAACGATTAGAACAAGATTCTTTACTAAATCAACGTACTCAATTGTCCATTAATACAATAATGGAACTACTAACATTTTGTACAAAGACAACATATTTTCAACTTAATGATGACTTCTACCAACAAGATTTTGGCATGGCAATGGGTTCCTGTTTGTCTCCCGCTTTAAGCAACATTTTTATGGAAAAATTTGAAGAACAAACAATTTTCTCAAAACAGATTAAACCTTTGGTTTGGTGGCGTTATGTTGATGACATATTCGTTATTTGGGAACATAATCTTGAGGATTTACATGCATTACTTAACGACATAAACAACACAGAACCAACTATTCAGTTTACACTCGAGCTTGAACAGAATAACAAATTACCATTCTAATAACCAAAACACAATCGACATTTAAAAAGAAGTTTACAGAAAACCAACTCATACTAAAAGGTATCTCAACTTTAAGTCTAATCATCCAAGTTCAGTAAAAAGAGGTATCATTAAATCTCTATATGACAGAGCAAAAACCAACTGCTCTAATATCAATAAATTCAATGAAGAAAAAACGTTTATAAAAAATATACTTTCTGCCAATCATTACCCAAATAAATTTATTAATAACGAGTTAAACAAAATGGAATACCAAACAATCCCTAACAACCAACATCAAACTTCACCAAGCAACACTGACTCCCAAGATAATCACATTAATACAATAACTATACCATACATACAGGGTCTATCAGAAAGACTAAAAAGAGTGGGAAACAGATATAATATCAAAACATCATTTAAAACAAGAAATGCACTAAATCAATTATATCAAAAACCAAACCAAATAACACAACTCAAAATACAAAAAATTGCATTTATAAAATCCCGTGTGAATTTAATAAATTCTATATTGGAGAAACCTCTAGACCTCTGAATGTTCGAATAAAGGAACACAAAAATTATATAAAAAAAGACAATTTGAAAAATCCAAAATTTTTGAACATGCTTGGGACCTTGGTCATAAAATACAGTTTCAAAATTCAGTTATATTACACAAAGAAGAACACAACACCAAAAGAAAACTAAAAGAGTCTGCTTTAATTTTGTTAAATGAAACGATTGTATCGCTACTACCTCCGTAGAATTCAGTCGTTCCTGGTTGCCGATGATTAAGGAAGAAATTGCTAATGGTCATGTCCTTGTGAACAACCCAATATCGGGATAGTTCATAAGGTTTTTCCTAGGTTTTCCCTTATGATTTTAATGGGATCACTGAATCAACAAAGTTCTTTGGTCGCATTTTTGGCGAATGCACTATCTTATAAGAAAGTCGCACCTAGGAGCGCCACATAAAGTTCTGAAGATCTCCCTTTCAAATTCTTCCAATTTGAAAGGAACTTTATGATTATATGATCTTTAGAAATTTCTGTGCTACCCTGTATATTACAAATAACATTCTCTTAGTTTTACATCTTGGAATTGTACCTTTTTAATCCGTAGTTTCTTAGCCATTGACAACGGGGTCTGATCTAGACCCCGAAACGTTTGGAATATACAGCAATTTCCTTTAAAGTGTGGTGTTATTTCCCAATAAACACTTAGACACTTCTACATGGGTATTACGAAGAGAAAAAGACTGTCTATTTGTGCTTTAATGATTTTGAAAAAGCCTTAGATCGCGCCCAGCACAGTAAGCTAATATCAGCTCTGCAGAGCATCAACTAGATAACAAACACTAATACCATTACCATGAATAACAGGAAACGATACCAGTCACGATTAAGAGGGGCCTGAGACAAGGGTGCATACTTTCCCCTACACTCTTCAACGTTTATTTGGAAAACATATACAAAGCATCCTTAAAAGGCCAAAAAGGAATAATTCGAGGAGGAACAGTTAATAATATCAGATATGCCGACGATACCGTAATTATAGCATAAAACCTCGTAGATTTCCAAGAATTGCTAAACAAAGTCAATAAAGCCTATAAAAGAAATGGGGACTTTCTATTAACATAATAAAGACTAAATATATGGTTGTCAGTAAAGTATGTCGACCAGACCCTATTACTGTTAACCGAACATTGCAGAGGGTGGCAAAGTTTAGATAGGCTAAGCTATCCTAAATAAGAGAGACAACCCTCTTGAATGGAATGGGCATTCAATCGAAACACTGACTATGACGGCTAATGCAAATGAGTAAACTAGTTTAATAGTTTTTGTTATTCAATATTTATTAGTTAATTTGCAAGAATAGATTAAGCTCTTGAGATTCTAAGTGATCAGCCATCTACTAGTCAAGTGTATCTTAGCAGTAAAATCACGTGCTTTGATGTACGTTATAAATTCTAACTTAAACTAGCTATATTTAATTAAATTACAACTACCTTTATCTGATTGCGCCACGTTACACATTCAAATTCATTCTCTCATCAGTTTAGTAACTAAACTTATTGTTATCAACCTCTAATATGGGGGAAAGAGATTAAGTCCAACCTCCATAAGGGCATCTAGTTTCATACTCTACGCTTAAAACATTTGGACGAAGTCGTGGGTGTTTTTTATTGACTGTCATTTCTACTGGACTGGTAAATCAGTGACTAACCAGTCCAGCATGGAGGTGCGGTATAATAATGTTTCCACCAATCAAAGTACAATAAGAGGCGTGGTTAAATGATGTCACCCAAAAAGGAGGTAGAGGCTTTGTAAATAACGACAGTACAATAAGTCAGGGCTTAATGATTTCCCTACCAATTAGAAAAAGGCCCTGGTTGAGTGATGTCAAAGGTCCCGGGTCCCTATTCCTACTAAATAGAAGCCCACAACAGGTGAAAACAAGTATTATCTTCAAAGCATCCAGATAAAGATGCTTTGGAATTACTCAATAGAGACACGTATATTTTTTACTAAGATAGTTAACATTTTATCTTCTCCTACTACTGTAGTCAAATCAAGAAATCAACGTTATTCTGAAGCTCTCGTTGGTTGTTCAGTATATACCTTTTGTTTAACGTACCCCCACAGAATGAAGTCAAGGGGCATTATGTCTGGCGATCTCGCTGACCAACTTATTGGCTAATCCAAAGGAAATCCAGTGATGATGGAATGCATTATTAGGCCATGCAGTCATAATACTGGAACGGTGGGGAGCTGTCCCAAATTGCTGACATTTCAAACCTCTTAATTGGGCAGGTGGAATGGACCAATACATTTATATAATATTCCTGCTTAAACATTAACACTCCAAACTATGTACGTAGGGAAGGTGTGGGTTTTGTTCCGAGGAAAAAATCTTCCACCCATGGTTAACTTTTCAAAATAAGAGTAATATTCTGGCACAATTAAAAGAATCTATCATTGTCATTCTGGCTCGTGGTAGTAGGAAGGGTCCTAAATTACAGCCTTCTATGATATCGGACACAGTAAATATTCAACTGTTTCTAGACATCAACATTTTGATCAAATTTTGAATAACGCCCAAACGGTGCATTTTTTATGATACATACAGTAATAGTAACCTTGACTGAGGAGTCGACATATGTAATAATATACAGGGTGTGAAAAAATCAACTTCCATATAATTCATCCTGTATAAAGTTTACATATCTTACTACCCCTCATCCTTCCCTGGCCACAGATTTTACAATATTTATCAGTTATCCACAAATCAGATCATACCACAGTATCCCCTAAATTATTATGTAAAGTGATAATGATCTTTTAAAGTAATAATTCATTAAAAATATGTAGTTTTATTGTATATTTTTTCTCTGAAACCAAAAACCTCATAATTCTATTTTTTCAGCTTTCATAACCTCATTAAGATTACCACTGTGTGACTTGATTACAACCTGCTTTAACAAATCACATAAACAATTACGAAAATTGTATGCCACAGGATAATAAAAAACATAATAATCGAAACAGTCATTAAAAGTCTTAACGACAAAAATTATTATTCTATGTAAAACAGATCGTATCTCATTTATAACAGCACAAGAAGCAAAAAAATAGCCTTGCTGGTGAACGTGTCACCGTAAAATCGAATCCCCTCCGTTTACATTACACATAAACGACTCGAATTTGATATCTGCATAGTATTTGGGCGGTAAGGGCCCAACAATGTCAGGAATATTTTAGGGGGTATCAATCATTAGGAAAATCTGAGAATAACTGGGCCACCACACACAACGCTGCGGTATTTTGATGTAGAGACCTAGTTTGGCTGTGATGTTTCCAGGTCAGACGTCTTGTACGGCGTGTAAACATTGTCACAACACAAGAACAAGACGTTGTTTTAACATTTTAATATTATTTCTTTGTTGTTCGTGAATGTAGTTAACAAGTGGTTATGCAACGTTCCATTTAATTAAATGGGGTATATGGAAATCTGGGGCAGGATTGAATGGACGTAAATGCAAGCGAAAGAACTTGACGAGAAAATTGTGATTAATATGTACTAGTACAGACGAGTGAAGGAAAAGTTGTAACTTGACAAGAAAATTACGAAAGAGTTGCAATCCGCACTGTATTAGTTCTTTTTCCTTTCAGTCTGAAGCCGCTACTTACGATACCCAACTTTTTCTTGGAGTTCTTCTACAACTGTTGTGTTTTGTCCGCTTTGTGATTTCCTCTTTTTGATTTATGCTTTCTCAATTTATCCCATGTCTCATTTCCATTTTTTAACCGACTTCCGAAAATAAGGAAGTTGTTCATTCGACGTGATTTTTTTGTATGTATGTATGTTACCTGATTTCTTGTCTAAGTTGTGAATCGATTTAAATAGTTATTTTGCTTTTAATACATTCGGACTGAGAATAATTCTATTCGTAAAGTGATATAATAATTTGAGATTGAACGCATACCTCCATGAAAATTGACCAATATACCTAATATAGATCACCAGGTGGTCTTATATATTTTTCTATGATTTGTAACTTGTGGTTCAAACTCCCAAAATTTTGGAATATTGGGTTTCAATTAATCATATTTTTCATTAGAATATATTGCATATTTATATATTTGAATATATCCTGGATATATATGTATACAAATACAGATTTTGCAGTACCAATCAGCCCACTACCAATAAAAAAAATTAAAATATAAACACCTATTCTGTATTTACCTTTTCATGACGCCTTTTGGCGTTTCGAAGATAATTAGTGTCAAAAGAATATTTGAGTCTACTTATAAGTTCACGAGTGGATTTCCGGAAGTTCTTGTACACAATAAAGACTGTTGGTCTAATTTTTCTGCAGTTTCACTCCAAGTTGGAACATTTTATTTTGTGTAGCTACTGTTTAGTAGTTTTTTATTTCGGAAGTATCCAGCTCTATCAATAATATCTGAATAGTATTGTAAATTGTGTTTTCAATGCTTTGTCTGGGGATTTGAAAATGTACGAGGGACGGTGGCCTATATTGAGAGTGCTAAAACCCTTTATCAGATATTACAAAACAGAAATCTGAGCAACTTTCACTTTTCCAACCAGCCGACTTGAAAGTTCCCAAGTTCGTTTAATATCAGCTCTTACTACTAGTGTTGAATTCAAGACGAGCTCCACCTAGAATACGTCATCTTGTGTTCAGAAGCTTCTGAAGTCATGACCAACAAAATAAGTATGAGAATATACCGGCAAATATCACTCAGAGTAGCCTGTTTATACAAAACAGTATGCGCGCTCTGCATTATTAACAGCGAAATTTGAAAAGAGATGTTAATTGAGGAGAGAAGAAGGCTATACGAAATGCAAGAATGATGATAATCTGATAGGTGTGAAGAAAAAAGATCCTGAAGAAGCCGCAAAGGAACTGAGATACAACTTTTATAAGTTATGTTACAAAATGTCAAGTTACGGATCGTGTGGAGCTTACTTGCACATTTTGAAGTACGGGTTACAACGATAGATACTAGTACTTCGAGAAGGAAGATATCTCAGGACCTACTTTTACATACTTTCTTGTATGCAAATAATGGAGGAAATGTAGTGACAGAAATATATTTGATGAAGATTATGCTAGAGAATTAATTAGCATTACCAGAAGAAGGAGATTCTCGACCGTAGCAGTATGATATGTGTAGAGTAGTCTATACCTATTCTCTTATTCTTTATTTTCGTCTTAGCTGAGGAGTAGTGATCAAAGCTTGAATCATTTGGTTATGCGGTTCAGGGATGACCCAATTTTCACCTCGATGGCTTGGTGTATCGGTCAAATGATGCCGCGTTTAGGGATTATAAAATCCATGATAGATTCATCAAAAAGTAATGCACCCAAAACGTGTCACTGTTAGATATGCGCTGTGGTCTGGAGGAATTATTGCACCGCATTTCTTTGAGGATGAGGAATGTAATGCATTAACGGATGGCGAACGTTATTGTACTATCGTGCCTCAGTTGGATCATAAAGCTATTGAAGAAATTTGGTTTCAGCCGGACAGTGTCAAATGCCATACCGCACGTGTTCAAATCGGTGACGATTTCATACCATTTTTCTTTGCTATAGACGCGCGATTTAGCCTAGTTTATTGATAAATCAGTGGATGCCCTTATTTGATCAGTTCAGCTTGCATGGTGGCCGCTTTAGTTCTTTTTGCGTGGGAATCTTCTCCATCACCAGAGCTTAAACACGTCAATCTTTCCACGATATATTATACCAAAGCACCTTTGACAATCTTTTGATGCTTTCGAGTGCCTAGAGTGGAATGGCGGTGTTTTGACACGTAGGCGAACTCGTCCGAGATTACTGAATACAGCATGAGTTTCTGGTCCTTTGAGAGTAGCGCAGCTTATGACGAGTCCTACCTAATAACGATATGTTGTCTTGCGTTTCAAGGCACCTAAAGTATCGGAAGGTTAATAACATTTGTTTTTTTCTAGTAGAAAATTTTAATTAAGTTCATAATTACAACTATCGTATTTTGATATGTTAGCCACCGGCAAAACTTTTGCGAAAACCTGTATTATTCTTTCAGATACCGTGAAACTACCACGAAGGCAATTACGTTTGGAAACGTCCACTCTTTTTCCGCGCCTCGTTGATTTATCGCATAGGCGTATAATTTCACTCTTTCCTCCATTAAATTTTCTAATTACTCGTTGTATAAAACCCTCATAACCGCTAACCACCTTCTGCCTCGACTTCTGGCCGATAAAGAAATAAGAAATTCAACCCCTCGTCACGAAAGGCCGGCCCCCCACCCGCCCTCGACCGGCTACTTTTCCTTAACCACCGCGGACAATCCGTCATATTTAGCGACCTTGAGGCCAGCAGGAAAACACACCCCCCGCGACCCCTTCATTAACACAAATCACTGTATACATTATTTAACGTGGAGAATCTGAGACTCGGCAATGTGTTGTTGGTTTCATGTTCCATTCTTGCTCGGTGCATTTGTTTGCAAAGTTGGCTGTGGATCGCGCCGCGGCGATCCAGAGACTGTCTTTTGTCTAGTCTCTGGCGGTCCTTCGTTGTTCATTTGTTCCTTCGAATCGAACACGTTCGCATAGGTTTCGTCAACGGGTGTCTGATGTTGGAGTTTGATTTTGATGACGATACGACGTTTGCAGTTGTTACAGTTCCGAATATGGTAAGCTTGTACAACTTCAATTATTTTTTAATTAGAATCTAACGATATTGCTAATACTAAGAGACCACATATTCAAAGTTTACAAGGATTTACGAAATGTTTGAAATTTGACCGATTTTTTTCAGACACCTCGGCAAAATTATAGCAGTTTTTACTTCTCCTCTAATTACAATTTAGAGACTTTTATTTATTATTGTTATTGTAAATTATATCCATTTACATCACTATTTGTTTCATTATTCGAATTGTTTTACAAATTTCTATTTAAACCCTCACTAAATAATCTGTCTGGACTAGTCAAATATTAGGTATTTTTATTTTTATAGTACAGTATATTTATAGTATTTTATTTTTTCTTTTATTTTTTTAATATCGATTCCATTAGCTTATCTAACTCTAATATATGTTCATTAATATCATTATTTTTGTTTTATTACCTATCTGAAATTTATTTACACATTTCTGAAATCTCAAAGTCGTGAGTCATAAATAATATATAAATAATGTAGGACTAAGAGTTTAACTCTTAGTCCTACATTATTTATATTTAAAGTAAAATCACTACAGTTTGACGATTTTATTACCTTAAAATCATTGACTTTTACTATCAGGATCTTTATTTCGTACAGTTTGGTACCATTAGATGTATAAAATATTTCAGTAAGCGTTTTTAAAAATTTATTCTTAGATAATATATTATCATTATTAATACGGAAAACTTATTAACTACTTTGCACAAATATATTTTGCATTCCTGGCAAAATTAAATGGTCCGTTTTGACGCCCTTTGTCGCTACTTTTTCAACCTCCTCCTTCTTTCCACAGGCAGAACCTTCTTGTTTGGAGGGTGTCGGTTGACAGGAGCAAAAGAAATCGTTTACATATCCTCAACTATCAAATCTTCTGAAAAAAAATAAAAACGGTTTCTTTTTATTAATTTCGCATTTCAAATCCTTATAAAGTACCCAGGTATTTACTGCAACTATGTTCAAATCAGCAGAAAATTTTCTTGCCACCACCTGTAAAGATTGTATCTAAGAACTGAGACAACAGGCAATTCAGACACTTACAAAATAAGATAAATAGACTATTTCAGTTATCTAAAAAGCAGATCTTTATGGCTAAAACAGTACAATTAAAGATGTCAAGCTGGTTATTCACCTCATTGCACTTCGAACACATTTTATAAAGTGGAGAACATTTTAAAATATTGGTTCGGGGAATGGGATAATAAAAGGTGTAATTTGTCCTTGATGTGATTGTAGGCACAAAAAAATTTAGTTTTTGCAGAAAAATTGAATAATTAAGTTTATTGTTAATTAGTTTAAACAGAAAAATTACTGAATGACTCTCCGGTGGCTCAGTCTATCTACTTTATGTCGGGAAAGAAGCTCAGTATTTGTAATATCAATTGGCGGACAAACATGATCTATTCTGAATGACAGGAGTTTTAAAAACCGTGTTTGTATTAATTCAAATGTTTGTATGTAAATTAATTAAAATGGACTTCAAATTATATCAGCATACTCAATTTTAGATCTGACAAAAGCAAAATATAACATTTTTTCTGGTTGCACTAAATCTCGGAAATTACTAGCAACAAAGCTATACGTCTTGTTGGCAGCAGAGAAAACGGAATCGATGTGAGCAACAAAGGAAAGCCTACTGTCAAATGTAGCACCCAGGTCAGTAAAAGTGGACGGTCGCTCAAAGATAGAATTATTAATTTTATAATGAAAGTCAATACTATCTTTCTTTAATGTGTACGACATTACTTTACACTTACCTGTATTGAGCGATAAATTATTATTTTGGCACAAAATTTCAGTCAGTTCCAGATTTTGAGATAGTCTCTCGCAGTCGGATGTACTATTGATTTTACAGTAAATCTTCAAGTCATAAGCATATAATAAGCAATTTACGTCTAATGTATTAACGATATCATTAATGAAGATATTAAATAAAAGAGGCCCTAAGTTACTGCTCTGGGGGATACCTGAAGTGGTCATGTAAATGACTACAATTTGCAAGTTTTATATTAATTTGTAATATTTTGGATAAGTAACATGCAGTTCAAAGAAATAATATTGTCACGGAAAATTATAACTGCGCCCGACGGAAGACCCTGTATGTAGAATCTAGTTGTTACTATCATGTTCACACTGAATGGTAACTGACAGTTTAGTTCCATTTTAGTTTGACATTAAACGTCAGATTGTAATTTGAATTTATAATTTGTGTTGTATTTTGAATTTTAAAGTTGTTATCATCGTTGAATGAAGTTATCCATTAACTGGAAGAACAGTGTATTTAGAACTCACAATAATTCCTAACAATTTTGTTTCAGAAGTGGGATAATAAATATTTGTATATTATTTGGAAGAACATTCAGAATGAAACCTACAATAATTTGCAGCAGTATAAACATAAGATTACTTCTAACTGCAATGAACAAATAGTTTCTTTTACTATTTAAGCTGTAGTTATAGCTTTTGTTTCCTTTTACTATTTAAGCTGTAGTTATAGCTTTTGTTTCTTTTTGTTAAAACGACATAATTTTAGAGCTAGCCTAATTTTTAATCCTGGTACCTTAAGGTGTTTTCTATTTTTAGGTACACACATTAATTTCATTTGAACATTCGTTGAGTATTGGGCTTTTTTAAACTAGAGTTATTGATAATGAATTAATTATGTTATTAATGCCTGCTTTTTGATTTTCGTTTTTGTTTAGGTTTTTATATGAAACTGATTCTCTATCACGGATGGTGTCTGCTTTTATCTTAAAATTAGTTTCATGATTATTTACCTGTTTATCTCACCATTTTTGCGGCAAGCTTTCTTTTTGTTTGTAAATTTCTCCATTTCTCTCTGTGGGTTTGTTAGCTATTAATGTCACCGGTTTATTTTTCTCTCATAGCCTTTTCTATTTCTTCGTTCCAGATTTTTAGACATTTCAGTTTTCTGAGACTCTTTTTCTTCCCTGTAACATTGGTAACATCCTCTTTTCCCATCTTTTCATATAGATTGCTAATACTCCCATATATATACAGATATGCCTTTTAGACAATTTATTCATTTTTCTTCAATTTCCTTGAATATTATTAAGAAATGATCGAATTCTTTGTCATGTTCTCTATAAGCATATCATCGAACTGAAATCTTTTTCTAATAAAAGCTTTTTTGGTTGTTGTCGATTACATATTACATTTATATCTCTCGTTAGAATGTTTTGTGGGGTTGCAATAGATTTATTAAGAACTTTTTGTAATTTATCGAAAAAGTTTCAATTTCTTGACTTGTTCCTTCGTTCGAAGCATGTATTCCTTCTCTTGCTTCTAGGTTTATTTGGACTGAAAGTAGTCGGTTATTTATTTTGTGATGCTTCAAATTCATCTACCCAGGTTTTGTGGATAAATAATGCAACATATATAGTTGCTCTTGTATTTTTATTTGCATTTTGTTTGTTATTCAGATTTCTTGTTGGTGTCCGGTATCACTTTGAAATATATGTTGATTAAAATCTTTCTAATTCAACTTCTATCTGTGTTATTCCTCTGGCGTTCCAGGGTGCTACTATTATTTGTTCCTGTATCCATGCTAATTTTTCCAATTACTTGGCTTGTAATATTATTATCGATACTTTTTCCGCCGCCTTTGGGTAAAGTTTTACAGGAGTTATTTACTAACTCTATCCTCAATCCCTTTTGGACGTGGTTGAGAAATATTTTGCTGAGCACCCTTTCCATTGGCGAAAATTTTCCAGTTTTAGGCACTGAAAACTCACCCTCATACTTCTAGTTGTAAAATTTTGAATTTTCCAGTGTTGCGTGTGTTGTCATAACACGTTAACTGCCGCTTGTGATTTTTAAGAATTATGAAGTTGATATTCTGTACAGCCGGCACCCAACTGGCTTGAACATTTTATTGCCACTGGAGCCGCCGGCGAACAAGAGGAGAGGTGTCTCAATAAGTTGTTACTCGTTTTGTTGATTTTGCTGCTAGTTTTCCACTTTGCTCCGCCGCTAATTTCTGGTAACAGTATATTCATCTTTTTCTAATTTTTCTATTCCGTTTGCACCTCTCCTCGGTCTCTTTCAATTTGTGTTGTATTCTTTTTCGCTTCTTATCCTGTTCGGTTACTTCGTGGCCACTTTAATTTCCAAAAGCGACTCCACTATTGTTTCGCGAAATTTTGTAACAGAAATTTTCGATGTAGGATGCACCAATTTGTATATAACTAAAGCATTAACTACTGATGTCCCCATGAGTAATTCGATGACAAGTTTGTGATACCATCTTACCGATTTTCCTACAGGAGACGAATCTAATTGCCTTTCCAGCATTGTAATCGATAATCCATTGCGGTTTTATGATCTACTCACGCTTTCTGTTTAACTTTCCTGTTTTTGCTATGATACGTAGATAGCATTAAGACATCTCTTGTCTATTTTCTCTACCTACTATTTCACTTTTTTTAACCTTTGTTGATACAACTTCTTTTGGTAGACGTTTTCTCTTTCTTCTTACTATCACAAGCGAGTGAGTTCTTCGGCTTAGAAGTTGTTTTGCAAGTAGAATGCTGGTATAGAAGTCGTCGTTTACCGCTATCCTTCCTTCATCCAAAAAATCTTTACACAAATCAATCACCGTACATGTTTGAAGAGATATTTCTTTATCTGCACCTTTGTCTTGTTAAACAGAAAACGAGTACGTATATCATTTCTGATCGCGCATCTTAAATAACTTGTAGCCATATTTATATCGTTTTTCAAGAGTGTATTGTCGGAATTTAAGTCGACCATATTTTCATCAATTGCTATCACTTTTTCTGGCCGCATTACCTGTTTATATCTCATATTAAACTGAGAAACCAAAAATTTAATTTTATGAGGACGATTATATACACACACACACACACACACTGTATATGCTTCTGTGTATTGATCACCCGTATATAACTATATTGGTCTATCATCTTCTGAATCACCCTGTAAATCTATAATTCAACTCAACACAATATTACAACTGACGTGATCTCTTTAAACCACCCTGTATAAGTATAAATCCTCTCCAAACTATTGACTCTCTATTTTTCTATTGTTTAAAATATTCCTATATATCAATAATTTTACTTCGCCCCTTATGTCTAGTATTCCATTTATGCAACTGCTCATGGTCTATCCTATGTAACAAAATTCACCTTTTTGAACCACATTTTATGACTATAATTTTACTCTACAATTTATTTCAACCAACCGGTATATGCAACTGCTTCTAAAATATTTTGAACCCATGTCTATTATTATATCCCGTCCTACGTCCTATAATTCAAATACCCTAACTGCTTATGCTTATATAGCAAATTTTTATTTTTACCCCACCCTTACTTCAAACATCTTGTCTATTCAACTACTTATGTTCCAAACTGCATAACTTTTTTAAACGCCCTGTATAACTGTACTTATACTGCACCTTACATTTCAACCATCCTGTTTATTCAAGTACTTCTGACAATTTTAAAGCCTTGCATAACTATAGTTTTGCTCCAGTCTTATTTCAACCACCTTGTATACGCAACTAAATATGTGCCAGCCAATATAATATTTTTAGAACCACCCTGTATAACTAATTCAATTCCAACTTATATTTCAACCATCCTATGTATACAACTGCTTATGTACCACCTAATATTACATACACGCACGCACTCACATACAACCGTGTACCATATAGAAGAGTTCGCCGACATAACAAATTTTCGTTTCGATAAACTAACGGAATATTTTCTGCCATTTCACGCGACTATAAGCCCCCTAACTTAAGTTCGTCTCTAAAAAAAACTTACTTCAAACGAATTAAAATGAAAACCATTACAAACATCCTTTACGATATACTTTTATGTCATATCTTGACATTTAAACTAGATATTTATGATTATTTTACGAATACAATTTATAATCAATAAAATTTCTTGAGCGGTTTTAGAGAAAACAGTGAAGATTCATTGCAATTCAGTGAAATGAATTATTTATATATTTTTCTAATTTTCTGGAAAACCGTAAATCTCAAGTTATAAACAATTATATGGGACCTTTCTGTAATGTTCCTTAATATAATGCAGTTTAAATCATCAAAATTGCCGTTTTTGAATAATCCCTTGTCATACATAAAAAAAACGAAATGATAACCTCCTCATTTTTGAAAGGCGGTTAAAAATGAAAATGATATAACTAAAAAAATCTTAATTAGTCAGATTAGTCAGGTAATATAGTAACTTAATACATTCACACATTAACCTACAATTCAATTAATCACTAAACTAATGGGACTTCCTGTATATAACTTTGCCTCTAAAACATTTCGGAAGTGTTACTCCTTACTTTCAGTATTGTTTTATGGCGAACAAAAGACCAAAGATCAGGTTACGTACTGACGACGTAAGCAAAACACGTAATGAGCAATTCGCCTACGTAACTAGTATAAAAAAAACAGATGGCGTAAGAACATCGAGTGGAGTAAAGTCGATTCAAGAAATTACCGGAAGAGGAAGTCATAGACAGATTTATAGCGTCATGGCACGATGCCCAGAGACTCTGTTATGTGAAGGTAAACACTCCAGATGGAATGGACTATCCTGTTCACGTTTTTCGTGCGCCAATATAGATTTTTCAGTATGGAAAAGAAATTATTATAGCATTTCAATGCATTTTGAAAACAGTTCCTCAAAGTTGTATAGAGCTTCATGATTTTTTTGAACATACCTAAGAAACGAATATACCTACCAGATTTGATACAAAAATACAGAGTGTAAAATTATTTATTATACATATTCAATATTATTTGAGGCTTGATTATTGACTAAACTCATTCAAAATTCCGGGAATAATATTAAAACCTAAGCGAGGAAACAACCCATCAAATCACTCCTCCCAAAGAATTTCTGGAGCGCAGATATATTAAAACAAACCTTCCTGTTATATATTTCAATTTATTGAAATTTTACTTGAACCAAAACATTTACCATCCAATAAGTAGTACTACAAGGTAGCTGTCTAGGCCCTCTCCTCTATGTACTGTACACATCAGCTAAACTAACAGTACAAATATAGGACATTCGCGGATGATACAGCAATAGTAAGGAAATAAATTCGAAAGAATCAAAATCAGTTATCTAAAATTTGCTGTTGTGAAAGGAAAGGAAACCAGCATTTAGAAGATAAGATTACTGAATGAGGAGGAGCTTAATTGGCTAATAGGGCGAATATCAAACTCAGGGAGGGGGGCAATTCTGTACTAAATGTACCAAAATATTCTTGGACTATTACATTAAAAATAGTCGTTATGTGATTTAAACCCATAGAAGTGACCTTCTTTTAGTTAAGATTACCTCGTTTTAATATTAAATTTACTAACTTTGAGGCTCTCGGTAGGGCGATCCTGTAGACTGTTGTTTGGATTCCGGTATTGGTCCTTTGACACTTTACTTCAAGGAATGGGAGGCACCCACTCTCTTCCATCTCCATGGTGAATCTAATGAATGGTTGGGTTTGGTTCAGGTGCTCCAGAAATGTCTGTAGTTTAGTCTCTCCGTGTTGCCAAATAATGAAGGTGTCATCGACATACCTCGTACCTCCTCAGAGCATGATCTTCGAACCATTCCATGTAGATGTTGGCGATGGTTGGTGATAACGGGGAACCCATACGCAATCCATCTTCTTGCATGAAGAACCGGTCCCTCTCCTGAAAGTAGCAGTTCTTGTTATTTTTACGTCGAAACTTACTAAGCGATATTCTGGCCCAAGTTCTATGGATCCGATGATTTCGACAAAATGCTTTGAGTGTCCTTGACGTGCGATGATGTTTTGCTCTCCAAAGGCCCAACCTTAAACTCAATCATGGACGTACTTCAATGTTGCCTCAAGAAATGCTACTTTCAGGAGAGGGACCAGTTCTTCATGCAAGAAGATGGAATGCCTATAGGTTCCCCGTTATCACCAACTACGCCAACATCTACATGGAATGGTTCGAAGAACATGCACTGAGGAGGTACGAGAAGCAGCCTAAACTATGGTTGTGGTATGTCGATGACACATTCATTATTTGGTAACACGGAGAGAGAGAGAACTACAGACATTTCTGAAGCACCTGAACCAAGTCCGACCATCTATTAGATTCACCATGGAGATGGAAGAGAGTGGCTGCCTACCATTCCTTGATGTAAAGTGTCAAAGAACTAGGACCGGAATCCAAACAACGTCTACAGGAATGGATATCGGGAAACCATCATTACCAAGGCGTTTAAAGAGAACCACCTAGGCAGGACACCTCGAGAGCAACTCTACTATTACAGTATACTAAAGGCTTGTCCGAGAAACTTAGACGAATTGCACACAGCTATGGAATCAGAATGATCTTCAAAAGCAACAACACTTTGAAGAGCATGATTACAAGAACGAGGCCGGACGCACCAGTAATACCAAATAACTGTATATACAGCATACCTTGTGAATGTGGCAATCTTTACATTGGAGAGACAAAGCGACCGTTGAACACCAGGGTTAAGGAATACCGCATAACTACTCAAAGGGCGAAGGTAAGAAAGCCTAGGCTAACTAATCGCGCATGGACCGAACACCATAATATCTACTGGGACCAGGCCAGGGTAATTCACAAGTAAGAGCACTGGTACAAAAGAAAATTCATAGAGATAGCATATATAATCTCGAACGAAAATATAATTAGCGAGCCCAGGGTCCAAATTAAAAACATTTGGCGAGCTTTTCTGGGGCTTCTACAGCTACGCATCACCCACAACCAACCGGAAGGTACGCCGACGCTGATTGGACCGGATAAGACCCAATGACCATGACCGGCGACGCATGAACGGTTAAAGGTATAAATAGGACAGGTAATCTGAATTTCCTATCATTCACCTGATGACGATAGCAGATACAAAGCTATTGAAACGTTGAGAGATCAACCACTTCGAGGCGATGGAAATCCAAAGAAAATTCGAGGCACTGGATAACTTATTTCCACCCCCCTTTCTAATGTACAGTAATTTTTTGTTAATTGTACTCTATGACAGCGTAGTTTTTATATTGCGTTATTTGTCATTACTAATAAATGGCAGTTAAAAAAGGATTTTTATTATACTAGGGAAATAAAAGGTCCCAAACCCACAAACTTTTATTTCCCTAGTATCATCATATACATGGTCCCACAGATACCAATATTCTAGACTAAAAAAGGATTTGTTAATTTTGCTGATTGATACAATGAAGAAACTGATTTCTATTTCGAACTAAATTTTACTGAAAATATTCAGATAAATAAAATATGGGCTTTCACAATGTCTTTGGAGGCAATGCTTTCCATGTTTTGAACTTGCAAACAACACTCAATATTACCCAAAAAACTTTGGAAAGGACTGCAAATGGTATTGGACAAAATTCATTCTCATTTCTGACACCTTTTCCTCTGCTTCTGCTTGCTTCTTTTCTTGGCTCCCATTCTATAACTCTATTTCTCCATCGGTTTTCTGTCCCAATTTCTAAGGTAATCCGACTAGTTCAACTTAGTCCCCTTGGTCGTGGAAGAATACTTAATTAATACTTACTTTACAGAAAATGCTATGCCCCATGATTTTCAGTTATTCATAAAATTATTTATTTAATGAATTATTATTTATATTATTATATTTTTTTAACATAAATTTCTACATTCACTTTAACTTCGCGTGTGTTTTCAGGCTGCGAGTTACGGAAAGAAAAACGGAATTTGGTATGCAGCACCAGGGGGCCAGGGATGGAGCAAAGCAACAAGCCGGAAAGCGTCGATAGTCGAAACCGATGCACCACCACCTGGTGGAGGAACCATCAAACCCAGCTCAGGAAGAGTCATTAGAATCATCAACAACATGGACCATACTGTACAGGTGAGAAATAATTAAATAAAGCCATCCGTTCTAATTTAATTTGTTTTGTAATGACAACTCGACTTTCAATGAGTATTCTTTTAATATAGTACAGTTTGTCATGTTTACTGCAATGTGGTCACGGTGAAATAAAACCCAGCCTTTGGGGATAAACTTGGTCAAGCTGGAATCGAACAGTAATTGGGAATTTTGTTTTCGGATAGTATTATGTTACTAATAACATTCTCTTCGTCTTCTCCTAATGGACCTTAGCTCCACCCCGTTATTAAACAAAAAAAGTACAAACTGACAGGGAAAAGTATACAGTTGATTCTGCTTTTTCCGGATTTGGACCGCTTCATTTTTTCGAATTAATTTATTTATATATCTGAAACCAGCATACAAACAAAGTTTTCCGACGTTTCACCCATACTTATAAGAGGCTTTGAAACTTCACTTTTTTAAAATTGTCACACTGAGGCACAAATTGTAAATGACCTAATACTTTGGATCTAGCCAACAAAGGAATAATAATTGGTATCCTGAAATTTCAGGTAAAAGAAGAGTAGGAGGCACGTAATGGGATTATTTTGGATTGTTTTTATGATCGTGATGATATTTTTGAATAGGTCCCTCGAATTTTTATTAGTAGGTAATGTAAGGGATTTATTTTGTTGATGCGGTTTCTGTTGAAATGTGAATGCAGGGTTGCCAGGTGGGCGAAAGTTGAAAACGTTTGTCTCGGTTGAAATTCTTGGGTTTTTTGGCGATTTCATCGGCCTCACGGAATTTTCTGGTGGAATAATATGGAGACTTGGCCACGACTGAGTAGCTGTCGAAGAGGACGTGGTGGCGCGTTTCGTGATCATGTTCAACTACAGCAGCTTTTGCCTGCAGGCCCGTTTTCAAACACCGTTTGTACTCACGTAGACGGGTATTTATAGATACTGCCCCATACGAGCATGGAATTGTTTATCCTTTGGAGAGAGTAACATTTGTGAGATTTTCGATAGTGGTTTGTAGACTGTTTTTATCTCGTGCTTATGGAGAAGCTTACCAATCCTATCCGTGACCTTGCTGATATATGGCAAATGTGCTACTGAATTTCTAGGTAACAATTTTTTCTTAGGTAGGGAATTTTAGTGACGAGAAATGGAATTACGAATCTCTCGTTTACTTTAGCCTTTGTTTAGTTTCCCTTCTCAAACTTTTGAGTTCGGAAATTGATATAGGTCGATGCACCAGGGAATTCACGACTGACAGTTTCTGAGATGGATGATGATGGGACCGGGCATGGAGATATCTGTCAATGTGTGCTGGTTTTCTGTATACAGAGTGGCCCAGGCAAAAATTGACAACCGTGAAACCAACGCAACCAGGACAGGCAGGGATCCATTGGACTCAATTTCCATCGTGAATTTGATGTTTGAATGTTCGGTATTAATGTGGTTAAAGAACTATTGGAGAGCCTCTTGTCCAAGTGGCCAGATGACAAAAGTGTCAACAACATATCTCGATCAGATTTTGGGTTTGTGGCTACAGAGCCACTGCTTCAAAAGCTTCCATAAAGATATTTGATACTACCGGCGATAGTACCCATGGCGGTACCAGAAGTTTGCATGTAATATTTATTTTGAAAAAGAAAATAAGTGGACGTAAGACATTTTTCGATCAACATTAGTAAATCCAAGGTTTGTCCGTCTTCCGACAGCAGTCCTCTAATAATCGGTAGGGAGTCTGAGATAGGGACAGTAATGTTACATCAAAAATAACTAAAATGTCATTAGGTTCAATTGATATCTCTGACCGAAGAGTTACGAAATGGGATGAGTTTAAGACATGTGAAGGCGATATGAAATATTTAGCAATGTTGTATGTTGGAGAGTCGATTAAGTTCACAATCGGTCGTAACGGAACTTGTTCTTTATGAATTTTCGGCAGGCCATATAGGCGTGGAGAGGTGCAACTCAGAAGAGAAATTAGATGTTTTTGTGTTGCTTTGGGAATGTTTGACTCTTTTATCAATGAAGTTATTTCACATTCTATTTTGGGAGTGGGTTCCCAATGAATGGGAGAATAGGATCCATCTTGAAGTAAATCATTTCCCTTATCGGCATATTCTGGGAAATCTAGGACAACCGTTGCATTGCCTTTATCTGCCGGAAGAATGACACGATTTTACCCGGAGATTGCTAAGGTCGACTTGTTCAAGTCTGGGGATGTTTGATGGCGGAGGGTTTGTCTTTCGGAGAATTTTATTCGATAGACGATTCAATTGAGCTAATTATGTCTTCGATGGGGATTTTTCTATGGGCAACTGCAAAGTTGAGTCCTTTTGAGAAAACGGAATTCTCATTTGGAGTTAATGTATGCGAAGAGAGATTTACCACTATTTTTACACCATTTGCTGACCTTGGGCATTCAGCGCCTTTTTAGTATTTTAATTATAAAGAAATGACGCGGTCCAAATCCGGAAAAAGCAGAAGCATAGGGTGTTGGTAAAAAACAAATATCTTCCATACAAATTAAAAATAATGCACCAAGGTAGAGATGACGACACCGACAGAACACTGGAATTCTCTGAAATTGTAACAAATAAAATTAACCGAAACCAACACTACAAAAAAAAACATTTGTTTTGCTGATAAAAGTACTTTTTCAATCAACGGAAATGTGAACATACAAAATGTACGGTATTGGAGTGACACAAACCCGCACTTCTTTCTAGAAAAAATGAATGTTAGGGCAGGCCTTTTGGGAAACCACAAATATTGCCATAAGATCCTATTTACATTAGTAGCCACAGTGGCTCTTTCACGTCATCATTACTGGTATGTTATCTGTTACCACTAGTAGAGAAGTTAATTTTTTATCGCGAAACGATTTTCGACAGCCAGGAGTTTCAGATCTAGTTCACAGAGACTCCAAATCGGAAATCATACTGTGTGTAACGCCGTTTCCCTAATAATTATTCGAGAATTCAGTCAGTTGAGGGGGGCGCAACTGATGAAGGTTCTCGACTAGAAACAATATATTGTCTTGCGTTCAATGGATTGAAAAATCTCGAAAAGTTACTATAGTAGAGAAGTTCACAACCTTTTATTTTTCTTCGCCAAAGTATAACAACCAGGTCAAGAGTAAAAATTAAAAGAAAATTGCAACTATAAATTGCTTGTTTGCACTTCAATCTCTCGTTACAGTGTCGTGTACTCCTCAATCTGCGCACATCCCAACCATTCGAAGAAGTCCTCGAAGATCTGGGTCAAGTCCTGAAGATGAACGGTGCGAAACGTATGTACACCGTTTCTGGTCAAGAGGTACGCAGCTTTTCCCAACTGCGGAACGAGTTCGCTGACGTCGACACGTTTTACTTGGGAACTGGAGGCGGTAATCCTGGACCTGGGGCAGCCTCTTCAGCCGGTGTCAACCCAGCCGTTATGTTATCACCGGTAAGAAGGGCACGGTCGAGGATACCTCAAACGGCCATCGTTGAGGATATAAGCAAACAGAGGAGAGCTAGAAGTAAGAGTCGGCCGAGGGCGTTGTATGCGCCTGAAAGTGAAATCGTTAGAACCAATGGTAAGTAAGAATGATGCAATTATTATATAGTAAAATCTTTTGTTGAGGGGCAGACAACAAAATAAAATGCTGAAAAACGAAACAAAATTATTATAGAGTTTCCATAATTTAAAAAAATAGTAAACGATGTAGTTTGATTCAATCAGTCAGACTCTGTGCAAACAAATCAGCTCTATCATTAACTATTACTCCTATGTCCACAAATACATTTATGTCGGGCAACCCTGGTTATCTATTATTTACAACAGATTGCGTTAAGTGACTGACAGGAGACTGTAAAAGGTGCCTTAAAACTGGGGCACTTCTAATCTATTTCCAGGTTAATTACAAGGCAAGTAAAAGTTACAATAGCCCACTGTCCCTGGTAGGTTTTTAATATCTAAAGGATGCGAACAAAAGAGGACCTGAAGACTGATAAATTACTTGATGTGATTGCAGCGCTTAAAAATCGATATACAATTTTTTTCCCTATTCTGAAAACAATGCCGAGAATTACTGACGCTGTACGGTTACCGATAGGTCTCGTTACTACAAGTTCATGTTCATAAATGCTGTTTTAGCGGATCCATGCTCAATACTAAGTAAACTTCACTGTCTGCCAGTAAGACTTTTTTTTTGAATGCTGGCTTGACCAGAACACAATTGTTGAGCAAGGACTTGCTGAACATGCACTTGACATGCAACAGTTTTAATGTGAATTGTTAAACAAAGACAATAGATATGATTGAACAGTTCATGGATAGTATTGGAATATTTAACCGAGACCAATATTTTTGGAATTTTTTTACTTTTTTACGAGTTTAGTTTTCATTTAGTTTATTTTAACAAACATTAACAAAATGAGTAACTCAGCAGCCATTATTTCCAGAGTTTTAATAAGATGTTTCGTTTTTGAAAACACATCATTAACTTTTTATTTTTTTGGTATTTTTGGGAAATAAGATCACACTTGTGAAGAAAAACTGTTTATTTAAAAATCTAAACTTTTAAAGGTTTGGTTTTCATCTCATTTTCAATGCAATTGTAATATAAAATTGAAATTGAATGTTTGAGAGTCTATACAGTTTTTTGTTCACAAGTTTTGAATTATTTAATGTATTCCTTTTTTATTTTTAAATTTTGAATTTGATTGAGGTGAATTATCACTTGTAATGATTTAAAGATGTGTTCTGATCTTCTTATCTATTAGTGAAGATTATTCAAAAAAGCTATACAATTCAGAATACAATGCGCGAAAAACATTTATCTGAGGAAGACATTTTTTCGTTTTAGACTATGTATGCAATAAGATATACACACGAATTGAGAACGTTCATTTTTTCTAAATCTGTTAATTATCGATCATTTTGATTTAATTCTAATCACAATAATATTATAATCAAAATGCAGAAGTTAACATTGATCAGTGCATATACGAAGGCATCAGATTAAAACAATATTAGATATGCAGATGATAAACCTTTATACAGACGCAACTTTAGTGGAACAGAATTCCTCTTTTAAATTGCTGGAAACAAGAAGAAAATTCACTGGCATGAAAAAATTCATTTTTAGTTCTAACCTTAGTTTACAATTTAAGCAACATATGATGCGTTATGCGTTCTGCGATACATTTGCTGTCTTATCTGCGAAAGTTGGACCTTGGACCCATATATGGAAAAAGACGCCTTCGAATATTAAAAATATCATGGACCCAAAGAGTAATGAATATCGAAGATCTAAACAGGCTAAACCAATAAAAGGAACTGTTGTTTAATGTTAAAAAAGAAAGGTCTACTGCCTTGGGCATGTGGGAAGAGACGCTAGATATGGATTACTAAGATTAATAATCGAAGGAAAGATTAAAAGTAGGCGATCAGTCAGGAGAGCCTAAAACTCCTGGATGGAAGATTTACGAAGATGGTTTAGCGTACATCAACTCATATATATCTTTAGAGCAGCAGCATCAAAAACAATGTTTGTCATCTGTTCGCCTACCCTCTAAAGGGAGAAGAAGAATACACTTTCTCCTCTAAATGTTATCTTAAAGTATAGTCAGTTTGTTTTTTAATTGTTATTCTTCAATGTTTGGATGCAGTTTTCAATTCTACAAAATTTTGTTTTATAACAATTTTCAATATTACCAACAATAAAGGTACTCCACTTTTAACTAATTCATATTTTTTGACACACCTCGTATACAGCAGACAAACGTAAGATATGAATATTTCAGTTTAGGTTTCAGACCATTCAGATCGTTTCATGAATAACGTTTTTTCTAAATGATAAAATAGCAGACGAATTGAGGACCTCCATTTTAAAGTCGGTTAATTAATATTTCTTTTGATTTGATTCCAATCAATTTTCGATTAGATTCAACGCGATTTCATACAACGATAATTACTCTCATTTGATACTCTCGCCTCCACCGAACTATATAGTAAAATTAGTTTTTCCTATTTTCTAACACGCGGTACTGCCCACGCCAGGGGCGGATTCAGACACGTGCTTCCGGGGGCGATTTCATGCTTCAGAGAGGCCGATACTGTATCCAATTTACCAAACATAATTTTAAACCCATATGTCTTGGACTATTACATTAAAAATAGTCGTTACGTGGTTTAAATCCATAGAAGTAACCTTTTTACCACGTTTTAAAATTAAATTTACTAATTTTGATGCTGTCGGTGGGGACGATCGCCCCCCTTAGATCCGCCCATGGCTCACATATAAAAAATATATGGAGCCAATCTGGAGGTATATTCCTTTAAATAAAAAAATAATTATCGAAATAAGTTCAAAATTAACGCAATTTTTAGGTACACAAATTTACAACCGAATTGATAACCCCCTCTCTTATGAAGCCTTAGGGAGGTCAAAATGGAATAAATAAATTCCAATAAAACAAACGTTTTTTTATTATAGATTACACGTTACTAGAAGTTTTGAAAGAAGAACCAATTAGAGTGACTATCAAAGGACTTCGAAGGACATTTTATCCACCAATACACCACGCTCCTCTCGACAACACACCACCAGAGAAAAAGATGCAGTTGGAATGGGTGTATCCTTTCTGTAATATAATTAATAATTTAGAAATTTTCAAACCGTGTACTCGCTATTTTTAGTTATTACAATGATAAAACCTGACGAAGGTGAAAACGTTTAAATCTGGAAGGAAAAGTGAAGCATTACCCAAGCTGCCTCGCCCCTTTTTTACTTGTTCTCAACCACAAAATTACTCTCTGGCATGCATTTTTACTTTTACCAACGTTTACCGTTCATATCAATCCAATCGCCCTACATTTCCACGAGATTTAACAGCCCAACACGCTGCTGCCATATTTTTAAAGTAGTTTTCCAGGTACGTCATACACAGGAAACGAAATGGTATGTTAATACGATTGATCCTAGTTTTCAATGCGGTTATAATAGAATTCGTTTGTAGTGGATTAAATAATAATAGAGGAACACTATCACTTGAGAAAGCAAAGCAAAGTTTTTTTTTCACTTCTAATCAAGCAAAATGTCTAGGAAATGAGGGTAAATCATATTTATGAAATTGTAATAAATGAAAATATGATATGTAAGTTTTATAACAAAACTATTTATTGTTTTTTTTTTAATTTTGCACCCCTTACAACTCCAGAACGTTATGGAAGTGTTCTACTCTCGATCTTCCGGAATGTGATCATAAAAACGTTGTTATATCCCAAGTTAGACGTTCAATCAATATAAATAAATAATTTGGTCAAGTGCGAGTTGGACTCGCATACTTAGGGTTCCGTACCACCTTCAAGATTCGAATATTCCAGTTTCAGACAAGCAGGGAATGAGTGCATTTTCTTATACTTACCCTTATATTTTTTAAAGGAAGCGTTTTAAATTTATAAAAAATATACACTTTGATTTTCCACACATAGACTTTTTATTTTATCTGCTTTAGGATTCGCTTGATTTTTATCACAATACATATGTATTTAATTTTCTAATTTGGCCCTCAAAAAGTAACATTAGAGTTTTATTTTACTAATAAACTTTCAGAAATGCTTTTTAAAATCTACTGTCTGAGTTTTGAGACTCTGTAGATTAGAAGAAAAACGGCAAAATAGGTCAAAGTTTAAATTATAGATTATTAAATCTGTTATTCAAATTATTTAAAAATGTAAATAAACTATATTTTTCAAATTTTAAATAGTGTAGTTTCTAAAGTGGGAATTAAGTCGATGTTTAATATTTTTGATAATATCTTTTATACAAATTATTTAAAAATATGATATATTTGTAATTCACATAATGAGCCTTTTATCTGATATATTATATGATGCGTTTGAAAATTGAATCTTTATTTTCCATTTAATTGTATAATTTGTCCCTAAAATTACTATGGGCGTTTTCTAGTAATCTATTTTCCGTTTAATTCTATTATTTGGACGCGAAATTAGGGATTTTTTTTCATATTTTTCCTATAAACAAAAAAAATGAGGTCTTAGAGTTTGGGGAATAATGGGAGAATGGGTAATTTTTTTAAAACATTTTTTAATATATTTTAAAATATTCATTTTAAAAAATTAAAAATATATAGTTGTACCTTTTCGTCATAATGAGCCCTGGGATTTGATATATTACATGACCCGTTAGAAACAATTAAAATTTTTTATTTTCCATTTAATTCTATAATTTGCCCCCCAAAATGAATATTAGGGGTTTCTTCTTATTTTTTCAGTAAAGTTCAGGTGAGGGGCTATACTTCCAGTTTTTTCAAAATTTTTCAGCTTATGGTTTCGGAGATAGGGGGGAATGGGTAAAAATTTTTATATTTTTGTTAATATCTTTTAATTAATTTATTTTAAAAATATGAAAAAAATATATTTGTTTTCGTCATAATGAGCCCTTTCATTTGATATATAACATGATGGGCTAGAAACAAATTTAATTTGAATTTTCCATTTAATTCTATAATTTGCCCTCCCCCAAAATAAATATTAGGGGTTTCTCCTTAATTTTCCAGTAAAGTTCAGGTGAGGGGCTATACCTCCATTTTTTTTCAAAATTTTCCAGCTTATGGTTTCGGAGATAAGGGGGTGGGGAATGGATAATTTTTTTTAAATTTTTGTTAATATCTTTTAATTAATTTATTTTAAAAATATGAAAAAAATATATTTGTTTTCGTCATAATGAGCCCTTTCATTTGATATATAACATGATGGGTTAGAAACAATTTTAATTTTATATTTTCCATTTAATTCTGTAATTGGCCCGCCAGAATTAAAAGTAGAGATTTCTCCTTATTTTTCCAGTAAACTTCAGGTCAGAACCTACAAATCTATTTTTTTTTCAAACCTTTACGTTTTATAGTTTCGGAGATAAGGGGGGGGATGGGTAAATTTTGGTATATTTTCGTTAATATCTTTTGAAATATATTTTTTTAAAATATGAAAAAAATATATTTGTGTTCCTCAGAATGAGACCTTTCATTTGATATATTACATGATGCGTTTGAAAATTTATTTATTTTTAAATTTTTATTTAATTCTATAATTTGCCCCCAAAATTAACATTAATGGTTTCTCCTTAATTTTCCTGTAAAGTTCGGGCAACGCTCTATATTTCCTATTTTTTTCAATATTTTAGGCTCAGTAGTTTTGGAGATCAGGGGGGGGAACGGTCGGTTTTTTAGTTTTTTCCCCCAGAAGTACCCCTAAAATCAAAATTTTTTCTTTTACGATATGTATTCCTGATCGGGTCACCAAACTATACATTGATACCAAATTTCAACCTCTTCCGTCCAGTAGTTTAGGAGAAAATGGCTGTAATGTGACAGAGGCAGAAATCCTGAGTGATATCATAAGGGTATCCGTATATTGTATATACGGAACCCTAAAAATTATAAGTAGGTACGTCTCCCAGTGGTCGGTGCATTTTTTCTTCACGTTATAAGAAAACGTATGCAATGGATTGTTTTAAATCTTTTAGAATTAATTTTCATTCATCCTTAGGATGAACCTTTTTCTCACCATAATTCAACTCTTAACCGTTAAAAAGATATTGATGAAAATCCATGACTAATTTATTTTATTTTTTTGTTTTTTATGATTACTATATCCTTAGGATGAACCTTATTTCCTACCATAATTGATGTCATAGCCGTTAAAAAGTATTTAATGAAAATTCACATTTTTTCTAACCTCCACAGCACCCATTAAGAAACTGGAAGACACAATTTTATCACTCACCCACCCTCTATTTCTTATGTAAGATATATATTTTTTTTCATCTTAAGGATAAAAAGATATACCTAGTATATTATATTATTATCTTTATTATAATCTATATATAAAATAATGTGTCGAACTAATAATATCAATGCAGTAACATACTTTTGCTAACAATATTATTTTTTTAATATAAAATTAATACTTTTATTGTTAAAGCCTATTAAAATCTTAAAAACATGTAAGTATATATACATTAGAGAGGGCTAAAAAAATATACTATTATTATTCTTATATCGAAAATATTATTTAGGATGACCTAAAATAGTTAACCTCGAAATTTGAGTCCTTAATTTTAATAATAATTTAATTATTAAGATGTCTAGGATTGCGAATATTGAGTTTTTTCCCAAGCGAATCTTTCATTCAAATCTTCTAAACAATAGATATGAAAAATACAGGAAATATATATTTTTGAAGGTCTGATTACAAATTTTTATCCGACTAGCCGTTGCCAGATAATTGACATTATTTTTACGATTCTTCTAACAGGGAACCACAATGATTTTGAAGGACTGTCTACAAAAAAGATTTCATTCTATTTTTCGTTAAATTCACTCTCTCAAATATTGTTCGAAGTTCAAGTTAGAGTAAAAATAATGTTCACCTTATTTGTAGAGAATTTAGTTTTCTTCAAAAAATATGTTTTGTTTATATTTTTCACATATATTGTTTAGAATATTTGATTGAAAAATGCGAGTGGAGTAAAAAATTGACATTTACGATGAAAGACATCTTAATATTAATATTAAAGGCTCACGTTTTAACGTTACATTTTTTCTCATAATAATATTTTCAGTATCCCATTGAAAAAAATTGTCGATTTTTTGTGGCACAGTCTGACTTTGAGAGTTTTCTTAGATTAGACCATTACATGTTTATGACTAAAATATTCTTGAAGATATTATTCCTTAAAAGAATTTTACGCTATTGTAAGCAAGTAAATGCTTATAATAAATACGAGTTTCGTTATTATATACTTAATTGAATATAGTTAATGTTATAGATAAATGTAAAATTTAATGCTTATCAAGGAAAATCAAATAAACATCATAAGCATTTAAAAAATAATATTAGCAGACAGCCACCCACCCTACCATATATTAAATAATTTACGGATGTTCCCTTAAATGTGTGCCTTGTCTATTGTAATAGACAATTTTTAATTGTCTGGCCTCGTGTGTGTGTTCTCTCCTTTTATCTACATTTTTCAAATACTAAGCGCGCGAGCCGTATACTTTTGGAATTTCCAAACTGCTTAATTCATTTTGAAATAATTAACAAGTTATATCAAATTGAAAATGAAATTTGTAAATCGAAGCCACGCATGACGAACTAAAGACCCTGAAACACAATGTTGATTTTTGCTGTTCATTCCAAACCGCTGATATAGTGTTTTAACTTTTAATCGATTAAAAGTCGTTATTATCCTGAATTTTTTTTGTGTCTTACCATTATATGCCAATATTACAAAAGCAACTTCCGAAAAAATATTTTTAAATGTACACGAAGATGTTAGACGTCGAAACCAACAGTCTCAAGCAGTGTTAGATTATACTAGATTATGGAAAAAATTGGTCAACAATTTTTTTTATATATTATAATTAATAAGAGTAAATTCACCAAATATAAACAACAGATTCATCATTTTAGCTAAAATTAAAAAAATGGCGACTTTTGCATAACACGTAATGTAAAATAAATTGTTATAACTCACCTGAATAGATTTTACATTCATAATTAATTATAAGTTATAAAACATTCAATTTTCACCAAAAAATATTTTAGTTAACGACAAGAGAATAGGTTGATCCTATAATGTTCTGTCAAATATTTTTAACATATGCAGTATTGTAATTTTCTCTGTAATACAAAAAATATTAAATTCCGATAAAAATGGTTGTTAATTAATAGTAATTATTCTGCCTTTTGAAACAAGGTAATTTTGTTTAAAGTAGCATTGCTTCGCAATGACGTTTTCTACTGCTTCCAATAGCCTCACAATATTTTTTTTCTAGCTGTTCCATATAGCATATACCAATTTTGCCCCAAAACCTTACACAGATAAACAGATAATTATAAACACTTATTTAAATTTTAAAATTATCCAAATCGCAAGTTTTCTGCTTACCTATAAAACACTGATTAATTTTTACTGCACAGTACAGACGATTAATACATTTAGTTTGTTAAAATTTCAAAAACATCATTTTTTGTTAATGATATCTCGTGGAATATAACACCTTCGAAGCTAAAACAGTTATACCCGCAGCCAAGAAAGAAGAGAACAAGAAATTAGCGTCTACTCCAGCTGGTAGAGCTGTAGCTCGACGAAGTACAGGTTCCAAATCCGCAAGTTCTGGTCCAAAAACGTTCGGTTCGAGTTGAAAAATTCTTACCCCTGCTCCAAACAGAGCTGCAAGTATTTTGATACCAGCAAACCTGTAGAAAAATCTAGGAAGCTCAAAGGCACCATTACCCAAGTCTGTTTTAGCGGAAGCTGCTTCTGACAATAGAACTTCAACAGCTAGTGCACCAAAAGCTAAATCTGCTGCAGCTAAAGCTAAACCCAAAGCAGCTGTCGCAGGTAAGACTACTGCTGAACCAGCCACTAAGAAACTAGCCGCCGAAAAGTTTATAGGTAAAGCAGAAGGAAATGTTACTGCTGGCAAAGCAGAAAGGCATTGGAACGAATGTTGCGGCATCTGTTGCAAAAGTTCTAAAAGTCCCAAAAAGTTAATAAAGACACTTATGACACACGCACCAGGAAAAATAAACGGCAATGAAAAAGATCGAAGACATGTTAGTTTTTTTAGTTCTCAGGAGCGCAAATAAACACCATATTTGGGCTGTCATAAAGAAATTGTAAAATATTAATTTTGTTATGGTAAATTCACTGATTAGACTTACGTTAGGTTAGCAAGAGAGTATTAATAAACCTTATTTGGCTCAAATAAATTCTTATATCAGTGTACATCAGATCTCCAAACACACATTTTGTTTTCGATTGATGTGTTTGACATCAATATTTGATATAAATGTTAGCTTAAATTAGAAAAAATGGGGTTTTAACGTTTTTCGGGCAATTTTTTCAATGTTTCTCTTCATAAGAACCTTCTTCGGACTTCAACTTAAAAAATAGTACCGAGTCTAGTAGCTCTGGGGTTTTGCCCTTAGCAACAAATTTGGCGATTCATTAATATTTATACCGATATGTACATGTTTGTCCTTTTTTTTACTTTTCAGTACAATTTTTCAAATATTTACTTCAGTACAAACCTTGTCTTGATAATTATAGAACGACAAAATATTTAATTATCGAAATAGGTGGAGCTGTTTTGAAGTGGTACCTACAACTTCTGCAGATCATGTTGTATGAAGGAGCTGCAGTGTTAGCGAAACAAGTGTCACAAGCTGTTTGAATAATGTGTGAATAATTACTACTATTACTAATTCATCAGGAATTCTATTATCCCCTAGTAATTTTGTGAATTATTGAAATTATTGGCACCACGATGAAAATTGCCTCTTTCAACCTATAAGAAATATTTTAAATAATCCTTATTAGCTTCTGAAATTATTATTTTTACGATATACGTGCACCCCTCTCATGTTTACCGCAAAGATACGAGTCCAATAATAGCTTTTTCAGAATTCACATTCGAAGTCAGTTCGTGCATATAATTTTGCGTGCAAATAAATATTGAGTCTTAAAAAATGGGAACAGTGTATGTACACCACCCTCGGCCCTTTGTTTCCTTACATGTATTAGAAACTTGGTCAAGTTCACGTCCTAATATGTATATCATAAAATCGCTCGGAGTTGAGGAAGCAGCGTTTAATAATAAAAATTGTAAAAAATACTTTATAGTAAGTAGTACTTCCTTTTCTGAAAACTTCGCAACTCTTGTGAAAAATGGCTTTCAGATAATTTTCATAGGTAAATTAAAAATAATTTACATTAAAAAAAGAAGAACCGACTTAAAATAAACACCGTTTAGAAACCGTGTGCAATCAATAACTATTTTCTGACATATATATTCTTTTTTGATCTGTTTTAAGGTACAATTCTATTCATTATAATTTGTATTTTTTTCTATATTTTCCATATATTTTTCTAGTTTTATTATTTGGCACACTTTCGATGAGTGTAACTCTAATTCATACTATTGGTCACCCAATAAAAATTATTTGTCTATCATTCTCTGTACAACTATAATTCAACTCCACACGATGTTACAACCGCCCTGTATAAGTATTAATCTTCTTCATCCTATTAATCTTCTCCATTCTATTTTTCGATTGTTTAAATCACCCTGTCTACCTATAATTTTACTTTGCCCCATATGCCAAATATAAGCAACTACCTATGTTCTACACTATATAACATTTTTAACCACCCTGTATAACTATAATTCTACTCCACCTTATATTTCAACCATCCTGTATATACAACTGCTTCTAACATTTTTTGAACCTTCCGCCCTTTAACTCAAATATCCTTACTGTATATTCTTATTTAACAATTTTTTAAAGTTTTATGATCCACTCTGTATATATATATATTTTTTTTTCTTCACTCTTATTTCAACCACCTGGTATATGCAACTACTTATTTGCCACCCAACACAAAAATATTTGAACACCCTGTAAACTTTAATTCCTTCCACCTTATATTTCAACCATCCTATATATGCAATTGCTTATGTACCTACCACACAATATCACATTTACTTGTAAGATTTTTTGAATCCACCTGTATAACTGTAATTTTCCCTCAACCTATATTTCAATTGCGCTCATTGCTTGCTGCTTGACTTCGACCCACCTACTAGGCTTGGGTCCTTCGTGAATGAGTCGTTCAAAACGAACGACTCTTCTACATGTGCCACGAATGAGCGGCACAGTTAAGTCAAATAGCTCGTTCAGTTCGCCATTAATAGAGTCATTCGGCTCGAGCGAGTCGAGAGTCATAGGATGTGCTAAAAGTACAACTTTCAAGAACGAACTAGACTCGTTGACGCGTTCATCGTTTAATATTTCGACCGGCACAGTCACCTCGGCTCGGAGCAGTGGAGAGAAAACAGCCGTCAGCCGTTTGGTTCATGAGATGAAAGGTATTTTAAAATTTGGTCGGAAGGTTTTATTTTCAACGAATCGTTGAATGGGTATTTTAAATTTTTATTATGACAGGCACTAAGGCACAGGATTGTTATTGTTTTGCAGTGTTTTTGTTATATAAATTTCTATTTGGGTTATAAGTAAGCATAATAATTTTATTTGTTTTTAATGAGTTTTTTCTTATTTTTGTTACCAATAATACAAAAATAAAATTTTTTATTTACGTAAATTAATGATCTTTAAATTATGACTCAGCAAAACTTTAATATTAGTTTGAGCAGTAAACTAGACAAGTAGAGACATTATATAAATCCGCCTAAGGCTAAACAGCTGTGTTTTAGGAGATCGTTCAATTGAACGACTCATTGTGAACGACTCGTTTTGGTGAGCTGAACGAAATGAGCCGGCTCACTAAAAAGAGTCATAAAACCCAACGCTACCACCTACCATCGTTTCTTTTCGATACATTTCACTCGACTGTAAGACCCGTAAAATGAAAACCGTTACAAACACCCTGTACTTTCATGGCATCTCTCGCCATTTAAACTAAATACTTATGATGAAAATTTGACATTTACATTGATGTTTACCGTTTTTTGCACATATTTTTCCGATTTTCAGAACAACGGTATGTTTTAAGTTATAAAGTTATACGGGATCAAGCTGGAACATCTTCTTGTAGAATACAATTAAAAATATTCAAATTAATTTAGCCGTTTTAGAGAAAACAATGTAGCCCCTTAATTACTGTTTTTTTTTCTGATTTTCTGGAAAACCGAAAATCTCACGTTATGGAAAATTATATGGTACCTTTCTGTAACATTCCTTAATACAATGCCGTTTAAATCATCAAAATTACCCAAGCCGTTTTTGAATAATCACTGCGCATACATAAAAAAAGATTCAGACAAGTTGATAAGCTCCTCCTTTTTGGAAGTCGGTTAAAAAATAGCGAAAAGTCACTTTCTTCCTATGCCTGATAAGAGGAAGAAAGATTAATGTTGGAGCGGCTGTAGGTATGTCGAAACCAAAGACTTTCAGACCTATCATATGGCATATATTTAAAAAATCAGCAGGAACTCCAGGGCATAGCCAGTGTTTGATTTAGAGTGTGCCAAAATTGTCACAAGTACATACCAAAAGCCAGTAGCGGATCCAGGATGGTATATTTGGAGGGGCTTGACCTCGTTTGGTGGGGAGGGCTTGACCCCGTTGAAGGAAGTTTTACCAAAATAAACACTAAAAAAGCATATAACTCAGATAATTTTGCTGAGGCTTCGGCCCCTTAGCCCCTTTTAGATCTGCCAGTGCCAAAACCGCTTCATACTTTACGAAGCAAAACAATCGTATCGATATATAAAATAAAATTAGTGCCTTCTAATATTAAAATTTTTGTTCAAATAAGTACTGATTTAAATTACAAGGGATCATGTATACCGGGGCGTCCCCAGCTGTTGGTTTAGGGAGGGGCAAATTAAAATGTCCCAGAGAGGGCAAATCAGTAAAAATTTTGGCCTAGGTTGGCAGTCAGAAAATTTATGGGATGCTTTTAACACTCAAGTCAGGTTTTTCCGGTCCAGGGGGACAGCTGCACCCTTAACCCCGTCATCGGTACCACCATTCATGCATGAGCTAACCAGCCAGACTAATGCAGTCATACAACCTGGCCCACCCTGGCTACGCCATGACCACAAGAATAATGCAGGGTCCGTTGAAGGATATTTAAAAAAATCGCTTAGGGGTCTAAAAATAAAAAAAAAATGAAAAAACTTTGGCCATAAGAGCCAACTACTGGCATATACTTTACTTTATAATAAAAAAAAATAACACCACAATGACTGAAGGATAGTCCATAGGCGAATAAAGTATTAAAATACAACTCCAAGTGAACAATGAGATTGTATTAGGCAATAAAAATGTTAAAAAGTGTTTTTTTTGGTTTTTTTTAACAAGTTTTTATTAACTTTTCTTCGAACTATGTAATCAAGACTTGGAAGTCAGTTTTAATTGTCGTATTGAAACGAAACATTTTGTATGTATATATAGTTTGGATGACAACAATAATTAGACATAATGTATCTCATCTGATTTACAAAAATGGGAGTAAACCTTCCTGAACTACATTTTTAGTTATAACTGGCGCATTCGCCAGAATTTTATACTACTTTGTTTTGCTATTACATATTTATTTAGCATATGATGTAACATACATGTTACATATTGTTACGAAATTTACCCAAAGCCGACCATGTGTCCTTTCAGCATGACAACAAACGCTTTAAGATAAAAAAATACGATTCTCGACAAGACTCGGCAGCGGAAGGAGCGATGATGATTTCTACTGGAGAATTCTCCGCTGGTGATATAAAAAACACACCACGATCGCCAAGCAGTGATACCGCGTCGACTAGCGTATATGAGAATGTATTGTGAATCAGCTGTTTTAATGTAAATAAAGTTCTAGAAAAGTGAAAGTAAATATTAGTTGTTATAATTTTAAAAATTGAACCCACGAAGTATCTGGTGATCAGAAGTAAAGGATTAAGTGCAGTGAAAATTGATTTATGGAAACTCGTAGTATGGAAAAGTTAGACGAAAAAATTGCACAGATTCTAGAAAAACGTGACAAGAAGGAGAAACAACATCAAGAAGAAATTCAACAAAGGTTAGTGAAATCTTTTGATGATAAACTTAAAGTTGAATTAGAAAATCTTGTCACTACAATGAAAAGCGAACAACAAAATCTTGTTTCCACGATGGAAGAAAAACAACAAAATCTTGTTTCCACGATGGAAGAAAAACAACAAAATTTAATGGAAGGATTATTCTCGAAATTTGTAGAAAAACAAGATCAAACTGAATTAAAACGACAAAATGAATTTAAATAACTGAAGAAAAAAGACAAATGCAATTTGAACAACTAATGCAAATAGTAAGACAAGTTAATGAAACAGTTAATGAAAGAATGCAAATAGTTGAGTCTGATATAAAAGAGATAAATGATGACATTAAGACCATAAAAAATACCGTGGACACTCTTGAAACAAAAGTAGATGACCTCGATTCCATCCAAAGTCAGGTAAAAGTTGAAATCAGTTCAATTCAAAACACAGTTCAAGACCAAATCAGTGCCATCCAAGACAAGGTAGAAACGGAAATTAAAAAAATGCAACAGGACTTACAGCGAGGAAAATACCAGAACACCGTGAGTACCAGTGGTTCCATTAGTAAACCACCCACCTTTGATGGCAGTTCATCTTGGCCTATGTATAAACGGCAATTTGAGGCTGTGGCTACAGCTAATGGATGGGATAATCAAGAAAAATCTACTTCTCTGGTAATTTCGTTAAGAGGTCCGGCCCTAGAACTCCTCCAAAGCATTCCAGTCGATGAACAAGGTGATTTCGACAAGATCATCGCCATCCTAGACAAACGCGACGATAATTAATCCTTGAGCCAGGTATACCAAGTCCAACTCAGTGGAAAAACGCAAAGATCCGGTGAAAGCCTTCAAGATTTCGAAGCAGAGATTAGACGGTTAGTACACTTGTCCTACCCAGACCTGCCAGAGGAAACAAAAGACCAGTTGGCCACACAGAGTTTCATAAACGGCATCAGAGATGTGGAAGTACAAAAAAATTTAAGACTGAGTGGCGTCAAGAAAAGTAGTGAAGCTCTACTTCGGGCTTTGGAAGTAGAGGCCGTCATGAACATGTCCAAGCCGAGGGTCCGAACCGTTTCCTTCAACCAGGAAGAGTCAGAGTCGCAATTTCAAGCGCTGCTGGCTGGTCTGAACAAAATATTAGACCGGTCACAAAGAACTGGCACCAGAGGGGCATGTTACCGCTGCGGACGGACAGGCCACTTCCAACGTGACTGCCGAGTAAGGCTACCGGAACGATCACCAACCAGGGGTAGCCAACAAACCGACCTTACCAACCAGGGAAACTCCAACCAGTCAGCATAAGGGGGCGAATGCTGACTCACCATCCACCAGCCCCCAGGACAGTATCCATCCGGGGATTTTGCCGAGATAGCGGCAGCCTAGTCATCAAAGGCACCATCAACGGGCGAGTAGTTACCATTACTATCGATACCGGCGCCGCTGTGTCCATTGCCAAGTCCAGGGTTTTGAGAGCATCAGAAATTCGGCCAGTTACCAATAACATCCAGCTCAGAACAGTCACCGGCGAGTCCATGTCAATACAGGGTGAGGCAGATGTTGTGCTATAAATAGGGGACAACATGATCCGGCATAGGGTCCTGGTAGCGAATATTGAGGACGATTTTATACTGGGAATGGACCTAATTAGCCAGCACAGATTTATGTTCGACCCGAGATATGATGTTCTTCGGTTCCTGAATGAGGAATTTGTGTTGACACGGCCCGTCAACACATCAGTCACGCCCATAAAAAATGTGGCAAAGTCTTCAGCTAGAATTCCCGGTCGAACGGAACAGATTATTCATGGGCAGCTAGACAGCAATCCTGGGAGCTGCGTTGGAATGGTGGAGCCCGTACACTCAGCTCATGACTACTTGGTTGGACGGGCTATAGTTAAAACCGGACGAGAAATACCAATCAGAGTCCTGAATTTGTCCAACAACGACATCAGAATTACCAATGGTCAAGAGATAGCTTGTTTCGAGCCAGTAGACACCATCATCAATTGCGAAGAAGAGTACCAGACGTCGGTGAAGGAGACAGGGCCCGACAAAGAGTTCCTACAACAGTTTGCTGACCATTTGACACACTTGACACCAGAGAACCAGAAGAAAGCTAAGCAATTTATCACAAAACACTGGCAAATTTTTAACGGTAAAAATGGAACCACCGGTCGCACCAACATCATCCAGCATCGGATAGATACCGGAAAGGCTCAACCCATCAGAATACCACCTAGACGACTACCATTGGGGCAACAACAGGCAGTCGAGGAAAACATCGAGTCCATGTTACAAAATGGAGTTATTGAGCCATCCATCAGTCCATGGTCTGCTCCCGTCGTGCTAGTTAAAAAGAAAGATGGAACCACCCGATTTTGCGTGGATTACAGAAAGCTGAATGATGTCACGAAGAAAGACAGCTATCCACTACCCCGAATCGATGACACTTTGACCACACTAGCAGGCTCCCGTTGGTTCTCCACACTAGACCTAAAAAGTGGATATTGGCAGGTTGGTCTGCACGCAAACGACAGAGAGAAGACAGTGTTCTCCACCTGTAAAGGGCTGTTTCAGTTCACGGTCATGCCCTTTGGGTTATGTAATGCACCTGCTACATTTGAGAGGCTAATGGAGTATGTACTGAGCGGGTTAACATGGAGGACGTGCTTAGTATACCTCGACGACATTCTAGTCATGGGTCAGACATTCGACGACCATCTGAAGAACCTGGACGAAGTATTCCCCAGAATTAATAATGCCAACCTGAGACTCAATCCAAAGAAGTGTTCCTTGTTCCAAAAAGAAGTAGAGTTTTTGGGTCACGTAGTGTCCGAGTCAGGAATCCGCACCAACGAAGACAAGATAGAAGCGATCCGTGATTGGCCAGTCCCGAGGGACAAGCATGAACTCCGAAGCTTCTTGGGCCTCTGTTCATACTACCGGCGTTTTGTTGAGGGATTTGCCACCATTGCCGCCCCTCTACATCGGCAGACCACAGAGAAGGAGACCTTTCGTTGGAATAAGGATTGCGAAACATCATTCAGGCGACTGAAGGCAGCACTATGTTCCAGCCTAATCCTAGCCTTTCCTACACAGTCCAGCAAGTTCATCTTAGACACCGACGCCAGCAACACAGGTTTGGGGGCCGTCCTATCGCAGGTGCAAGATGGTGAAGAGAGGGTGATCGAGTACTACAGCCGTGGATTCTCGAAGCCAGAAAGAAATTATTGCGTCACCAGAAAAGAACTTCTTGCAATAATAAGGGCTGTAGACCATTTCCACAAATACCTGTATGGTCGCCATTTCTTAATCCGAACAGATCATGCCGCACTCAAATGGCTGCTGGACATGAAGACACCGGAAGGACAACTGGCCAGATGGATGGAGAAATTACAGCAATACGACTTCAAGGTGGAACACCGTGCCGGCCGGTTGCACAATAATGCCGATGCCCTATCCAGAAGACCCTGTAGAGCGGAATGCAAGCATTGTCTGAAGACGGAACAGCGAGAGGGTATCTCAATCAGGCAGATCCGAGTGCAGGCCAATGAAGACTGGACAACGGAACAGTGCATCCGGGTCCAAATGGCTGATCCAGACATCGAACCAATCTTGTCACTCAAAATGAGAGGGGCACCCAGGCCACGATGGGACGAGGTAGCCAGATACTCCGGCGTGCTGAAATCGTTATGGGCTCAGTGGGACTCTCTAAGAGTAGATAATGGAATGTTCAAGCGAGTTTGGGAAAGCGCTGATGGACGAGAAACCAAGTCCCAACTGGTAGTTCCGAAGAAAAAGGTACCAGCCATCCTGACCGAAGTGCATGATGTAATTACTGGAGGCCACCTGGGCATGAATAAAACCCTAGACAAAGTTCGCCAGCGGTACTACTGGGTGAATTACTTCGAAGACGTCAGAGCTTGGTGCCGCAAATGTGCCACATGTGCCGCCAGTAAGGGCCCGAAGACCCGGACCAAGGGCAGAATGCAGCAGTACAATGTGGGCGTCCCGTTTGAGAGAATCGCCATCGATGTCGCCGGTCCGTTTCCCGAGTCTGAGAGGGGGAACAAATACATTCTGGTCGCAATGGATTACTTCAGCAAATGGCCTGAGGCATATGCGATACCCAACCAAGAGGCAACCACGGTAGCGACGGTGCTAGTAGAACAACTATTCAGCAGGTTTGGCGTCCCGATGGAATTACATTCAGACCAGGGGCGTAACTTCGAATCGAATGTATTCCAGAAGGTCTGCACGATGTTGGGGATCAGAAAAACGAGAACAACACCATTACACCCACAGTCAGACGGAATGGTGGAAAGATTCAACAGGACCTTGGAACAACACCTATCCAAGGTCGTCAGCAATAACCAGCGTGATTGGGATGAGCATATTCCCCTATTCCTGTTGGCATATCGCTCTGCCGTACATATTAGTACAGGCCTGAACCCAGCCAGGGTCCTATTTCGGAAAGGAGCTGCGATTACCTTGCGATTTGGCATTTGGCTCCCCAGAAGAACCTCCCCAAGACATCGACGATTATGCCGACCAGCTCCGACATAACATGCTGGCAATACACGAATTAGCCCGAACGCAGATGTTGGCCACCAGTGACCGGATGAAGACGCGATACGACCTCAAGGCCAATTCAGTCGGGTTCCAGGAGAGGGACAAAGTCTGGTTGTACAACCCCCAACGGAGCAAGGGTAAATCCCCAAGCTTACACCCGCCTGGGATGGTCCATACGAGGTGGTCAAGAGGCTTAATGACGTCGTCTACCGGATCCGTCGAAACCCCAAGGCTAAATTGAAGGTGGTTCATTTAGATCGACTAGCTCCCTACCATGGAGAGGATGTTTCTGATCGGGACGATCAGAATTAAAGGGGGGGCAGTGTTACGAAATTTACTCAAAGCCGACCCTGTGTCTTTTCAGCACGACAACAAACGCTTTAAGATAAAAAAATACGATTCTCGAAAAGACTCGGCAGCGGAAGGAGCGATGATGATTTCTACTGGAGAATTCTACGCTGGTGATATAAAAGAAGCACACCACGATCGCCAAGCAGTGATACCGCGTCGACTAGCATATATGAGAATGTATTGTGAATCAGCTGTTTTAATGTAAATAAAGTTCTAGAAAAGTGAAAGTAAATATTAGTTGTTATAATTTTAAAAATTGAACCCACGAAGTATATTGCAATATGTATGTTACATTGATTTGCTAAGCAATTTTTTAGTTTTTTAAACTATAATTATTATTTTTGCATATATCATGGAAAGTACCGCGTTACTGGCCATCGAATATTTCCCTGAAATATGCTGAAAATGCTTCTTAACATTCCTGCAATCACGTGCGCACTAGACCGAAGCCGTATCCTGCTATATTCGAATGTATTTTTAAGTAATTTAGACAAATGAAAAATTTGCAAATATCCAGAGGGCAAAACCTACCACTTCTGTCTCCACTTGTTCATAACACTGTATTATATGTTGTATTTTGCTGTAAAATAACTGATTCTCAAAGCAACTCTTTTTGTATCAGTGAATTCTGTAATATGTGCTGCTATTTTCAAAATTTAATAGTCAAATAATATCTATATTAAATAAATATACGTTAGATAACAAAATATATTCAGAAACTGCAAAAAATAAAGACTCATATTAGCCAAAAAATTGCAAACAAATTGTTGAGTTTTCCTTATCCAATCAAAATAGATACGGTTACCGGGGAACTGACTCCAGAAGAAATTTGTGGGTGCTTCCTACTGGAGAACTTTTGTACTTCGTTGCTGCCGTTGCTGTCATGTACGATCGAGATGAGGAAACACAAAGGCACTACGTGGGACACACCGAGGACATACAGTGGTAAAATAAAAGATATATTCCTAAAAAATAACTTAAAAATTGCCAATGGTATATTTTTTCCATATAATTGTTTTTCATTATTACTGTCTTTCAGTATGGATTTACATCCGTCCAGAGAAATGGTTGGCTCAGGCCAACGAGCAGGTAGAAATAGAAAAACTCAAGCTCACATTCGAATATGGAGTACCGAAACACTCCAGACGCTCTACGTGTTCGGTATGGGAGAATTCGAAGTAGGGGTTGCAGCTGTAGCTTTTTCTCAGTTGGTAAGTGCTACCTGACTTGAATTTACTTTAAGTTTATAAATGAAAAAACGAGGACCTTGACCATGCCCCTAGATGGCACCCTCTTAACCTTCTGTGGGCCAATTCCCCCCTTTCAATTCACACAATTAAAAAACTCAGTTATATTGCTTGTAACTTTCTCATGTCCAAATTGTCCAATATGCAATGTACAGTACTTTTTAAGATGTCTATTTTATCGGTTAACTACATCACTTTCGGTCGTCTGTCATCCTTTACCATTTTGTTGATTTTCCTTACAATTTCTGGTAAAGTGATCTCATATGTGGCTTCATTTAAACGCTGTCACCGGATATATTTCTCTGATGTGCAAACTTAGCCGGAGTAGAAACGAGCTTCGCTTGTATATTAGCTGGACTAAAGCCTCTGGAATAAATGCATTGAATCACATAATGAAGATCTATTTTTCCGTGTTGAAATATTTCACTGACACTCTTCATTATTAATTACTACAAAAAAGTGATTAAACAACGTATGTTCTTAAAATTTCCAACTTAAGCACTGTAAAGTTGGTCCTTTTTACCACAAACATTCACTTCAAAGAATTAGCGAGTCTATATCAGTCAGGTCGGGTACTTCTGAGACTACCAAGTACCTGATTAGAATTAAATTTATATCTAGACCAGGGGCAACTACAGTATTACGCCAGTATTCGAGCAATCGAAAAGGTGTTTGGGAAGTGAAATTTAACATATTTTGAAGACTGGTTCGCAGGTGAAATAAAAAAGAGCGGCAATCATTTGAGACTGAACGATGGAAGCAAAGCTCCTTACGAATTATATTTCCCGTTTCTTGTAATATTCTGTCTCTGTTTCTATTTCCTTGTCTTATCATTAGTATCATTAGTAATAGTTATAAATTCCAGGAGAATTTAAATAATTGTCACTATTTTGTTATGACTCAAGTATTAATCGGAATGTGTGATTTAATTCTTAATTTAAATTTCTATAAAATTTGTTGAATTATTAACTTGCAAGTTGAAGCTCATATCCGATAAATTTTAAATGCGTCAAAAAATGTAACAAAATGTGTATGAAATTACTAGCGTTCTTTCTGACTTCTGACATATGTCAAGTCCGTAATGCAATGTATCGCAGTGAGAATTGTAGTTTTCTATATTCATTGGAGGTTATATTAGTTCATTACCTATATATTATTGATATTCTATCTGGAGCGGCTGTCCCTTAAGTACACTCGTGGGCTGAACCACCAAATTTAATAAGCTTTTAATAATGTTAAAAATCAACACAAAATGTTTAATAAATATCATTTATCAAAAAACAATTTAAGCTCTAATCCAAACTTGTATTAAGACTTATATTCGCTTGAAAGAAAATTTCACCGTGCACTTCGGCTAGCGCTAGTGCCAGACTTAAATAAAAATATCATTGAACATTTCGCTTTCGAAAAAAGTCGACGAATATTTTAATCAATAAAAAATAAATGCAGTATTAGCAAAGCTATGGTTTGTTTTGTTGCATCTTTGAATCCCAATATTTGACCAGTAAAGTGCACCACCAGTTTCATAGCCCACCAGTTTCATAGCCCACCAGTCGTCACTATAAAAGAAGAAACTCATAATGTATTCTACCTAGTCTCTGGTTCTTACACAGTGAACTGAATTGTATTTGTATTTCAAGTGTGTGGTGTCGGTGTCGGGGTCGGTGTCGGTGTCGAAACAAATGAAATATCAAGTTATCCAATTCATTCCCTTGCTCATCTATTTTCATATGTGTAAATGTGGGCCCATATTTAGAAGCTTTAGCTTCAAAAATATTATCCATCACGAATGTCGCTTTTGCCATTTCTTAATTAATAAAAATCAAAATATTTGTTTTTTTGTGTGTTTTTTTTTCTTATACCGTGGAAACTATTGACTATATCACAATACATACAAGCACGTTTATAGACGATTCAAAAACCTACAAATTGAATTATTATGAAATTCGAAAATGTGTTAAAAATAGAAAGTGGTAGGGACACAAAAGAATCGAAGGGGAAGTTTGTTATCAAACTGACATTTCCCATTAGTATTCAAATTAAAATTTAACAGTCCGGGTCAGGGAATTAGTGATCCTGATACTCCATCATCCAAAATTTGAAAAGTGTCTGTGTAAACTAGAAGCTCTTCTAACTTAAATGTGCTCATACATTTGGTGTAGATCTTAATGAAGAATACTTAAACGTATTCAAAAGTTCCCCAGTACATTCAACTCGTAAAATCCACTCAAAAATTTATTTACTACAGAGGTCATTTTAGAAATAAATCGTTTTATCAATATCAATGATACTTACATAAGTGTTATTCTATTTTGTTAAATATTTTCAACTGTTTAGTTCAGTTTGAGGACGATTATTATTGTCAAAAATGCTTTATTTCAGGCTTTTTAGTGACCCACATTTCGATAATGGCGGGAAAATACACTTTTAGTGCGAACATTAAACACGGGACGACAATGTCAGCAAAACTTCACATCCCAATTTTAGGAGACCAACTTTCATCACACTTAGCTCAGGTCATTTACGGAGAAAAAGCCCTTTTGGAGACAAAATTAATAGTAGAACAAAACTAACAACATCAATGTGTTCTAATTATAAAACATGACTAGTTGACATAAAATTCAACATTTTTTATAGATGCGTTTTGTTTTTTTTTACAAAAAAAACCTCAAAAAATTCGGTAAGAATTTAGTTTTTTACCTTTTACACAAAATCCACCTATCAAACCGTGTTTGCTACTATGGGTAATGTTAAAGAGAAATTAAAAACCTACAAAATGAGCTACTATACGCTCAATTTTGTTACTTGGTTTCTTAGATAATGAAATCTTTACCCGAAATTCCAAAAAAATAAATAATCGCTTATACTTTTTTATTTTATAGCTGAAACATTCTTATTTACTGAAAGGGTAGACCTTCTCATACCCAATTCATGTTCTAAAAATAAATACTGTATCCCTCATGGTTTTTGCAAAATTTCAGTCAATCCTATGCAAGACATATTTTTTTGAAAGGCCATATTAACTCACCGGATGACCCTATCCTTATGAAAAAACCACCGATGGAAAGTGGAAGAGTTGATCTCGAGATCTCTCATCTCACTTTTTTTAAATTTAAAGTACAAATACATATAAATACTGACAAAATTTGGCCATTCTCTATAATTTTTCTGGACGAGTCCATTCGAACAATTGCTGTGTAACTACATCCTTATAATAAATAATCTTAATGCAAGTTTTAATTTTAAGCAGACACATATTTATATTTCTAACATAATATGGATTTGTTTAACAAATTTACCAAAATGGACTACCTAAACTCCGTTCAGATAGACATTGATGATAATGATGGAGCAATAAATTTTTATATGCAAAAGACGTACTTATTTTAAATTTAAAAACGGAAATTTGCCTTCTCTATTCACTGATTTTTTAAAACATTTGTTTACACTTTCAGAACATTTTATATTTTATTATTATATAGAAATTAAACGCTGATACAAATTGATAATCGTTAGTAATAGAAAAAAATGGGATTCTTCAATTAGTTAACAACGCAATTTTTATATTGTTCAATTTAGATTCCTGTTAAGAAATTTTTTTTAATATCTAAATATTAATTAATTTCCTAATTTCCTTAGATATATATGTTTTGATCTTTTATTGAAACATACAAATGGAAAAATCGCTTGCAACAGCCTTCACATTTTGCCTATTATGATTGCTCCGTCATTATCATTTGTAGCTAAATGGAGTTTAGGTTTTCTATTTCGCTAACTTTATCACATAAATCCATATTATCCAAGAAATATAAATAAGTGTCTGCTTAAAATTAAAATGTGCATTGAGATTATTTATTATAAGGATATACTTGAACAGGTACCACCCCTTAGCAATTTTTCGAATGGACTTGTCCAAATAAAATTTTATGGAATAGCCAAATATTTTAAATATTTATATGTGTTTCTGCTTTAAATTTTGGAAAAGTGAGATGAGGGATCTTTAGATCAATTCTTCTACTTTCCAGCGGTAGTTTATTCACAATGATAGGGTCATCCGGTGAGGAAATATGGCCTTTCAAAAAAAAAAGTCTTCAGTAGGATTGTCTGAAATTTTGCAAAAACTACAGGGGTTACAGTATTTATTTTTAGAACATAAGTTGGGTATGAGAAGATCTATCCCTTCAGTTAATAAGAATGTTTTAGCCATAAAATAAAAAAATATATAAGGAATTATTTATTTTTTTGAAATTTTAGATAAAGATCCCATTATCTAAGAAACCAATAAACAAAATAGCTCATTTGGAGGTTTTTTATTTCTCTTTAACATTGCCCATAGTAGCAAACAAAAAGTAAAAAATAAATTGTTACCGATTTTTTGAAAAAACAAAAACGCATCAATAAAAAATGTTGAATTTCATGTCAATTAGTCAAGTTTTATCATTAGAACAAGTTGATGTCGGTTTTGTTCTACTATTAATTTTATCACGTATTTTCGTAAATGACGTGGGCTACCTACCTAATGAATTGTTTTTGTATTTTGTAAATGCCAGGTCCATGGCAAAAGTAGTTTATTGGCGATCAATTAAGATTAAATATATTAATTTCTGTTCTAAGATCCCATAGAATTAACAAAACGTTTTATTTAAAAAAAAATGAAACGGTTTTTTCAATTACCTACTTTGTGGATAAATTTATAAACACCATATCGTTTTAGAAATATCATCTATCAAGAATTATTCACTAACGTAAAGTCAAGTTAAATATAATAATTTATGAATAAGGGTTTTGTGGCAGTTCACTGACAGTCAAGTATGATTTATTGTTTTTCTCCAATTTTCTGACTAGCTGTAGGTTTTTAGTGAATAAAAATAAATGGGATCACTTCATGATTTACCTTAATATAATACAGTTCCAACTACCCAAATTGTTAAAACCCGTTCAAAAATTGGTTTTATGCCTCACCGGCAAACTAAAGTTTGAACGAATAAAATCACTAGCTTTTTTTCAAAAATGATTAATTTTACCGGTTTTCCTAGACTTTTTCAATGGGAAAATATATATAACCTGCAAAATAAATATATTTATTTTTTAGGTTTTTCAAATCCTCATAAATGTATTGTGATATAGTAATTAGTTTTCAACTTGAAAAATAAAAAAAATGCTTAATTTTTTAAAATTTTTTTGTTAAAGAAAGAGATTTTTTTGATGAATTTTATTTTTTTATCACATACAAAGATATTGCTGGCTCGCTGTTAAGTTTCACTTCCCAGAAAAAAATATATGATATGATATGATGAGATCGTGATTTAGACATTACGATTACTTCATTTATTGAGTTCCATATTATGTTATAATATTGCTACAGTGCTCTTTTTTTTTCAGAATGGAGGAAGCTATGTTTTAGCTGTTGATGCCGGTAGGGAAAGCATTTTATCCGTTTGGCAATGGCAATGGGGACATCTGTTAGGAAAAGTAGCCGTAAGTTAACACATTTCTTAATTATTAAAATAAGATATAATGTTCGGTATATGTTCTTAATTATTTAAAACCAATCAAGTACCACTAGGAGTCTCGACCATTATTGCCTATTTTCGATTCCGATAATGACATTGAGGAGTTTCTTGTTTAGTTTCGTATTAGCTACTGTAATTTCTAATTTATTTTATTACATTTGGAGTTATATTAACATATGATAACAATAACACCCACTACATAAACTTTTAGCACTCATTATTGAACAATGTTTGAGTTAGTTGAATCAAAGTTTCAAGATCAGTGTGTGTAATTTTTTGTAATCTGAAATAATTTAACGATGATATAAATCGACTCAAAGTATAAGAAATCGTTAAAAGAAACAATGGTATAAGACTCTTTAAGTTCATTAAAAAAACACGCAAAATCTTAAGTGGGTCTTATGATAAGTCAGACTAAGGTGCACTTATTTTCTAAACACTCTTTATAAAGTTGGATTAAAAGGAAAATCACAATGGACTGACACATATACTGACTGAGGACATATCTTTGTCCAATAATAGATTTATTGTTGAGAGATTTCCTTAGTTCTCACATAAACAAAAAAAAAACAACCACAGCAGAAAACTCAACGCCATTAAAATCACACTTTAAGTATGTAATTCATTCAAGGGAAATTTACATAAATGCCGTTTTCGTGATATATTTTGCATATAACGATCTGTTGGAGAAGGTGATCTAGTAAAAATTCCAAATGACTTTCTTTGTCATGTTTGTTATTAGACATTTTGTCAGGGTAAACTGAACATGAAAAATAAATGATTTTTTAATCTATTTTTAATTAAAATCTAATTTTTAAAATATGAAGTCTAAACTTGTTTATAATTCACCATAAATAAAATGACATTTTTTAATGAAAAGCTAATAGGAAAAATTACATGCTGCGTATTTGTATCTACATGCATATTTTCAAATAGTAAAAGGTTCTACATGCTGCGTAGTTTGGTAACTATTTAAAATTCTTTTATGACATTTTAGCAATTCAAGTAATGTGGATATTCAAAGGAATTTTGGCAATTTTTGGAGTTGTGTTTTGAAAATGATTTCCTCTCATGCTCCTAGATGTATCTGTTGAAATGTTTTAAGAGCAACCTAGCTCAAAACCATTTGAATTCTCGGAAACTCTGCGCACGAAGTGAGGTTGTTCGTTGTTGTTTTTGACCGATTTTATTGCATTTTATTCAATTTTTGTTTTATTTGTCTATTTTATGCAAACCTTTCAATATCTAAATCTGAAAGGACAGGCCCACTAGATCAATTTAAAAATTGATTTTTTAAATTAAAATTTTTAAAATTATCTTAGGGATTTATTATACAAAATGTGGGAGGAATAAATCATTATCCCTCAGTGAATTAAATGTTAGTAACAAAATTTTAAATAATAACGGAGTAGTTAATAGTTTTATGCGGAAGGGTGAACGCAAATTTACTGATAATAGCGAATTATAAGTGGTAAGTATTTTATTTAATAGTTCTGAAATGAGTACATAATCATAAAATTTCAACATTTAAGTGAAATAATTTAAAATACTTAACCTTTTCGGATTCGAACTTTCACTAGGTACCCTTCTCAGGCTAAAACGTTGACCTTACGAAACACAGACTGCTTATGTATTTTCTGTAAAATAAACTTTACTTATTATAAATGTACGAAATTGTGTTAATGTTTATTAAGATGTACAACTTATACAAAACTGACATCCTCAAATATCTGTTTCTACATATTTTTAATTCAATTTAAACAGCTAAATATTTTTTTGAAAAAGTAACAAACATTTTACTTACTTACTTACTTTGGATACAGTAGGTCCTTCTTTTCAGATTTAGATGCTCAAATTTTTGTAAAAAATAGCCTTGTAATTAAAAAAATCTCAACATAATTGATCAACTAATAAAAATTTTAGAGAAGTGGGCACCAGTTGAAATAGGCCACACAATTTAGGAAAAACGCTTACTTATCATTTTTTCCCTTATTTATATCAGTTTGGGTCTGTATTTTATATAACTTAAGAATTTTTTTGTTACTATTATATTTTCACTCTCTTAATTCGCTTTGATCAATATAGATCATGATTTCATATTTTCAGACTCTACAAGAAGAACTCACTGGTGCTGCCTTTCATCCTTTGGATGATAATTTGATGATTACTCACGGTAAAGGACATTTGACATTCTGGAATAGAAGAAAAGATGGATTTTTCGAAAGAACTGATATTATCAAGCCGGTAAGTAGCATTATTTTTATGCATTCGTGGAATAATTTACATAGAAGTATTAACGGAATAAACAACATACTACAATAGTAAGAGAATTGTGACAGATACCAAAAAATTTCTGAAGTCAATGTCCACTTGTACCAGTGTTCGTTTATGGAATATACTTGAAATGTTGGCCTTCTTCTACGGAGTTCCTTTCTTATTCCTTTCTCATATAGTTTCACTTTTAATAACTTTACTACTTGCCTTTTACTTTTCACAAGGTGCTTATCGCTCACCAATTTACTTGTCGTTTTTTTTCTTTTCTAGTGATTGTAGTGACACCTCTAACAGTCCTCAATTTTTTCTTTATGCTGTTTACTCTTACATTTTATTCATATGCTTCCGTTGCTTCCGTCTTCTCTGATCTCATATTAATTACCTGATTTTGTGATTCTATTTTCTCAGTATCTCTAATCCAATTTATTTTCACCTTTTTCCATTGCATTACCTTCTATTTCTATTTTAATTTCTAGTTGGTACACTTTTGTCATTAATTTAGTGTTTTCCTAGTTCTTTTTCTTTACCTATTCATTTTCCCCAGATTTCCATAATATTTTTTTATTTTACTTGATTTTTGTGTGCCATTGTCGGATTAAGCAGTTTAATTCATATACCTTCATTACTTTATCTGTATATCTGATGACCTTTTCATCCATAAATAGAAAAGCCAGGTAAATTCAAGCCTACTATTTGCCTTAACTCTTCCATAATCAAAAATACATGTGGGTGTTTGTTTTTCCAAATTATGGGCTTTTGATTTTTTTCTTCTACTTTGTCAAAGATTTTTCTAGGTCAGTAAGTGTAATATTGTTTTGCCAGTACTTTCTCTGTCTTACTACAAATTTCTGGTACCAGATATTTCTTTCCTTAAGAAATCCTCGTTGTTTGTCAACTAACGTCTTATCTATTTCACTTACATTGAAGTAATCAGCAGTGTCATTGTCACATCTCTCTGACTCATCTGCTCTCTCTCTCTCTCTCTCTCTCTCTCTCTCTCTCTCTCTCTCTCTCTTAAATTATTAGGATCAGTAGAATTTCATCACATTTTTCTGATACTATGACGAATTCAGAATTAAATTTTGGTGGAGAGATCACAATCTAGACAGATTTTGCGGAAGGGCGAACCTAAATATAAATTCTCAACGTTAATATAATTTTTTTATCCGATTGTTAATTTGATTTACTGAATTATAGCCTTCAAGAACTCTAATAACATCCCTCCAGTTCGAGCAAGACGGTGATGTTATTACAGCTGACAGTGACGGTTTCATTACGATCTACAGTGTAGACGCAGATGGAGCATACTTCGTAAGGATGGAATATGAGGCTCATAATAAAGGTGTGAGTTCTTTGATAATGCTGTCTGAAGGTACACTGTTATCTGGTGGAGAAAAAGATAGGAGGATAGCAGCTTGGGATTCCTTGCAGAATTACAAGAAAATTACTGACACAAAGGTGAACACTAATTCTTGATTATTTTTTGTGTGTTTAGTGGAATTTTTTCCTCACTTTTTTTCTATAATAGATAACTATTTAAAATTTATAAGTAAAACAATGTTTAACGAAGCAATTTTGATATATTGGCAGATTTCTGGTGGTACACACTCTTACAGATGCTCTGATTCTGACCCACCAGTCTTACTGTGTAAGAATAAGTATATTGTATATTTTGTATACTCATCTATTATAAAAAAGTGTGTTTGTTAGCTTTGCCATAATTCTTGAATGTTTGTTGACATGCTCAAACTTCTCGTTTTCGTCAAATAAATTGGACAGTCACAGTTTGATGCACCAATTTCTGAATGCAACTAGATTCTCAATTTCCTTTTTTTAAGATTTATTTTTACACTAAAATCAAAATCTTGCCCCATTCTACCCTATAGTTGCCGGCGTCAAGTATTATGTTTTTGGTCAAGTGTAATTTGTCCATGTATCTTCCAGAAATTGTATTGGTTTTCCCTACTGCGAGAGGTCTGGAAGTTTCACCAGTTTATGTGTGATCATAAACACCTGGTACACTATACACATAATTCTGGGAATTGTCGGTTGAGCTAAATAAGTTTGTATGTATGAAAATTGTTCGTAATTTATTATTGGTTACAAAAATTCGTTTTAACTTGTTTTTTTTTGGTTGGTATTAAAGACATATTGTTTTTTTATCTGTTTTGGTGCCTCGACTTCCGCTCTATTTCGATTACAGTTTTATTTATAAATCATTTTTGAAATGATTATGTAGTAGATGTTATTAACCGTGTCAACTTTAATGTTAAAAATTTCAATGGATGAAGATATATTTTTTGCTGACATTCGAAAATGATTTTAGTCGAATATGTTTAGTTTTTTTAAGGAAAGAATGACTTTTTCAGTTTTTTTACAATTCAGAAGTTTAGTTGAAAATCTGTTATAAAAAAAATAGGTTTTAAAAAGAGGCAATAGGCAAAAATCTACCAAACAACACCGCTGAACAGAATTCTATAAAAATTATGATGAGAGGTATAGTTGAGAAGGCCATATATTCTGGCCTTCACAAAAATTCAAATCTGGATAAGAAATTTAGACAAAAGTTGTAAATATAAATTAGTTCATTAAAAAATTACATTGGGGGTTGCAAAAGTCAGAACACGCAAATTTATTTATTGGATGTCAAGAGGACTTTTTATTTTTTGGTTCTAAAAACACGTTGTATTAGAAATTAAATTCTATACAACTTTAGTTCTATAACTTTTAGTCGAAAAGAACAAAGCCGTTAACGAAAATAGATAAGAAATTTGGAAACATATCTTCTTTTGGTCATCATAAGTTTTCATCTGGTCATTTTACAAAAATGTGAAAATTTTGATAGAGGGATTTTCAAAGAACGTTTTTCATTACAAACTTTTTGTTGTTTCTTCTAAAAGATGAGTCAAAACTATGCACAGCCGTTCTTATTAACGTATATTTAGGAATACTGGGGAAAAGTCTGGCATCGCTGAAAAAACGTAAAAAATAAATAAAACTAAAAAAACGTAATGAAAATTATTCTATGAAAACGTTTTTATGTAAAATGACCTGAAAAAAGTTATGATGACGAAAAGGAAATTTATTCCTAAATTTATCCCTATTTTCGTTAATAACATTGTTATTTTTGGTTATAAAACTAAGAATTATGGCAGCCGGGTTAATTTGAAACAAAAAATGTTTTCACAAATTTTCTCAATGCCGGACAGTTGGCGCAAAAACGCATTCCTTTTTACAAGTTGCGCGTTCCACAAACTTGGATTTACCTGAACACCAACCCCCTTGACATCCAAAAATAAAATTGTGTGTTCGGACTTTTGCACCTTAAGCCCAGAAAAATGTAATACATTCACAATAGAACAGTAGCTGTGAGTCTTGGAGCAACACTTGTAGAAATTTGAAAAAGACAAAAGCCTGATTATGGTTCCTAGTATAACCATCATTCTCAAAAATATTCCTTTCTTGGAGAAAAAGTGACGTATAAAAAGTACTCTTCAGTGGGTAAAAACTATACAGTTTCAGACCAATATGAATCTAATTTTTGCAGGACAATAGTAAACGATTTCAGTGAATATGTGTATTTACGGTCCATACTCACGCATACGACACAATTTTTTCAAGAATTTTATACTCAATGCACCTTGTGGTGTTAGTATGGTAATAATTATTAATAATGCTTAACTGGAATTTAACAAATTAAACGTGTTAATTATATTCTTAGTCCTATAGAATTAGTACGCAGCTTATACATAGAAGCAACGAAGCGGGTAGTTTAGGTGGGCGCACATACACAAGGGAGTCATGAGCGATGCCATCAGTGTAATACCGTTTGCAGTGCCGGCAAATTTGCCGAATTTAATGCCAAGGTTCAAAAAAAGTTTGGGAAAAATTCCAATTAACTGACAGAATAGTAAAACATAGTTTTTAAAAACACTTAAACGTATTGATTGATTTTTTCCAGTTACCAGAAGTTTTCGGTGGCGTACGATCCATCTATCCTCAACGCCCTGGCCGGAACGACGGCAACATCTACGTTGGTACAACGAAAAACAACATCCTAGAAGGTTCTTTGCAGAGGCGATTCAATCAGGTGAGAACGACATTTTCTTTTCCCATGTTCACACATACACTTCTGAACGTGATTTTCGTTTCAACAGCTGTGCGAAACTCACACATATCAAGAGGTGTTAAGAGGTGGGGTAGATAGAGAAAGTAGCACATTTATCTCAGATGTCAAACAGAATACGCGACCTCATTTCATACAGGTTAGACTTGCTATAAACTAATATCCAAAACAATTATTGTGAATGTCACTTTTTGCCACATGGTGTTTGTCGCCCAAAATACTTGAAGACATTACTTAGGCTATCATCAGCAACGTCCGTAACACCGCTGATGCTGATGCTTATATGTTGTGAGTCGCACACTGCACACATTTTACACTGAATGTAGTTTGTTGAATAGTTCATGATGAGTTTTATTCAATGATTTGTTGTTTAAGGTGGTGTTTGGTCACGGCAGACAACTCTGGGGCTTAGCTGTTCATCCGGATGACGAAATTTTCGCTACAGCTGGTCACGACAAGAACATTGCTTTATGAGAAAGAACAAGATGGTTACAGTTTGATTAATAGACAAGACATTGCTTTATGGAGAAAGAACAAGTTGATTTGGGTACTCAAGTAAGTTTGAATATTAATAGACAGTCAGCTGGTGACAGATTTTGGTCCACCATTTTCTTTAGTGAAGCTACTGAACACAAAAGAGAAACATGTATGTTACCGTTAAGGTAGATTATACATTTTCTATCTTGATGTTTGTTATCTTGCATAGTTCAAGATCATAGCAACGTCATATTTTCTTTTAGTGTAGAATTTAAAGAGATAGGGAATAACTATTCATGCTTGAAAATAAACTCTAAATAGAAATAATATAGCACAACTAAAATTATAAGACAAAAAGTTGAATAATCTTTATTTTACAGACACAATTGTCCCGATTGGTCGATTTTATTTGAATTTTCAATAGGTAGTTGTTTAGCAAAAATAAAAACCAAATTTGAAGGAGCAAAGTATCAGGAGTCTTTCATTTACCCCACATTTCAAAACCTATTGTAACAAAAAATAAATTTAGGTCCGAAACTCTCGTCATCTGAATATACACAAATTGAAAATAATAAAAATATTTTTAATATATATTTAAAAAAATACAGGTTCTTTAATTTTTACTCTTGAGCCTGAACAAACTAGTAGTGGCTTAAACTTATTTGACTTGACTTGTAATTTACATCTTGGCATCTGGTTCCCGTTTATCCTCTGTTATTTACATACTATACTACAGATTTTACATTTCAGAATTTCCTAGATCCAAGTATATTTATCTATAGTATTGATTTAGACTGTTCTGTGAGACAAGGCTAACGAGCCGTTCTCAGTTTTTATTATTTATGTTTTTTTTCGTAAAATCATCCAACAGCAGAAGTTTTGCTAATTTTCCAATCGGCTATTGAAATATCAACAGCATAAGTTCTGTTTATCCTTGTTGCAAAGGCGTCCAAAAATGATCTTCATATTTACTAAGTTAATAATTATCAGATAATTTGAGGCTTTATCCTTTTTTAATATTCAAACGGCAATTTATGTTAACGCAATACAAATGTGTACCAAGAATTATTTAAAATTATAACAAAAAAATAACAATTTCCCAATTCTGGTCAAACTTCAAATAGAGTAATTATCGAAACGAAATTAAATATATAATAATATATATATATATATATATATATATATATATATTTGGTATTTAATATAAATTATATATATATATATATATATACTAAACCAAGGTAATATTTTAATGGAAGAGTTTAATTAAATTATTAGGACTGCAAAATTTATGTTTTTGTTCATGTATTTCCAGGATACATAAAAATGTATGAATATAAAATTTATTCATATGAAAAAGATAATTAATTGGTTAAAATTGAACCTTCATTTTTCAACCCCAGACCCCCTGCTGGCTACGGCATTGATTGTATCTAATTTGAGATATCCCCATTGAAAACAGATGCTTCACAAATAATATAATTTTAGTGGAGTCGCCGGTTCTAATAAATGCATTTATTGATATATTGTTTTACTCCGGGCGGAATTCGAAAATAGAAGAGAATACTTTTTTATGGAACTCAACCAACAGATTTCTTGATTAATTAAATCCATCTAAGTTATATTTTTCAACGGTCTTGGAGTTAATGTTACCTCGTTTTAGTAATAAATGTACTCTTGAAAGAAATTTGAGAACTCATTAGCCATACCTAATGTATTCGTTTTAATTTCACCATTAGAAAAAAAATTGTAAATATTTTAATCAATTTAGGTATCCTTCGAATGTATTTCATTGAGCTTCCATCCATTCGGAGTGGCCCTAGCAGTTGGTAGCACCGAAGGACATTTAATCATCATAAATTCAGAAACAGGAGTAGTCGTCAACACGATAAGAGTGTGTGGATCTCCTCTGAATTGTGTTGCCTTCAATCCCTGTAAGTACGATCTTAAATTTTAAACAAAACTGGTTATTGTTACTGTTTTATTTACAGCTGGCGAGCTCATAGCAATAGCTTCTCAGAACGGGAGCATCTACCTATTTAGAGTCAGCCGAGATGGATTTTCGTACAAAAAGTCGAACAAAATCCGTGGGTCCCAACCTTTGATGCAATTAGATTGGAGTTCGGATAGTAATTTCATACAAACTGTCACTGCCGATTACGATCTATCCTTCTGTAAGTATAATAATAACTAAACTCAGAATATATTTTTTTAGGTGCTGCAAGTAAAAGTTTCCAAATTTTGTACAGTTACAATGAATGTTACAGTTTTAGTACAAAATATTTTTTCGGTTGACTTTTACACCCAATATTGTACAAAAAAAACCATGACAAATTAATTCAGAAGATGACCCGTTTAGATTAAAATCTATAATAAAAAAAATCATTAACAAGTACATGTGCCAATTCCAATCTAATTGAATAACTAAGTAATAATACATTTGCTGCCCAAGATTCGCTTTGCTTATGTAAACAGCCAGTGACGTCATATCTAAATAAGAGTAAACACAAAAACAAAAAATACACTTCGAGATTTACACTTTATTTTGGAAAACCGACACGTCTTTCGGCATACAAGGCCTTTATCAAGTTTCACAAAATACTAAAACGATTATTCTGACTACACCATTTTATATATACATTGTACTATACCTAACTAATTACACAGAGCCATTAAAAAGATTTAAGAGAGGAGATGGATTAAGATCTAACTGATTATTTAATAGTCTAACTCACTATTTATATCTCTTAATATCTAGGGGTTGTAATAAATTGATATTACTGGGATTATTTTCTAAATGTAAGATTTTTACATTATCGTTAAAGTAATGATTATCCTCTACCAAATGACGTGCATAATTAGATTTATTATCCCGTGCCCAATAACTTGTTTTGGGCTCACTAATACGGCTATTAAAAATTCTAAATACCAATATACAGTTTATCCCAATTGCTGCAGTTAAAATTTTTAGACCCCGCATTTACAATTACTATCCACTCTTGATTTGTTATTCTTAATATATTTGGACAAATTATTTGATGACCGCATTTACAATTACAATCCACTCTTGATTTGTTATTCTTAATATATTTGGACAAATTATTTCAAGTCTTATAACTAATATTTGTTTTTCTAAAAATGATTTATTTTTATTACTTGTCTCGCCCAAGTATTAACAATAACAAATCAAGAGTAGATAGTAATTGTAAATCTGGGGTATACAAAATTAACTATCAATTGCAATAAACTGTATATCGGTAGGACATTTAGAAATTTTTATAGCCGTATTAGAGAGCACAAAAGAATTTATTCGGCACAGGATAATAAATCTAATTATGCACGTCATTTAGTACAGAATAATCATTATATTAACGATAATGTAAAAATGTTACATTTAGAAAATAATCCCAGTAAAATCCCTAAAAATTAACAGATATAAATACTCAGGTAGACTATTAAATAATCAATTAGATCTTAATCCATCTCCACTCTTAAAGCTTTTTAATGACCTTGTGTAATTAATAAGGTATAGTAAAATGTGTAGAATAATAGTTTTAGAATTTTGTGAAACTTGATAAGGCATTGCATGCCGAAAACACGACGTTTTTCCAAAATAAAGTATAAATCTCGAAGTGTGTTTCGTTTTTAATTTTTCTCATCATGGATTTATATCAAATATCAGCCACAACAATTCAGTATTAAATGGGAGTAACAGAGAGTTAATAACACCACAATCGAAATAAACCGACGTATATTGAAGGAAAACCAAACGTTTCTGGCTTTATATTTACATCAATAAATATAAAGCCATTGACAACGAAGTCAGAATAGACTTTGAAACGTTTGGTTTTCCTTCAATATACGTCGTTTTATTTCGATTATGGTGTCATTGCCCAAAAAAAAAACATAAAAGTAATCAAGAATATGCCACAAACAACGTTTAGAAGACAACAGAGAGTTAGTAACTGACAGATATTGAATGCTTTAACATAAGTAGGCACTATTCTTTTTGTCTTGTAGCTACTACCGATTTCAACATTTCTGGGCTTGATGACCCTGTGTTTCAACTGATCAGGCGGTCTCACTGTCACCATACCGTTTTCATACATAGCGTTACTATATGCTACCATACCAGTGTTTCAGCTATTTGTACTTCGGAAAATATTTGAACTTAGAACAGCAGCAGTTCTTGTCTGAGATCGTTTGAACATCGTCGACATGCTTTTAGAACAAGTTTAAGCCGACTCGAACAATTTAGTTGCTGATAACGAAAGAAAAGCACTGCACATTAAATTTTCCACCCATCCACGTACATAGTGTTCATTCAATGCTTGCCTAACTAAATCAGCAGCATAACATTTTTACAGATAAATGCTACAGCAATTTCTGGGTAACATTTTATGATCTAACGAAAGTATATTATAACTTGAATAGATTAAACCCAAACTTTGAACGGACTAGATTTCCTAGAAAGCCTTTTTTAGGACTAAATGATGCTTGCTCATCTTGTTGTTCAGTGTCATTAAGGGCACACCCAACTCAAGTTTATTCGGGAAGATGGACTCGGTGTCTTAGTACAAATTTGCAGCTGTCACATTCCCCAGTTTTTATACCACTGCTCAGTTTCTTCTACTAACGTTACTTACAAGCAAAAGTATACACAAAAACGTATTGAAAACATTGCCCCTTGTTACTCGAAGACATAATCGAAAAGAGCAGTGGCTAAAACAATGTCAAACCTTGATTGAAAAAAATTTACTTTATAGTTATTTAAGCTCATGCACTTATCGAATCATTTGACACAACACACTTCAGAATGCCGCCAGTGTCACTCTCACTCATACATGAATTCAGCGACTATTTACACAAGCAAATCGAATCTTGAGCAGCGAAATTATCATTTCGTTATTGAGTAAAAGGTAATCTATTGATATATCTTACAAGATTTACAAAATCAACAGAAGCAAATTTTTCAAACTGCTTATAGCCTTTAAAAATGACATTTCGAGTATGGTCGTACATGGGCCTCTCTCCTGATTGCTACTTATCGATCTAATCAAAACTACAGATTTTGTGGTGTTGTGTTTTAGGGGATGTCAAATCTTTGTCTCCAGAAAAAGTCCAATTGCTATGAAAGATGTCAAGTGGTACACGCATACTTCAACTGTTGGTTTTATGGTTGCTGGTATGTTACACACTTTTTCATATATATCTTTATTTAATAATTATTGTAATTCAGGCATATGGAATAACAGATTCTATCCAATGACAGCCGTAATTAGTACCGCCAGCAGATCTGCCGCCCATGATTTGCTAATAACTGGTGACACAGATGGATATCTTCGACTATTCAGGTAAGTAACAATTCTGAACCAGTGAACAGGACACGCTAGTGATGATCACGGTTCAAAATTCAGTTAATTATTCACGAAATCGCTATCATCTGTAATCTGAACGAAGATGTAAAGCACTAAAAATTTTTAAAAGCACAAATTATTATAACCCCAAAATAATGTATAACTAAAACCCTTTAAATAAATACTATATGATCCACGGCTCACTAATAAACAAATGGCCGTGGCTCTGGATGTACCACGTGACGATATAAGGCGGATGTTTGTTTTGTATCTAACCTAAAAAGTGTAGGTAAATTAAGAAAGTTGTATATTTTGATAAAATACGCTTCATAACTACAATGCCTCAGGCTGTAATTCAAATTATAAATCAGAAAAGGTGTAAAACAAGTAACTAAGTACTTTTGGTTTGGCTGGAAAATGATAAACTAAAACATGCCTTCGAAATAGCCCTACCGAATTGGGCTTAAACAATTCAAGAATTTGTATAAAACATTTTGAAGAAAAGTGCATCATAAGGTTAGATAATGTTCGAGTAAATTATGCAATAAAATAATTTCTCCGAATTAATTCTAAAATATAAGAAGATGCCGTACCAACAGTCTATAGAAAATAACTTGGAATTGGCCATAAAGGCTGGCCTAGAATCCATTTAAGGATTATGAAAGTTCTCAAATTAATAATGTACTTTAAAGTAGCAATTGTATAAATAAACACTGGATTTCATATCAAGAAGACGACTACATTTTGTTTGTTATTTAAAAATGAGTGATAACATTCGCAATATTGAAGCTTTGCTATGCATTCGACAGGTCTTTAGTGTAAGTTTGAGTGTGTAAAAAGAAAATACTCAACAAACCAAAATTCAAAGGAAATTATGGATGGTGAGTATTGCTTTTATTTTAGAAGAACTTTCAAAGTCTTTAGAAGATAAACTGAAAATGTATGATGAGCTTGGTGTAATAAGATTCTTGTATTAACCAAAATTAGCCAAAATTCATATAAAAATATAATTGAATCATGCCTCCTTGCAAATCGCGCCAGGGCATTTGTTTATTAGTGGACCATGCATATGATCATACCGTCTAAATCGTACATGAGAACGTTTTTAGAATTTATTGGCGCTATTTTTGACGAGGTTGGAACATACAATACTTTTATTATGCAAATGGACTAAATGGTAGATGCTTCTTTCAAATCCTTTGTAACTCTTTCCAGGTATCCATGCCTGAATCCCAAAGCCGAGTACAACGAAGAAAAAGTCTACAGCGGCACCGTAGCTTGTTCACGATTCCTATTCAACGACAGAAACGTGGTGACAGTTGGTGGAACCGATGCTTCTCTTATGCTCTGGCAGCTCATAGAGGAATAGCAGAAACCCTATGTGTACCTACCAGCTATAAGACGAAGCGTGTCTTACCAGAGCAGATACGAAGATTCCGATGTGGAATCCGATGTGGACAGCACCACTTTTGAATTACTCAATTTACACTATTAAAAGATACGAAAAGAGTATTTGATATTAAACAAATGCAATTCGGGAGGAATGACACGATTATTGTATAATTTTATTGTCGTATACCTTTAGAAAAAAGGTATAATCAAAATTGAAAGATAGTAACTGAAGGGGTCTTATACCTACCTTCATTGTCTTCTACTGTTACTATCAAATCGTTTTTTAGATATTTTGTTACACTGTTGAACCAGTTAAGATTAACTTTAAGATCAAATTTTGAAAAAATATATATATCATTAAACCAGTCAATAGAGATTGTATTTTTAAGTGACATAAAATTTATGATCAAACAACTTATGCAGCACAGCAAAACCATTTTTGGAGCGGAAATGACGTCATATCAGGTGGTAGCAGTGTGTTTAATGATTTTAAATTATGTGGCAGGTTATGACGCGCACAGGTAGTTGAAATTTGAATTAAGTAACTGTTGTGCTATCATGCAGCAGTCGGGGGGTAATGAACCAGAAAAAAGCGAATTGCCCTGGTCGGTATTCAACCCCGGGACCTTCACTTGAAAGGCTTTTTCCAAACTATATGCCCTGACGAGGCTATACTGAAAAATTTTCTTCTGGTTATTGGCTATCTTAGTGCTATGTGTTGTGGCTATATTAGACTTCTGGCATGAGGCTTTGGTAATGTGAGAACAAAATTCGACATGGCGAATTGGAAATTCGTTATATGGAATTCAGGAATAAATTATTTGGTATTTAGATATTTGAATATGTTTGCATCAAGAATTGAAGATTACATTAGGCATACCGACACTCCTTCTACAGTTCAGATTCTTCGTAGATACTCATTCGGTGTCACACGGACTGGATTGAAACTTTGTCACATAAAAAATGTTTCATGCTAAAATTAATATCTATCCACATTTCTATAAAATGACGTCACATATTTCCTACTTTCTGACGGGTGAAAAGGTTAAAATGAAATATTAGATTCTGAGTACTGGCAAGTAAAAACTGTTAAAAATCCGTTATTTGTTTGAAATTAAGATAACGGACTACCAAATATATTGTTGGAATAAAATAGTAGAATCTCAGAATTAACGTTAATAATATTTCAAACTATCGATTTTTTTAATTTTTTTGCAGTGAATTGAAAAGTGGTAGAGAAACAAAATTTCCAAGTTACCATCTATAATTTTTGATCGTGACATTTTTCTCACGAAAAGTCCAAAAACAGTAAAAAGTACATTTTTAAAAAATGCATAACTTTATAATTTCAAGATGTATTTGGCAAAGTGCACTATATTAACCATGATCGTCCGATCAAGATAAACCATATATATTTTAAAAGCTCATTAGTTTATTTAAATTGTTATTCTTCATAAATTACTAAACCGTAGGTTGCACCTTGTGACCAATCGAACTGACTACATTTTGACAAATATTAAAGTGTAATTGTGTAAGTAAGTTGGGAAAAAATCCACTTTATACCAGTTTTCTGACTCATGTGGATGAAAATGCTGCGATCAGAACTTATAAACGCACATTTGAAGGTTTCCTGATTTTAAAACAAAAAATCCATATTTAGCGGGTCTTTATATAATTCACTTCTGCGAATTTGTAATTCCATGTAAAATATTAATGAATGAATATCGACTGGTTGTTAAATTTTATGTCCAAACATGCATTCAATTTTGTTCTATAGACTGGGGTACATGGTAACATGAAACTTTGGAATATACAAGTGATGAAATACCTCAAACTGAGTATAAAATATTTATGAATAGTCATTAGAAAAAGAAATCAGGATTCATATCACTAATAATTTTAGTAATATCGAATAAGAGGGTATATTCTGATCGGTTTAGTTGATCCCAGCAGCCATTTCTCCATGTCACAATTTTGGTATTACAATATTTTTGCTTAATCGAGTTAGTTTAGATATTGGACAACCACATCATTGGCAGATGCGTTCTTGTAATCATTCTATCCCACTTCTGATCTGGGTATATTTCTGGGAAAACGCGCTCTCTTACTATTTTATTTATAAACTAATTTACTGAAGTCTTTTTGTCCTATAATTGAGTTGCATAATTTTTGGATTTTATTATATAAAAATGATTTCAAGTTAACCTAGAAAGGATTGGTAAAAATTGATAGTAAATGTCGGACAAAAAAAATCTGGAAACTTTTACCTACTGTTTTTCAGATTTTCATACTTTAAGCAATTCTGAATACAAGCTTCTCAAATTTTTGTTAGAATAAAAAATCAAGATAATTCAAGAATTGTAGTAATTAAAATCAAGTTGAATCCTGCTGGGTGACCAGACTAGACGCTAGCTTTCCGCAAGTCTTCTTGAGAAAAACAGTTAAGAAAATGTTCTAAACATACTATGTGGAGCTCTATTCTGACATTATTTAGGTCTTTTAATCCAAAAGGCTCCATAATTTCCTATAGTTCAAGAATTAAACTTTTCCTCGGTGGTGATATAAGTTTTAAGCTCTAAGCTATGAAATTCATTCAAACCTAGTTTTAAACCAAAAGCGAAGAATCCGAAGGAAACTCGTTATTTTTCTGGGTCTGTTCTTGTGGGCTGATGACGATCAGTTGAATCGATTAGAAACCTCCTTACAAATTTTCAATTTTTAAAATCACAGAGAAATACTGCCAATAGTCATAGAATTTTTTTTCAACTTTAAACTAGCTGGTGTTACAAATTTCAACGAGAAACTTAAGCACAAAACAATGACGATATCTATTTGTTGTTGGAGTTTGCAACACCCTATCTACTTTTAAATATTAATAACATGTTAGTGCATGAAAAAGCTTTCTAATTTTAAATAAAAAAGTTTTTATTGATCTATAAAATTGTTGAACAGCATATCACAAATGCTGGCAATTGTGAATCTGCAAATTGTACATATATTTCTTTTGATTAATAAAATATTATTATCAAATTGGGTTTTACTACAAATCACTATGACATCATTATTAAAAAATAATTTTAGATTAATTATTTGATCAGTTATATTAACAAGAACGTCAGAACTACTGATTAAATAATTTGGTCAAGTGCGTGTTGGACTCGCATACTAAGGGTTCCCTACCACCGTCAAGATTCTAATATTCCAGTTTCAGACAAGCAGGGAATGAGTGCATTTTCTTATATTTACCCTTATTTCTTTTAAAGGAAGCGTTTTAAATTTATAAAAAATATACACTTACATTTTCCACACATAGACTTTTTATTTTATCAGCTTCAGGATTCACTTGTTTTTTATAGGAATACATATGTATTTAATTTTCTAATTTGGCCCCAAAAATTAACATTAGAGTTTTATTTTACTAATAAACTGTCAGGGAAGCCTTTTATAATCTACTGTCTGAATTTTGAGGCTCTGTAGATTGGAAGATATAGGGCAAAATAGGTCAAGTTTTAAATTATAAATTATTAAATCTCTTATTCAAATTATTTAAAAATACAAATCAATATATTTTTTTCAAAATATAAATAGTGTAGCTTCTAATGTGGGAATTAAGTCGATGTTTAATATTTTTGTTAATATATTTTAAACAAATGATTTAAAAATATATATTTGTTATTCACATAATGGGCCTTTTATCAGATATATTACATGATGTGTTTGAAAATTGAATTTTTATCTTTCATTTAATTGCATAATTTGTCTCTAAAATTATTATGGGGGTTTTCTAATAAGTTTTTCTTATAAATTTCAAGTGAGTCAGTACCCCTAAATATTTTCAAAATTTTAGGTAGTATGGTTTCAGAAATAAAGGAGAAATGAGAATTTTTTATATCTTTATGTTAATATCTTGTAAAGAATTAATTTAAAAATATGAAAAATATATATTTGTATTCCTGATAATGAGCCCTTTCATTTGATGCCTTAGAAAATATTTTTTATTTTCCGTTTAATTCTATAATTTGGTCCCCAATATTAATATTAGGGATTTATTCGTATTTTTCCTGTAATCAAAAAAAATTTAAGTATTATAATTTTGGGAATGAAGGGGGGAATGGGTATTTTTTTTAAATATTTTTTAATATCTTTTAATTAATTTATTTTAAAAATACTTAAAAAATAATTTTTATTCGTCATAATGAGCCCTTTGATTTGATATATTACTTGATCCGTTAGAAACAATTATATTTTTTTATTTTCCATTTATTTCTATAATTTGCCCCCAAAATGAATATTAGGGAATTCTACTTATTTTTCCAGTAAAGTTCAGGTGAGGCGCTATACCTCTATTTTTTTCAAAATTTTACAGCTTATGGTTTCGGAGATAAGGAGGGGGGATGTGTAATTTTTTTATATTTTTTGTTAATATCTTTTAATTAATTTATTTTAAAAATATGAAAAAAATATATTTGTTTTCTTCATAATGAGCCCTTTCATTTGATATATAACATGATGCGTTAAAAAAATTTTAATTTTATGTTTTCCATTTAATTCTGTCATTTGCCCCCCAAAATTAATAGTAGAGGTTTCTCCTTATTTGTCCAGTAAACTTCTATCATTTTAACTATATATTTTTTAAAATATGAAAAAAATATATTTGTGTTCCTCAGAACCTTTCATTTGATGTATTACATGCTGCGTTTGAAAAAAAATATTATTAAATTTTCATTTTTAATTCTATAATTTGCCCCCCAAAATTAATTTTGATGGTTTATCCTTATTTTTCCTGTAAAGTTCGGACAACGTTCTATATTTCTTTTTTTTTTTAATTTTAGGCTAGTAGTTTCGGAGATCAGGGGGGGAACGGTCCATTTTTGTAGTTTTTCCCCCAGAAGTACCCCTAAAATCAAAATTTCTTCTTTACTATATGTACTCCTAATCAGGTCACGAAACTATACACTCATACCAAATTTCAACCTCTTCCGTCCAGTAGTTTAGGAGAAAATTGCTGTGATGTGACAGAGACAGAAATCCGGAGTGATATTATAGGGGTATCTGTATATTGTATAAAAACGGAACGCTAAAAATAGTGAGTTTTGTTTATTATTCAATTAATATCGAAAAATCTAACTTCTGTCTATCTTTCTTACTTTTGAAATTAGAGAAAACATTTTAATACATAAGTAGTTACCATTTTCTGTAAAATTGAAGAAACAGCCGATACGGTTTAGTTGAAATTGTAATGATTTTAAGCCATTATTAACCGACATCAAAAAAGGATAAATTAATAGTTGGGACAATAAACTGCTATTCAATTAATTGTAAAGACAAAAGCGGGAGAAGAAAATGGATATGAAGGATGAAAAAGCTTGCCAAATTCCAATTATTATATGAGAATAGGCAACCACAGTAAAAACATTTAATAAAATTATGAGTTTAATATAATTATAATTTTATTAAATGTTCAGTGGTATCAGTAAATGCAATTTTAGGTGTGTTAAAATTGAAGGGTCATGAAAATTACTACTTCATATCTAACAGCAATCTTGTTTGAGCAAGGAGACCACTCCGGTCGATATTAGAGAAAACTACACTAATGTTTGGCAAGTTCCTGTTCGGGATGAAGAAGCATAAACATAGTCTAATACTTTAAGCGAAGCCTACCATTGCAAATTATTGCTTGTAAAGTATGGTTGCTACATCGATCATTTTCCAGAGACAGCCAACTCCGTCATATTATAAACAACGAAAAGTTACAATAGTATCACGCAAGACATCAACATTAATGAAGCAGAAAAAGAAAAGCCGAAAAAATAGAAAAATTTAACATGGAGAAGGTAGAGAATAGTAGAGTTATACAATATTGAATAAAATTGTTATATAGGGTGGCTAAGAAGCAGTTGCAATTTGGGTGGAATTTATTAAGGATTGGTCGATTTATAGTTACACAGAGTGATATAAAATATGTTATATTGGGTAGACCATAAAAAACCTCATACACAGGGTGTTGAAATAGAGGGTGGAGTAAAATTATAGTTAAATAGAGTGGATCAAAAAACGTTATATTTTGTTATGTAGAATGCCTTTGTAGATATGAAATATCTGAAACATGAGACGAAGTAAAATTATAGTTATACAGTGTGATTATAATAATGTTAGAAAACATTGCATATAAAGTGTGGTTAAAATATAAAGTGGAGAATAATTATACTCAGCTCAACCCATAAGCAGTAGCATAGATAAGATAGTTGAAATATAGGGTAGAGTTCAATTAAAGTTAAGTATTTTTTTAAAAAATATATTGGGTGGCCAATAAGCTGATGCATATACAGGGTGGTTGAAATATTTTGTAGTATAAAATTATGATTATACAGGATGGTTTAACTCTAGCTGCAAGTTTATAGTTACAGAAGGAATTCAAATAAAAGTTAAATGGGATTGTTATATTCGGTGGCATAAGCAATTATTTGGGTGCACTAATGGGTGAAACATGTTGAATATATAGTGGAAGTTATAGTGTTTACAAAAAAAAATGTATATTGGGTGGCCCATAAGTAGTTATATACAAGGTGTGTTTGAAATTTTTTATATAGCGTAGACATGATCAGTTACAGTGTATGTAACATAGTGTTAAAAAAAGTTGATATAAAGGTTGGTATAAGGTATGGTTGATGGGAGAAATTAGATACTTACAAGGTCAAAAGTTTTCAGAATAATTTTATATAGCGTATATGCGGATTGGGAATTTGAGAAATTTGTAGTGGAGTTATAAACATGTGTTATATCAATAAATTGTTATGTTTCATAAGCTATTTCTTTTTGAAAAGAATTGTACACCCCATATGTGGGTGAAATCGCGGGTATCAGCTAGTCAGTAATAAAAGTTTTCATTAATCGGAAGACAAGTTTAATTTGTCATTGCGAACCTTTTGAATTTTGAGTTATTTTGTTCCGTTGTGTTAAGTTTTATTTTCATTGAAAACGGGGTCTTATTTAGACCCTGAAACGTTTCTAAAGTCAAAGTGTTTGATTAATGTGTCTTTCCAAAAATTGTGGTGATATTCCCAAAAATCAGAAAAATACCATTTAGAAATAACCATGAAACCTATGATCAGGATTAACAAATTAGGTATAGTAATAAACATTTTACACTGTAAATAAAATTCTTAATTATTAAAATCAATAGCTTTTGTTTTAATAATCATGTACCTATAACTTCTAGAGAAATTCAGATGGTTTAAATTAATTTAGAACGGGTATTTTACTTTGAAATATGTTCAGAATGGCCCAAATTCGAACTCAAATCCACCTTAAATCTGTACAAGGTCTCCTGAACTGTAAGCGTTACCCTCAGATTTTCCCAAAACGTTATTTTGATATTTTCAATACCCAAAGAAGTAATTGTGAGATGGGGACTAGAGTAAATAAGTTGTGTGATAGGAATGACTTTAAAAATTCAAAAGCAAATAACAAGAATAAAATTAAAACGGGGATTACCAGAGAGTCCAGTGGCGAAGATACGGGGGTGGGATGAGTGGAATATATCTCCCATCGCGATCGTCAATTAATGTATTATATTAAACAAAAGTCAAAAACGCAAAAATGTCCTATAATAGCAGCTTTCCACTCTAAGCCAAATACGATAAACTGTATCTACGCCACTGAACAAATCTTAGAGTATCTACTTCTGGAGGTAGCCTGTAATAAACAAATATCGTTACAAGACTAAAAAGAGAGGGCAATGGCAATAGAGAGATCAAGAGGCTATTTCACTTGGTTGGTGGAAGCAGACACTAAATTACATACTGGACGTATTTCATTGGATGCAGCTTACAATCGAGTCAGGTAGCCTCTTTCTTTCTCTCAATTGCCCTATCTTTTTAGTGTTGTCTTACAAACATTGAACTAAACAAAATTTAGTTCGATGATTGCAGGCTACTTCCAGAAGTATAAGCTCTAAGGAAGCATGGAACATAGAGGTATTATACTGTAGAGTGAATTAGGTATGGGCGTATATATGTACTTAGATTATTTACCATCTATGTCAAGCATAAAATCGTGGCAACGCTAGAAAGATAGGGCAATAGAGACAAGAGGCTATTTCACTTAGTGGGTGGAAGCAGCCAATGAACAACATGCTGAACGTATTTCATTAGAAGCAGCTCCCAACCGAGTGAAATAGCCTCTTGCCCTCTCTATGGCCTCTCTCTCCATAGTCTTACCACGACATTTTCACTGCAGGCTATCTTCAGAAAGTACATGCTCCAAGTTACTGTAAGTGGCAGTGTAATAACAATAAAAAGAGAAAGACAATATCAGGGTGCGTCACCACTGACACTGACCAATCAGGAACGACCCGCTTATTCTCTCGCTCTTTCTATTGCTACTACATGCTTAGATCATTTACCTTGTAGATATAGCCTGTCATGCACAAATGTCGTGGTAAGATTAAAGAGAGAGAGAGAGAGCAATAGTGAGGGAAAGAGGTTATTTCACTCGGTTGGGAGCTGCTTCCAATGAAATACGTTTAGCATGTTGTTACGTCTCTATTGCCCTCTCTTCTAGCGTTGCTACGATTTTGTGCATGACAGGCATATTAGGAGGGTACATGATCTAAGATTACATGAATTTCGATACTTCACGTTCTATACAGTATAAACCTTCTATGGGATGGAATCAAATGTAACACATAGCATTTCCCA
>CM067222.1:81935562-82274415 GCA_034190945.1 Octodonta nipae
GACGGTCTTTATCATATTCAGGAATACTCTTATCAATTAATGTCAGATATAGATTCCGACTTACCCTATTCCATACGTGTCCTATGGGGTACAAATCAGGTGACTTTTGTTACCACTCAGGAGTCTCTATGCCGTATATTTAATATGAAAGCCATATATATATCTCATATTGTTTGTAGGTGCGGATTTAAGACTGGTGGCAGCAATTCATTAATTTACTAAGACACTACGGACTCACATCCTACTCATCATTGGACCAGCTTCCATGCGTGTTCTATGGGGTACATATCAGCTGACTTTTGTGGCCATTTCTGAGTCTCTGTGCCATATTCTTGTTTGAAAGCCCTTGGGTTATCAATAGGTTTAGGTTTGTGGGTACAGATTTAAGGTTGGTTGCGGCACTTTATTAATATACTGCCGAGCATTCGGATTTTATTAAGCGATAAACCTTTTGTTGTGGTGTTCTTATTTAATATACACAGTCTCGTCAATTTCTGTGAGCAAGAATTCCGATATGGCGGGCCCATGTCATGGCTATCCACACCCTGCTCATCAATGGACCATCATCCATGCGGGTTCTATGGGGTACAAATCAGCTGAATTTTGTAGCCATTCCTGAATCTTTATGCCTTATTCTTGATGAAAGCCCTTGGGTCGTCATTAGTATAAGGTCTGACTATGTTTGTGGGTATATATTTAAGATTGGTTGCAGAACTTCATTAATATAGTGCTGACCATTCAGATTGCATTGCGGTAAGCATCCTTATCACGGCCTCCATACGCTGCTCATCACTGGACCATTGATGAATTATCATAAATCATTCCTGAAATTTCCAGGAATCGAAAATCATCATCTTTCACACCCAAAATGCATTTTGGAAGTCATTTAAATAATGAAATTGGTGACAACAGTAAATTCTTGGCATTTATAGTTTCGAAGTAAATCGAAAGCAATCCAAAACCAATATTAGTACACAATTTAAAATGTTTCTCTTGAGTTAAGACAAAAAAAAAGTTTTATATTAAACATTTATATACAAGGCTCTCCAGTATAAATTGTTTTCCTATATACCTGTCAATAAGATAATGAATCCCCAAACATTCCTTTCGCGTATGCATCCAATATTGACAAAACAAAAAAAAACCGAAACAAAACAACATATATTTTGACGTTGCCTTGAGCAACTCCTAATGTTAGCAGAGAAACTTTTCGTCTTTCCATGTGCCATATATCTTCCATCGCCATCGAAAGTGGAAAGATGTAAGGACAACGTAAAAACATTTCGTTCGAGAAAAAAGTGCGTGATAAATTGTGTTTAAAGTTAGAAAGGCAACATAAGTGTCTCTTACAAAGTGTACACGGACGGGGTTAACGACGTGGGAACAGATGGCGCTTCAAAGTATTGTAACGGCTAGTGTCCGAGGGTGGTAGCCTTCGGGCGATAAATACCGCAGGAGAAGGAATGTCGTGCAATTAAGCAAAGGGTTTGCGAAAAAAAATACGCTTTCATATAAACTTTTCCAATTAAGTAACTGGGTCGAAGGATGAAAAACATGTTACTGGTAACTTAAAAAAGGAATTAATAAAATTTCGTTGGGTTTCAAAGTTTAATCTTGAAAGCGGCAGGCCATTTTATGTTTATTTTCTGCGAAACACACTATCAAATTTAAACTTTATAAACCATTTTATAGGTACATACTAGTTTATGATGAAACCATGGATCATATCCTGTTTATATATATTATTAACGTCGCTGGCGAATCATTCAGTAAAGTGGTATACATCACCGCTGATCCTTTTAATAATTATAATGAATGATACTAATTAACTTCACTGATATTTGCACTTTTGATGTGACTTGTTTTGGCAAAAGGCTATGCCATTATCAAATCAATCAAATCAGTGACACAATACTAAGGTAATTTGTTTCATTCATTATAGTTATGATTGAGTTTCACAAAGGAACGGCTTTTACCATCAATTATTCTTTTAATAATTGCTTATCGGTGCAGCAATATTAGCGAAATTTTGAATGCACTGCTTTAACAGGAATAAAACTCAGAAAGCTTTGAAGCTCTTGTTTTTCGCTGGTTGCTGTTGTCTTCGGTTTATCTTATCCCAATTTGGGAAACAACGTGGACCAAGAACAATTCCGACTTCGAATCAAATTTTATCCCCATCATTGATCGACAGGGAATCTGGTCGGACATAGCAAGGACCGATCCCAACAGTAATTTATGCTAGTAAGACGATCGTATATTAAAGTCACATTGATTTGAGTCTTTCCACTCCCGGAACACTACCATCCCCACTTTTGATTAGAAAGGATACGGCTCAGAGGAGTACAGGCATTATTCTACGGATGGTAGCTTCGCACCTGCTCGAGTCAGTGCGTGAGCCAAATGTCCGAACCTGTGGTTTCTCAAATAATGAAGATTTCAACATAATTTTTCAGTGAATGTATCCATGTGTTTGGTTGAAAATTGTTTATCTTGATCTTACTCATCGAATAACTTAAGAATATTTATACAGGAACAATGGTTCATTAAATTTTAGGCAACCCATGTGGTTGAAATTTTTGGAGCTATATGCCTACAGTGGGTCCGCGGATGGAGTGCAGAAGAGAAGAAAAATCAAAATTTTTCTTTTTACTCAAAAAAGTCCTGTTTTGTAATAAGTTCAATTTACAATATAAAATTTTTCAATCAGATGTACAATGTGTTAATAAATTAGAAGAAATATAAGTTGCCTCAAGAGAGAAGTGTTATTATTTATTACTTTTATCATATATGTTATGAAAAAAAGTTGTTCAAAAACTAATATAAAGTCCAAATACAAATTTTGAAATAAATATTATTCTACCTCCTACCTCCACACTAATAAACTAATAAATTTACCGTACAACTTACGAATGATTCGTGACTGATTGAGTCCATGCACTCTTTTAATATTTCTCCGAAATGTGGAAGGTTGTGCGAAACAACCTTTTGTTTTAAGGCACCCCACAAAAAAGTCCAATAATGAAAGGTTAGGCTACCTAGCTGAATGATTGATTGGGCCTAACATTCCTATACATCTTGTGGCAAAATCATTGTCTTTCAAATACTGTGGAATGAACAGTACTTGATTCCAAAATGTTCAAATACACGTGCTGGTTTAAATTTTCAAATCAGAATTCTGGCATCATAAAACGTTTTTCTTTACGTTTATAGATAGGTGATAACTTATACTTATGGTAGTTTATTAACAATTTTAATTTATAACCTTTTTAATAAAAGTAACAAATAATAGTACTTCTTTCTCGACGCAAATAGTTATATTGCAAATGGATTTTCTCGTCAAGCCGAACTTTTTTATAAAGAATGACTTTTTGTCGTAAATTGAAAAGTAAAGACTTTTTCCTTTTGTGTAAATTCATTCGCGGACAAACCATATAAGGAGGTTACTTTAATTATATCAGATCAAATTATCAGAACATAATTTGATCTGATATAATGATGAAATTTGATTGAATTTTGTTAATAATTTTCGCAGAGGTCCCTTCGACACAAACGCGTTAGGAAATTATTCATGGAAGAGCTATAGACCTCTTCCGTATTGAAATGAAACATTTCCAATACTTATCACACTATATTAAATAAATAGGCCCTACTCTCATTGACATTTTTCTTTTTTTTTCAAATCAGAATTCTGGCATCATAAAACGTTTTTCTTTACGTTTATAGATAGGTGATAACTTATACTTATGTTAATTTATTAAACATTTTAATTTATAACCTTTTTAATAAAAGTAACAAATAATAGTACTTCTTTCTTGACGCAAATAGTTATATTGCAAATGGATTTTCTCGTCAAGCAGAACTTTTTTATAAAGAATGACTTTTTGTCGTAAATTGAAAAGTAAAGACTTTTTCCTTTTGTGTAAATTCATTCGCGGGCAAACCATATAAGGAGGTTACTTTAATTATATCAGATCAAATTATCAGAACATAATTTAACTAAATATTTTCTAAATATTAAAGCATTTTCAGACTATTCATCAAAATACCTGTTGTAAATTAATTTACTCCAATACATTTTAAAAACTATGTCTGTCAAAATGAAACAAGTTAGGGCGGCGTTGATGTAGCAAGAGGGTGGATGTTAAACAGAACGCCCAAAGTTTTTAGGACATCAGACGGATATTTAGGAAAATATATGTTCAATTCCAATCATACCCTCTTTCTACACCAGTGCCATTTTGGTCATTTCCAGAACTTTTTAGTTCAATTATTTTTTCTGAGTTATTTGTGAATAACACCACATAACCTTGAAAATCTGTATATTTCGAAAGTCCAAACGTTTCGAAGTCTATATCAGACCCCGTTTTCAATGGTATTAACACAAAATGAACAAGAAATTAAAAAATTAAAACATTAAAAGGATTCGCAATGACAAATGTCACAACTTGACATTAATGTTTGACAATAAAACTGATGTAACTATGGGAATTTAGTGCAAAATTGATATATACAGGGTAGCACAAAAAATTTTAAAGATCATGTGAAACAGCAAAGCTTCCAAAAATGAGACCAAATCAATTCTGATGTTCCAGAGATCTCATTAAAGTCATAACGGAAAACCTAGGAAAAACCGTATGAACTATCCCGATATAGGGTTGTTCAAAAGGACATTACCATTATTTATTTTATTCTTGATTATTGGCAACCAGGAACGACTGAATACTATAGAAGTACTAGCTATACAATCGCTTTCATTTAATAAAATTAAAGCAGACTCTTTCAGCTTTCGTTTTGTCTTGTGTTCTTCTTTGTATAATATGGTTGAATTTTGACATTGTATGATATTACCAAGGTTCCAGGCATGTTCACAAATTCTTGACTTTTCAAATTGTCGATTTTTTATATAATTTTAGGGTTTATTTATTCGAACATTTATGGGCCTAGAGGTTTCTCCAATATAAAATTTGTTACATTCGCAAAGAATCTTATAAGAACAGTTTTTTGAGTTTTGTGTTACGTTATTTGATTTAGTTTTTGATAAAATTGATTTCAGTTTTGTTTTGAAAGTTGTTTTAATATTAAATCTGTTCCCCAATCTTTTCAGTCTTCCTGAAAGACCCTGTATGTATGGTATGGTTCTTGTAGTAATGTGGTTATCAAGGGCATTAGTATTGTTTGGAGGAGCTTGGTGTTGAATGTTAGTTATTGTTTTGTGTTCAATTTTATCTAACTCTTTATTGATGAACTTTTGAGGATAATTCTTAGCAGATTTTTCACTAATATTTTTTCTTTATTAAATTTATCCATATCAGAACAGTTGATTTTTGCTCTATCATATAAGGATTTAATGATGCCTATTTTACAGTATTTTGGTAATTAGAGTTAAAATTGAGATATCTTTGTGAGTCGGCTTTCTGTAGACTTGTGTATCAAATGAACATTGTGTTTTTGTTATTATAATAAAGTCGTATCTAGGAACGCCACATGAAATTCTGAAGATAACTTTTTCAAATTCCCCCAATTTGAAAGAATCGTTGCTATTTCACATTATCATTAATTTTTTTTGCGCTACCCTGTATATATCAAATTTGCAGTAAATCCCCTTAGTTATATCAGTTTTAATGCCTGATTGTGATTATAATATTTGTCATTGCGAATCCTTTTAATTTTTTAATCTCTTGTTCATTTTGGGTTAATACCATTGAAAATGGGGTCTGATTCAGACCTCGAAACGTTTGTACTTCTGAAATATACAGACTTTCAAGTCTATGTGGTGTTATTCCCAAAGAGCTCAGAAAAAATAAAAACCAGAAATGCCACAATTATCATTCAGAAAAAAAAATTGTTAGTTAATTCTTTCAGCTAGACCCTTTCGCAGTTTAATCCCCATAGAAGGCTTGTAAGCATTCTCTTTACCATCCATAAACTAAGTCATGTAACTTTTTTGAGGTGTTCTTTTGACGAATTTCAAGTCTTTAATTTAAAATAGTGCAAACAGAGAAGTAGGATGTGTATTAAAACGAAAAGCAAATTTTGTTTTGGTTTTATATATTAATTCGATGGTATTTTTGTTTATTAACTATAATGTATTGATTTTCTGTATGCGAAGAGTCTCAGTATGTAACCTGATCTCTGTTTCTTACACACAGAGTTGAGTTGTATGGGAATTTCAAGGTCAAAGAAGTGTTGTGTCCATCGGAGATGTCGTGTCGGTCGCAACGAAGTCTGGAAACAAATGCAACTTGTGAATTTCATTATTATACTCGTATATTTTCATATGTGTCAGTTTGGGCTTCCTTTAAGAACCTTTTGCTTAAAAAAGTTTGAAAGTTTGTTTATTTTTTTTAAATTGTTGCATTGACCGGACTATTAGGTCGCTCTATTCGGATGTATAAATGTATGTTCTGTGACGGACAACAAAGTCGGACAAGACAAGCAAACAAGGGTTTAAAATGGTCTCTCTCTGCACTGGTACACATGCTGCTGGCGATATTTCTGTCGAAATCGCCCGCTGTTGCCTCTCTCGCCTGTCTCGCGGCATTCATCGGAATGAAATTCAGAACAAAATGTTTACTCTGACGTTCTCCTTCGGAGGATATGGATGAGTTATGGATATAGGGGGTTGAGAACTTCCAGTTGAGATTTTGCATTGAAATACGGCAAATATATGATCAAAACCCGAATAAAGCGTTCCGTAGAAACACACAAAGACTCCATTGTGTTTCAATTTCAGTAACGGAATTGCGGAAAATTTGCTCGCTGATTAATTGGCATTATCGTGCTCTGAATTCCTGAGCAAAAATATGCTCCGATAAAGACTAAAGGAATTTTACGCGGACTTGATTTTTAATGTATTTGGAATCAAATTTGCTGAAATAACTCGAATAAAACATTGTTTTTTAATTATTTATGCATTTTTAAAATCTGTTGTTAGGTTTTTTACACAAACAGGCTAATTATTCCGGTATATGGTATCTAACGACAAACTGTTTGTTTGTACGTCTTATCTCAAAATAAATATTTTAGATTTTTTGCTCTCAAATCTTTCCTTAAAACAACAATAATAAATAACTTCTGTGCGGTCTTAATCCTAGAGTATCACCCCCCCCCCCCTCTCGATTTTTTTCTGGCTACTCTTCGATGAGTATGTATTAATTATTTGATAGGTTGTATTCTGTATAAAGTAAAAGTTTTAAAGTACTCTGAAAGACTCTCATTGTAAAATCAATAAATTGTGTCAACTGGTTGAGATATAATTTATACGAGTATTTAAAAAAGAACCGACTTCAACTGGCTTAAAATAAAAACAGTTTAGAAACCGTGTGCAATTAAATCAAATCAAATTTCTGACATATTTTTTTAAATCTGTTTTAAGGTACAATTCTATTGGTTATTTTAGCGTTTTCTTATCTCCCCACCCTCTCTCTAATTTGTATTTTTTTATATTATCCAGATATTTTTTACCTTTTTTATTTGTTTTATTATTTGACCCACTTTCTAAAGTGTAACTCTAATTGACCCTATATTGCAACCACCCTGTATATGTTTCCGTGTATTGGTCACCCAATATAAATTATTTTTCTATCATTTTCTGAGTCACCCTATACAATTATAATTGAACTCTACACGATGTTGCAACCACCCTGTATAAGTATTAATCCTCTCCCCCTATTGACTGTTTCTATTTTTCTGTTATTTCAATCACCCTGTATACCTATAATTTTAATATATAACATTTATTTAACCTCTCTGTATAACTATAAATCCACTTCACGTTTTATCTCAATCATCCTGTATATGCAACTGCTTCTAACATTTTTTGAACCCTCCGCCCTACAACTCGAATATCGTTACTGCATATGCTTATTTAACCATTTTCTAAGTTTTTATCCACTCTGTATAGCTATAATTTTAATTCACATTTATTTCAACCACCTTGTATACACAACTACTTATGTGCCACCCAATACAAAATTTGTTGAACCACCCGTATACCTTTAATTCTATTTTACCGTATATTTCAACCATCCTATATATGGAACTGCTTATGTACCACCCAATATCACATTTATTTGTAAGATTTTTTGAACCCACCTGTCTTACTGTAACTTTACTTCGCCCAATATTTCAACTGGCACATTACAACTTTACTTCGCCCAATGTTTCAACTGGCACATTACTTGCTGCTTGAATTTTGATGCCTCACACACTTACCACCGGATACCATATAGGAAACATTGCTCACATAAAAAAAAAATGTTCGATACACAATGGAATATTTTATGCCATTCACTTGACTGCAATGAAAACCGTTACAAACGCCCTGTACGATATACTTTCATGGCATATCTTGACATTTAAGCTAGATATTTATGATGGAAATTTGACATTTACAATGATGTTGCAAATATTTTTACGATCTTCTGAAAAACGGTATGTTTTAACATTTTTTTGTAAAATACAATTTGAAATATTCAAATTGGTTGAGCCGTCTTGGAGAAAACAGTGTAGATTTATTGAAATTCACCCTTAATTACTGTTTTTCTGTAAAACCGTAAACCTTATATTATATAAAATTATATGGTACCTTTCTGTAATATTACTTAATACAATGCCGTTTAAATAATCAAATTTGCTTAAGCCGTTTTTTGAATAATCACTGAGCATACATAAAATAAAAACGTGCCGACGAATTGATAACCTCTTTCGTTTTGGAAGTCGGTTAAAAAGATTAAAATCTGATGATTTTCAATTGGTTTTCTAGAAATTTTTGTTTATTTTGGATTGCTTTCGATTCGTGTTGATATGAACAATTTCAAAAAACTTTCAGTCCTTACCAATGTCGTTGTTTAAATGAATGCGAAAATCATAAAGTCCTGACATGAAAGAAACTGGTTTCGGCATGCGGGAAATTTCAAGAATTAATACCATTCTGTCAAAGGAGTTAAGATAAGGACAAGGTGGTCCAGTGCTGAGACTTTCGCCGTGAGTATTACGTGCAATGGGTCTGAGAGTTTACTGAAGTCTGTTGCTGGTACAATACAGATTTGGCTATCAAAGTCAACAATAAGGTGTTATTATTTGGGGCAACATATTGTTATACTATTTTATTTTACGCTGCCAAAATAGAAACCCTTCGAGAAATTAACCAACTTCCATAAAAACTAATCTTACGAGTAAATAGACTGTGAAAACCATTCAAATAAACAATGCCGACTAGAAGAAGTATTTCCAGAAACTTTGACTGATAAAAGAATAAGAAATTATACACGTTAGCGTATTAGAAGCAAACGGACAACATCGAGGATAACTATGAGGGTTTAAAGGCGATTGACGGATAACAGGAGAATTGTTGAGTAGATAGCACCATAGTCATTATTTCTTTGAGCGTAAATCATTGTTGTAATAATTTGATAATCGGACGTATTGTAAGTTATTTCGATAAGAATAAAGAGACGTTAATTTTGAATAAGAATTTGTATTCACAGAAAGAATGTAATAGCGGTGTTAGGAAGTGGGATTGTAAAAAATGATGGACAAAACCAGTGAGTTACCGAAAAGCTGAACGAGAAATTAAATACAATTATTTAAAAATACGGATGTGCAGATTCGAGAAGAAATTCAACAAAGGTTGCTAGCAAATTTGGTGACCACCATAAAGATGAACAGCAAGATCTTGCCTCTACCGTGGATGAAAACCAAGAACAAACATAATTAAATTGAGAAGATACATAGAACAACTAATGCAATTAGTAAGACAAAGTAACAGTAATCAGAAAATACATATTATGAAATCAGACATAAAGGTCATTAATAATGGAATTGAGGTTCTATGTATTGTATCGAACATAAGGCGAAATATGACATCAATTCAATGCAAAGTGCAATGTGAACTTAGCACTATCCAAACTCAAGTGGAAAAGGTAATTAACGACATTCAACAAGATTTGTAAAGAGAATTATATCAAAACACTATAAGTATCAAAGATTCATTCATAAGTCCACTCACTTATGATGGTAGTTGTGTGTACAAACGACAGTTTTAAGCAGTAATTACAATTAACTGATCCTACAGAAAGGAAACGTCTCGTTTGTTTCTCACAAGAAATAGAGAGGCTTTATTTTCTCTCTTAGGTACCAGAAATGCCATTCGTTCGTCACACATGGATGTTTATCAGTTCTAATATGCTGTCCACCCTATGATTTTGTACATACGTCCTACTTTGAAACTGTCTCGTCGTCTTATACGAAGATCTGGCTGTCTCTCTTTCTCAAATCGATATGATATGATGTGAAACTTTAACATTTTTAGTAATTTCTATAAGAGGTGCAGCGTTAGAACTACTGCAGTTGATTCCTGCGAATGAACAAAGTGACTTCGGCAAGATCATTGCAGTCCTAGACAAATTATATGACAGCCAACCACGTGCTTTAGATGTACAAGCTATCATGAACATGTCCAAACTAAGGGTGCAAGCAGTTTCCGTCAGTCAGAAAGAATGAGACCCGTTCCTTCAGGAAATACTGTCCAATATCAACAAAATAATTGAAATGAAGTAGAAGAAAGATAATTGAGGTGAAATAGAATGTTATGTCTGTAAATGTTACATGTCGTTTCCAAAATGATTGCAGAAGGAAGTTACCTGACAGATAATTAGTCACCAGTCAATCAGTATATATCCACCACCGGCCCCAAGACAAAACTCATCCGACAGGTTCGTGTTCAACTAAATGAAGATTGGACAACAGCGCACTGTGACCAAGGATATCACTGATCTAGACATTGAAACAATCCTATCACTCAACAAAAGAGGGGCACACAGCCCACGATGGGACGAGGCAGCTATAGATTTATGCGTCCTGAAATGATTGTGGGCCCAATGGGAGTCCTTAAAGGTAGAGAATGCAATGTTGAAAAGAATTGGGAAAAGCTATGACTGAAGAAGACATACATAATGGAATTACCGGAGGTCCTCTGGGCGTGAATAAAACTTTAGGAAATATTCGCCAACGATATTACTGAGTGAATTACTGCGGCGACGTCAGAGCCTGGTGCAGGAAATGTGACTTCTGTGAAGGTAGTAAGGCCTCGAAGACCCGGACCAAAGGCCGAATGCAACAATGTAATGTGGCCATCCCATTTGAAGTGCCATTGATATCGCCGGTCTATTTCCCTAGTCCGAGAGGATGAACAAATACATTCTGGTCGCACTACATTACTTTAGAAAATGACCTAAGACATAAGCTGTACCGTCTCAAGAGGCAACCACGATAGCGACGGTGCTGTTGGAACAGCTATTCAGCAGATTTGGTGTCCCGTTCGAGTTACATTCGGACCAAGAGCGGAACTTTGGATCTAACGCATGTAGAATGTATGTGCGATGCCAGGCATCAAGAAAAAGAGAACCAATCTCAATCGGACGGAAAACATTGGACAACATTTATCCAAAGTAGCCAGCAATAATCAGCGACATTGGGATGAGGATATTCCCCTATTCCGGTTGGCCTATCGCTCAACTTTATACAACAGCATAGAACTGACTCTACTCTTCGGGAAGGATCTGAGGTTACCTTGTGATTTGGCCATCGGCTTTCCAAAGGAATTTTCTTTTGAAGTTAACGATTATGCCGGCCATCGCCGACAAAGCACGCCGCTTACATACGAACTAGCCTGAAGACAGATGTTGGCAACCAGCAATTGGTTGAAAACATATTACGATCTCAAGGCAAATTTAATCGGGTTCCAAAAGAGAGACAAACTCTGGCTAGGCGACTCCCAAAGGAGTTAAGGCAAGTCAACAAAGCTAACACCAGCTTACTCTACACCCCTGAACTCATCAGTTATTTAGTGGTACTTGGGAAGTAACCAGATTGAGGCCTCAAGTTCGATTCAGAACCCGATTTTCGTCATTTTTAGTTTCATTTTTAATCTGTTTCTTGAAATGGCTCCAAAGCAAGAGTCGAAACGTCGAGTATATCATTAATTTAAATTCGGATCTAACATGGACGCTTCACCAGTTCATAATTATGACCGCGGATCCTCTCAGAACACACACACATATATGCGTTATGATAATAGTGCCTCCCCTTCAGTAAATATATTTGTGGCCTCATCGACCTTTTTGTGTAACGATGAAAGACGACATCTGGGGCAAGTTGCAAATCTTATTGAGATCTCTGTACACTCCACCATTATAACGATACTGACTTGTAAAATCTGGAATGAGTGTAAGTAGAACTTTCATTCTGTTATGGAAAGCCTCCTTCATCTAGGCTCTAACTCCCATTAACAGGAAGAGTGAGAGACAGAAAGAATGTGTGTTTGTGTGAGAGAGAAAGAGGGAGAGACAGAATGAGAGAATAGGTTAAGAGATTTGTCGACTAGTTTGCCTGTGTAATATGTGTGAATGTATATTATAAGATAGTTATTTGTTTAATGAGTCGTGCCATTTTAATCCCATATCAGGAATCGCTGTCGGACAATGATTTTCTGAAGCAATATGTAGTTAATTTTGAATTTTCGTTATTGTCAGTATTCTGCAATGAATTATTTAAAACATATTCGCAGTGTTCCTTTGAATTTAAAGTTAATAATGAAACATATTGCGAAACCTGACCGTTAGACATAAATCTTGCTTAAAATATCAAGTTAATCTCACTCATCTCTTAACAATGGTCATAATGTTTATTCATAGCTTCTGTTACCGAATAATATCCAAACAAGGCGCTCCCTTATCTCGACCACAAGGGCCCTAAGAAATCCCCATTGATCATCTGACCGGCGGCCGGTGCAGATTACGGGTAGCATTGTTGCAAACATATCACAGACAATCCCTTGCCGGACCACTGGCTACGAATACCTCTCGTCTTTTCCTCTGGCTCTGTTCGCATAGAAATCCTTCGGGGCATGGCGCGCGATCCGATATATATCTATATATAAACCAACTCCATGATTCCGGGCCTCTGGAAACGAGGCTGGTGTGTTTCATTTACCTAGTGCGTGCCATTCGACGGTCCAATTCGTTCGCGTCAGAACAGTCAGGAGGTGGAGGATCGGTTGTTCTTAACACTCCAAAGAGCACACGCCGATCGGACTCCTGTGGAGTACAGATCAATGGCATATCTTTGTCTACAAAGGACTTTCTGATGTGATTGCCTTCGCTGGATTTGACAGCTACATGAATGAACGAATGCTGAGAGGTATTTATTCACTGATGTAGTGAAACGGGTTCATTTAGCACTGAAATTCTTAGGCGGTAAATCAGTTATCTTTGAACGACATTGCGATATTCCATGCACCAGAAGTTGTTCGTCTCTCAGACGTTTTAATGTGCAACAGATTTAAAGAATTGCTAGTAATTTGCAATTACTAACCGATATATGAGAAGTGTTAACAATATAAAGGTTAACTCGTTATTAAGACTTAATTTCTCAACATCATGAAAAATAAATAATTTATATTCACAAAAGAACCAATTTCAACTGACTGAAAATGAATACAATTTAATAGCAATCAATTACTATTTTCTGGTATATTTTGACTTTCGAGTTTGAGAGATATTTATTTGAGATTTATTTTAATATTTACGAACTTTTGTCTTTACATGTATGAAATCACCTCTGAATCCACCTTACTATATTACATTTCATAATTAGTTTTAAAAAAATGTAAGACAGGGGGCCCAGTCAGGAACGAACTTCCTTAAGTTCTCTCTAATTTGTATATTCTTTTCCGATTTTTTCGAATTTTTTTAAAACTTTTTTTAAAATTATTTGGACCACTCTGTGTAAGTATAACTCTAACTCACCCTATATTGCAACCCCGTGTATCTGCTTGTGGGTATTGGCCACCCAATATAAGTGTCTATCAGCTTCTGTACCACTCTATAAAACTATATTTCAACCTCATACGATATTGCAACCGACCTGATATTTTTTAAACCACCCTGTATAAGTATAAATTCTCTTCACCCTGTTGTATTATTTGAATCACGCTGTATACCTATAATTTTACTTAGTTCCATGTTTCAGGTATTCGGTATATGTAACTTCTTAAAGTCTACCAAATATAACACAATTTTTCACAATTGTGAACTACCTTGCATAATAACTGTAATTTTACTATACCCTTTATTTCAACCACCCTGAATATTGAATTGCTTCTAACATTTTTTGAACCCATACTAGAATTATACTCTACCCTGTAATCCAAATATCCTAACTGCTTATGCTAATTTCACAAATTGTTGATCCAGCCTGTATAACGATAATTCTACTCCACCCTTATTTCAACCACCTTGTGTACGCAACTACGTATCTTCCACAATATATAGTATTTTGCACCACCCTGTACAACTATGATTCTATTCCACCTTATAATTTAACCATCGCAACTGCTTCTGACGTTTTCTGAACTCTTCTGTATAACTGTAATTACAATCGGCCCTATAATTAAAATATCCTTACTGATTATGCTTATTTAACAATTTTTTTACATATTTTGATCTACTCTGTATAACTTTAATTGTACTCCATCCTAATTTCAACCGCCTTGTATACGCAACTACTATGTGCCACCCAGTACAGCATTTTTTGAACCACATGCATAACTATAATTCTATTCCCCTTATATTTCAAGCATCCTATATATGCAACTGCTTATGGACCACCCAATATCACATGAACTCATTTTTGAACTCATCTGTATAACTGGAATTTTCAATCCCGCACATTGCTTGGTACTTGAATTTCGATACTTGCATGCACTCACACCTACAACCGTATACCGTATAGAAAATGTCGCCGGCATAATAATTATTCCTTTCTATACACAAATAAATAAAAGCACTTCGTTTTAGAATGAAACTGACTTCGAATGAATCAAAATCAAAATCGTTATAAACACCCTGTATTATGTGGTTTTATGACATGTCTTGATATTTAAGATTGTGTTTTATGTAGAAAATTTTAAATTTACGTTGATCTTTACCATTTTTTCCACATTTTTTTTTCTGAAAAACGGTATGCTTTACTTTATAGAAAAATACACGGAATCAAGCTGGACTATATCAATATATCTTTGTATAATACAGTTTCAAATTGACTGATCCGTTTTAGAGGAAACAGTGAAGATTTATTAAAATTCATCATTGTTTTTTCTGATTTTCTGCAAAACCGTAAATCTCACGTTATAAAAAATTATATGGTACTTTTCCATAATATTCCTTAAACATAGCAGTAATTCATCAAAATTGCTTAAGCCGTTTCTAAATAATCACTGAGCATGAACAAAAAAATTGCCGACGATAACTTCATCCTTTTTTGGAGACTGTAAAAAACCCACCCCGAAATTTGGGATTGTAGATTGAATTTTAACGAAGTAACAACTTTTTTTTATATATATTTTTTATATTCTATACATTTCTTATATACTAGTAATACAATCAGTTCCCGCTGCTTCACCTATCTTGTTCCTTATTCACGCGTTCTTCAGTTGCTTTGTCGTACAAACTAGTACCCTTCCCTCGGCACGTGGCCTCAACGTCCACGACTTCTTCTGCATCCTCTTATATATAACGCTTCTGCTCTAGAGCTAGAGCCAGTAGCACTAAAAACAAATTATTTTCTACAGAAAGTTGTATGACCTAAATCTGAAAACAGAAATTTTACATGTACAATTAGTGGTTTGTTGTTTCAGAGTAATGCTATTTTAGCACTTTGTCCAAAGTAATTGTATCTTTTTCGTTCCGCCCAAAAAGAAAATCTCAATAGATGAATTTGTTTCAGCAGACATATTACCGTTTTATACTTTTTTTCATATCTGGATAAAGCAAAAATCACAGGACCTTAAATCTGGCAAATCTGGTGGATATTGGCGCAATTAGTATTTAGCTCTTTTATAAACAACTTTGTTTCATCCTCGTGACCTATCTTCATTACAGCTTCGTCAAAACTACCCAAGAAGTTGATTATATCCCGTTCATTTGGCAAAAGAATGGACCGTTGGCCAATATAGTTCAGTGGACCTTTTTTTTTTGGTGCTGGTTAACCAGTAGTTTGGCCTGCTTTTTGGTGCTAAGGATGATGTTTTTAAGTTTATTTATTGGTTATGAAACGACGTCAAATATTATTCCCACCGCACTTTAACAACTTAGCATTTATGTATATCTATTTTAAGTTATAAAAATCTCTACACTTTGTTTTTTTTCTTTAGTCATGACAACTTTGATAGTACCACTTACAACATGTATACAGAAACAAACTGTATATTAACATACAAAAGAAACAAAAGAAGCATAAGTATTTGTACATAATGGCTTGAGAATATATTGTTTCAAGTAGAGTACGATAAATCAGACATGTTTGAATGCATAATTCTGATATTTTAGCAAAACTTCTTATCATGATGTTCACTATTTTATGCAAAGAACGGACCCTGTCCGTAAAGTTTTGTGACTTATAACCCAAACTCAACCGATACGGAGGTATTCCTTTTCCCTGTAATTAATGGCTTTTAGAGAACACTGCTATTAGGTATAAATTATTGATACGGCAGCAGATTTGAATTATAGCAACATGCTCAGGCTTAGTAAGCAATTGTTTGCTTTATATGGAAGCATAACAATGTACATACACATTTCTTATTATAATGTCTTAATAGGATGCCTCATTTCTTGGTGAGAATATACACATTCGCGGGTCTTCTTCATACATACAATGTTGCGTCAAATGAGTGTTTGCTTTTCATATACCTTATAAAAACATTTTATAATGATTTGGATTGAAGTCTTAATACTGTTAGTTATTTTTTTGTAAGAAATAATTGTCTGGGTGGTTCTAATATATTCTTTAGTACGTAAATCAATAGGGAAAATAATATATGCTAGACATTCCTTATACTTTTAGTGGACCTTTTTGCTATATTTTTTGTGAATTAGTTATAAGATGTGGGAATCTGGTCGATTTTTATTAGTTTCGAAGAGAAAGCATGGAAAAGAAGTAAAAATGAACAACGTTAATATTAGAATGTTCCTTAAGTTTCTCGATAAGCTTTATGTGAGACTATATATTCTTTATTTTTTCCAAATTTTACCTTTTTTAATTTTCTAGAAATTGTTTCCTTGCGCAGAGTTTTTGTAAAAAATTTATACCTTAAAATTTTTTTTTATTATTGTTCATAAGTTTACAAAGTTTGTCTATTGTCAATATTAACATTAGACAAACGAACTTAACAATCTTCATCAAATACTTCGACAAAACAGGCCCGTCAACCATCGAGTATATGAACATTCTTTGTCAGTTCCCAAAAAAAAAGATCCGAGTTCAGCTCTCGGGCATCATCATATCCAAACAGGACAATTCATCAACTTCGAGGACAGTAGGACTATCAAATATTTCAATTCCCTTAGGGGTTCCACTATTAGCGAAGCAATAGAAATAGAGAAACGACCCCGCTGTCTAAACCGACGCCTTCCTACACTTTTTTTAAATCAATGAAGACATTCCTCGAAGTTTCCTTGGACTTCCATCGTCTGGAAGTGGTTGATCTCACAATGTTTAAATAACTGTGTATCTGCTATCGTCATAATTCACCTGATGACGATAAAAAACAATTCAACTATTTGTATCAGTCTAATTTTTGCACAGCTGAACTTCGTCGAGTAGCCATTCACGAAAATCACCATGCCATGCTTTTTCGACGGTTCCAAATGGCCGCCATACCGCCGCAAAGGATTATTATAGTTTTTGGAAAGTATATTATACAATGTGACTGTTATTATAATTGCTATACTTCTGGTGGGGCGAAAAGTTGTGCAATACTTGAAAAATTTATTTATTCGACATCTTTTCATAATATAACTGTATAATATGTAAAACCATTTGTAACATAGTATTCGGTTTGTTTGAACAAAATTCTACCAAAAAATATCCCGTACTGTAACCATGAGGCGGATAGATTTACTCACTCGGACCAAGCTGTAAAAAAAATTAAAAGAATTGTTACATATGGCATTTTCGAAACTATGCTTTGGGAAAATTATACCAAACTGCCAAAGTGATGCCATACTCGAAAAAAAACATGGCCGTGACCAAGGGGCTGGAGCTGTCACACTCGCTTTGATATGTCCACAACCAATAAAATCTTGAAACCATTTTTCGAAATAGCATACCTGTGATATCATAGACTTTAAACGTCATCTGAACCGGAATCCCCGGCATATTAGAATTCGTTTTTTTTTGTCCTCGTTGCTACCTCATTACTTACATTATTTACGCAATTGTGATACACAATCGCAAATGTACAATTATTTTCATCAATATTTCTCTTCATCTTCATTTTCCTCTTCTTCATCTCCTTTATCTTCTACTTCGTGTGCTGCATTCATAACGATCTCGTTGTTAATGCCCGGTAAAATGCATAAAATCTTACAATTAAAAAAATTGTACATATTGGCCAACTCCCGCAGATATGGCATTATTATACTTCTATTTATGATCATACAAAGAGCTGCTAAAAATCTTTAAGGCTGTACAAATAGTTTTGCTAAAAAAATTCTTTTGCGGCGGTATAGGAGCCATTTAGAACTGTCGAAAAGTATGGCATGGTGTTTTTCGTGAATGGCTACACGACGATGATTAGCTGTGCAAAACTTAGGCCGGTATAAACGGTTTAATTGTTTTTTTTTAATTAATGTGTTTTCGTCGGTATGGGGAGCTGTAAGTCACACTGGAGAAGTATGGAAAAGTATGGCATTCCGCTACCGTCTACTTCTTTCTTCAATGAATATCGGAAAAATAAGTATTTTTGTGGATCAAATCGCTGGACACGTTGAATTAACGCCCATGTAATTGGACCGCTGTACCGGCGCAGGGACTATCATTTTCCCCTATGGTCAATAGGTAGTTATACCCCTATAGAGTCGCCAAACTGCTACAAATGACCTGGAATTTTGTGTGACCTTTTCCCGTTCTAATATTCAGACAAAACTGGAAAATTGCTTATATCAGTTCGGTATACAAAACATGACTGTACAAACTACAGAGGATTTAGTGTTATATCTTCCGCAGGTAGATTGTACGGCAAAGTACTACGAGATCGGATAGAAAGTCAATTTGAAGATTGGGATAAACAAAGTGACTTCAGACCAGGAAGATCATGTATTGATAATCTGTTTTGTATAAAACAACTGATTGAGAAATCATTAGCATATGGAAGTCAATTGCATATAGTATTTATCAATTTAAGAAAGGCCTATGATAGTGTGCCTGTAAATAAACTGTGGGAAGCTTTGGCAAAGAACGAAATACACCCTCAATACATAAATGCAGTGAAAAACTTGTATCAAGGAAATATTAGTTCTATGAAGACGCGACAATCATACTCAGAACATTTTCAAGTTAATAAAGGTCTAAGGCAAGGATGTTGCCTCTCACCAACACATTTCAAAATTTACATAAACACAGCTTTGTAACAATGGTATAAAAAATATAGTAGAATGGGATTACAACTTGGTTAAAGTAACGTAACTACTTTATTATTTGCAGACGATAAAGTGGTCCTAGCAGAAGATGTTGAAGATATGACATATATGATTTGAAAACTCGTAAAAGAATATAATAAGTGGGGTCTTGAATTAAATACAGAAAAAACAGATAATCTGACAATAGGAGGCGCCCGTGAAGACTTAAACATAGATGGAAAAATTATAAGAAATACCAAAGAATATAAATAACTGGGAGTTCCATTGACGGAACATGGAAATTACGAAAAAGACATATTACAAAAAATAGGTAGAGGGATGGCCATCACAAGCCAGGTAAACTCAATATTATCGAGTAAAAACTTTCGGAAAAAAAAACAAAAAAATATTATTTACAACGTTGGTAGAAAGCACAGTTACCTATGGCTCAGAAGTCTGGACAATAAAAGAGAGATTGCAAAACAGAGTTAATGCTGTCGAAATTACGTTTTGGCGGAGGTTCTGTAGGCTAACACTATAGGACTATGTAAGAATAGATAGAAACAAACAGATGATGAAGATAGAAATAACATTAACATATACTATTGAGACGAAACAACTTTCTTGGTACGGACACATGAGACGAATGAGCAATGAGAGATTACCGAGGAAGACTTGGGAATGGGTACCAAAAAAAGAAGAAACAATGGAAGACCAAACAAGTCTTGGGAAAAAGGAATTAATATAGTCATGAGTAGAAGAGGTATTGAAATAGACTCATGGTAGAATAAACAAAAATGGCGTCCGAATTGCGATAAACGGCCAAGGCTGTAAAACAGTCGCTATATATTCATAGGTGGTTTCCGGGAATTCATCCGCGTAGTTGATAACTGATCCCTGCCGGGATCGATGGTACATTGACGACGTTTCGACTCCAGTATTCGAGTAATTAGAGGCGAAAGCAGAAGGCTACGAGAATTATGCGAACCGACCTGAAGAGGGCAGATGTGACTCTGTCGAAACGTTAATGTGTTAATGAAATACTCTTTATTTCTTTTGAAAAGCTTTCGGAAAAAAATTATTCCTTCTTCAGTTCAAACTGGAAGTTACATAAAATTAACAGTAAGTAATATTAGATTTAAATTAATTACAACTTACGATATGTGAGGTTTTGTTGTTGAAACTGGCAGAATCCAGAGGATAAAGGGGAGCATATCTTACGAGTTCATATTAATAATAAATATAACAAATTATAAAGCTCTCATAATGTTAGACGTATTGTACTGACATTATAATGATTTAAAGTCAATTGATAATAAAACTATAGTGAGCTGCAAAAGATATACACTGCCATAATAACAACCATACCGCAGATTTTGATAACTTACGCATCTTAGAACAACAAAAAAAACTTTTTTAAACGAAACTTTCTAGAGATGATTCACATTAACAACCGATCCAATAGCATAAACAAGAGAACCGATTTGCAAAAATTAAATATTATCTATTGTGGCCTATTAGACAAAGAAAGCCAAATTTCACAGAATGTCTCATTAAACAATTTATTATCCTTAACAGCGGATTAAGCATAACTTATTACTAAATTTATTTTTTTTATAAAATTTGGAATAATCTAATCAGCAAATAATTTTTATTAACAAAATTTTTATGTTTTCAACATTTTGCATTCCGGTATCTATCTTTTGCTGCTCACTATAGTTTTATTATCAATTGACTTTAAATCATTATAATGTCAGTACAATACGTCTAACATTATGAGAGCTTTATAATTTGTTATATCTATTATTAATATGAACTCGTAAGATATGCTCCCCTTTATCCTCTGGATTCTGCCAGTTTCAACAACAAAACCTCACATATCGTAAGTTGTAATTAATTTTAATCTAATATTATTTACTGTTAATTTTATGTAACTTCCAGTTTGTACTAAAGAAGGAATAATTTTTTTCCGAAAGCTTTTCAAAAGAAATAAAGAGTATTTAATTAACACCCATTGGCTGCTTCCCAGTTAATTAACTTTTATAGTTTAATTCGATATATATATATATATATATATATATATATATATATATATATATATAGCGACTGTTTTACGTTTCGCCAAGCTCTCACTTGGCATTCTCGGATAAATATTTCTTCATATATATATATATATATATATATATATATATATATATATATATATATATATATATATATTCAGAAAATTTGTTTCTGGAATATATGCAAACTAATAACTTAAATTGTTTGCATTGTTGTAAATTGCCGGCATTATAGAGAACTTATATTCATATATACTTTCGTTAATTCTAATTTCAATTTTTACAATCATTTTTCTAAATCGAGCTCTGAATACATTCATAAAATGCTAAATAACCGTCTTAATCATGAGTTACGTTTTGTTGCAAATAACAAGCAATAAATAATGTCATAATTCAAAAGAATGCCGAGCACATATCACGTCCCACGTCAACCGAATTCAGGCCCACCTGAATACGCTTTTTGTCGAGGAAATGAAAAACGACAAAAACTCAGTGGGAGGCCTTTCAAATAAACCAGCTTCTGAATATATTTTTTTCGCTTCTCACTTGATTAAAAGTTGGTTTCCAACGGGCTGAAAACCGCAAGAAATTTATTTCGTTAAATTAACCACATGTGGCCTTTTCCCTTGAGAGAGAAGGACAGAATACGTGAAGTGGGATTTCCCTCTTAAGTGTGAAAAATAACAAATCACACTCTTGGTGCTGCTGCAGCGAGTAATTAATCAGAGTTTATTTTTGTTAATCCGGACATTTTGTATGGGAAAGTGCTGAGAAAATCAGCTTCTGAGGGTGTGTCTAAAAATCGCTTAATCACAAAAAGGGAGAGATTAAAGAAAATTGCTGCAATTTAACACTCAATATCGTTGAATATATGGGGCATAGATTAACTTGAATTAAGTTTTTTTGTACGAAGTACGTGAACTGTATCGCTTTTTGGAAGGTCGGTTGTACAAAAATTGTATATTCACATTTTATTGGTATTTTTGAGCAGATATATGGGTTTAAATTATACATGAAAGGTATACATCAGTTGTAAAATTAATTAAGAAGAAATTTCGTAAATATGGAGAGATTTACTTGATGGGTAAACTGGCTCCAACTTTGCAAAATCCCCGGAAGGATACTGCTCTTGACATTGGTGAATGGTTAGTAAGTATTGGTTCCTAACGCTGACTACTCTGAGTATTCCTGATTTGTGGTTCGTCTGCAGAAGAAACACTACTCTAGTATACTTGTTACGATATCAAGTGGTATTCTACATCTCAGAATGAGTTTCAGACCTTCTTGCTTAAGCAAGACTGTCCTCACTTCTGGCTCCGACATATTCGTTAGAACTTCAATTTCTTAAGTACTGAGAAGGGCCTCGTTGCCCTTTTTTGATAACAGTGGGTGTTAAGCTTCTTTCAGTTTGACCATGTCGAATGCTTTTTGGTAAAGCTACGGGTACCAGACTGGACTAGCAGCTTCTCAGCCATATCTGTCTGTGGTATGTTTGCCAAATGTTTAATGTCGGCATCTAAATTTTCTCTTGATTTTTCTCGGTTGCGCTTGCTAAACTTGAATAAGACTTTTCTTGCATTACCATCATTCAAGGATTAAAATTACTTTGTCAAAATCTTGTTGGTCTGCTGGAATGCTTCAGTGTCGTGGAAGGTTTTTTAGGGAAATTGCAAATGCAGAGCTGTATTATGACTACCACATGCATTGGTCGTTGCATCTAAATCAAACCGTTTTTTCTAGATGTGCCAGAATCATCCAATGAAATTTAGTCATTATTAATTATTACTGCTTCTTTAATTCTCTGTACAAACTTTGTAATTTTTTTATAGTTTGTAAATTCCAGTTTGTATTTTTGCTCTAACTAATCTTTGTGATTTGTAAATTTCATTTTATACTTCAATGTAGTTTCCTTTAATACAACATTGTCGTTAGAATGTTTCTCTATTTGAGTACCTTGTACCTTGTTAACGTTAGACTTCAGATTTTATGTCTTCATCTCCGTATCAGTTATTACAATTACATTTTTATTAGCTCCATCAATTGTCACTTAATAATCTATTTATACTAGCTGTCGCCCAGTGGTCGAAATTCGACCAATTGTGTCAATATCTCTGGCAGGTTAAGTAACATGAAAATTTTATCGTGACATTCTATCCTAGGATTTTAGGGAGAACAGCAATTACACAGAACGGATCCAGATTCGGAACCTCTGTGTGATAGTTTCCTCGAAAATCCTAGATGTCGGTCTTACATCTCGCTTCTACAAATAAGTAACGAAATTCAAGTTTTTTTCAGATATAATTCATAGAACTTTATTAGTGTTCAAATTCGTAATTCTTAATTTAATATGACAACAATTCAACTGCTAATGGGCTACCCTACATATTTATTTTTTCTAAAACCCCTGTATAGCTATAATTGCACTCAATTCTCTAACATTTATTAAAATCCTCATTATAATAATTCCATCTCATTATATATTTCCACCACCCTATATATGCAAATGCTTATGGACCACGCATAATATTTTTTAACATTTTTCAACCACCGGGTAAACCATTCTGTATATGCCACTGCCTATGACCCACCATATTTACTCTTTTTGTTTATGAAATTTTTAATTATCTTCTGTAACTATAATTCTACTCCGACCTATATTTCAATCATTATATATATGGAACTCTTCGTGGTCTATTCTATAAATCATTTGATATTCTAACATTTTTTATCACCATCCTGTATATCTATAATTCCTCTTACCCTATATTTCATCTTAACTCTATATACAACTGCTTATGGGTTACGAAATGTTGCATTTCCATTTCCGCCACCCTGTATATGCATCTATGTATAACATTTTTTGCACCACCATGAATAACTGTAATTTTACTGCACCTTCTATTCCAAGAACCCTGTAAATTCAACCGCTAATGGGCTTCCCTATATAATTATTTTATTAGTTATAATTGCACTCTACTCTATATTTTAAACACCCTAAATATGCAACTGCTTATGTGCCACCCATTAAAAAAATTATTTCTAACATATCTGGAATCGCCCTGTATAATTATGATATTCAACGATTACTTTACCCACTAAACAATAACAACGCTTGCATGCCACTTCCAGAAGTACATGCTCTAAGTATATAACAGCATTGATCTGTCTATATATAATTACTCAATGGTTTGAGTCTGGCGGCAGCGGCACATTCATTTGTTTGGTATTGACATTATTGACGTAAATAATGAATTTTTATTATATTTTATTTAATGAATGAACCAATATTATAAATTAAGATTAGCATTCTGCACTGAAGGTCGTCAGTAGCTACTAAACAAAACAAAAATGAAGAAAATCGGTTGAGAAACAGAGGAGAAAATGGTACCTAATCGTTTTGTCTTAGCCTATTTATATATAGATATAGGCAATGAAAAAAAAATTCAATACACCTTCTTTTTAGTTTGTCAACATATTTTTTTGTTAAATGGCAATCTACTAGTTTAAGTAGTAACATTAAAAAATTATGAAAACAATTTTATGGATGAGTTAATATAAATAAAAATGTTTTATCCTATTTGGAAGATGACGCCATCGCTTCAATAGTAACCTCTGCTAAATTTCCAGTCCCTAGAGGTCAGTATTATTACATATATGCAGCAGAACCTCAATAACATCCAAAACTAATCACGTTCAAATTTCGACCATTGGCTACAACTTTTATTAATTGTTCTGGTTGAATTATCTTTATCTGTTTTTCTATGGGTTTCTTTACTACTAATTTCATCACCCCACAAAAACAACTAACTCCAAACATGCTATATATGGTATCCCGTGTATTTTTAATTGTTGATCACATACTCGGTGTCAGAATTGCTCCAGCACATTTCAGTCCTCAGCAAATGGCAGACACGGTGGCTTGTTCTTCAATTTTCTGAAGCTTTTTCAGCGATTTGCTGAAGACTGAAGGGTGCTTGAGCAATTCTGACACCGGATTTGTGATCAGTGAGCAAAAATACAGGAAATACTATATAGGTATATCGCATGTTTGGGGGATGAAGTTTTAATCTCTATCGTCAAAATATTTTCGCTTTTATCTTTAATTAATTAGTAATTTGCCCATGTTTTTGACTACTAGAATGACAATTCACTAGAAAAAAATTAACACAAACAATTTAGTTTCCGGTCTACGTTCTAGGTTGAATTGGCATGTTGTGTGGGACATTCCAGAACGTTTCAGAATTATCTCAAAAGTCAATTACAACTTTCTAGAAATATCACAAGCAAATGTAACTTAGGTTGATGACATTAAAAATAATTATAACATTTCGTGACAATATATATATAATTTAATTTAGGAAATGGTCTGAGAAAACCTTGTTGTGATAAATATTGTAAGTTTTTGTAATTACAAATATTTTAATTGTTTTCTGGAGAATTAAATTAATAAGCAAACATTATTTCATAATGAAAACACCAACCTGATAAAGGAATTCCGATATTCAAAGTGCGGTAAACTTCAACAATAGTGGGTCAGGCTAGGAGTTTTACACGCGTATAAGGGTTTTCAAATAGCCCGTCAAAATGCATAGAAAGTTTTGGTTGTGTCAATGTTTGTTCAGTCCACAAACGCTCGCCATAGCCAATCACATTGATGAGGATTCCAACTATAACAGGTTTTTCAGAGGAGAAATAATATTCGGAATTAAATTTAATCGATGGGCAGACTGCACGTATGGTAAGATTAAATTATATAGTTCCAACAAAACGGATTTAAACTTAGATGATTGGATAATACCTTCACTCGGGATTATAAAGATGTGTTTATTTCAATAGCGGCAATTGATATAACTTGAGAGTTGTCTGACTGTATTTAATTGATTGGCAGTTTTAAAACAATTTGTATACTATTCTATGTACACGTTTGTCTATTCTTTTGAACAACCAATAAAATTTCAATCACTAATAGATTTTGGAACTATAAGTGAAATATTATTAACCAGAATTCCATCTGGACAAAATGTTAGAGATGTTTTTAAATCACAACTTAAGTTTTCAGACCTATTATTTAATGCCAGAGAAAGAACTACAGGCACATACAGAGTGGGCTAATGAAAACCAAACAAGATCTATATTTCATTTCCTTCAATTTTTATATCCCGTAAGAAAGATTTTCCGCTCCTCAAGAGCCAACAGGAGTCAGCTCCAACCCAAAATCTTAGTTGGGAATAGGTATCCAGGGCTACCACAGTGTAAAGTTAATCAATATTTCTGTTAAGGCAACTAAGTTTTGTAAATTTGAAATAGAATTTTTTGGAAAAATAAGTGTAGAACAATAAAATAGAAAAGTGCGGCAGTCATTGAGACTGAACGATGGAAGCGAAAGCTTCTTACGAAAAATACTTTCAGTCTATTTCTTTATGGCATTCTTAGTAATAGACATAAATTTCAAGAAAACTAGAATAATTTTTACGATTTAAGTATTAATCCTAATGTGTAATTTAGTTCTTAATTTAAATATAACTGCAAAGAAAAATATGACAAGTAAGTTAATTTGTAATTAAAATATAAAATTTGTTGAATTATAACAATTCAACCTATCTAAACTATAATATACTGGCAATATATAACGAGGTCACCTTAATTATTACAAATTAAATTATAGGAACACTATTTAAGTAGAATTTTTTTAAATGTTAAAGCATCTCCAGACGTTTCATCAAAGTAGCTGCGGTGATATATAGTAGTGGAAAAAATTAAAGGATCAAAAAATAATTCCAAATTTTTTGACGTTTTTCAATTAGCTGTATTTCCCTTGAAAAGGGTCGCCCTGGAGTTAAAAAAAAAAGGATTTTAAAGCTTGAAGTTTCTAGTTTTGAGATCTTATGAGAAAAAAAAATTTCAAGCAACGTGTACCGCTCAATCCTAACGAATACCATAACAAAAAAAAATTTCAATTTTTTTTTGGTTTTCTTTTTTGGTGTACGAACTTGAATTTTTTAACAAATTAGTATTCTTTTTTTAATGACCCAAAGCGTACCCCGTGAAGGTTGCCCGATCGGATTTACGCTTCTTTTGTGTGCGTTTGTGTATTTGAGTGTTTGTGTGTATGTGTATGTATGTTCGTCGGCCCGTTCGTCAGGTATATTATTAACGGGTATTGCCACCCCTGTTCTCAATAACGGCTGCTAAGCGTTCAGTCATATTAATGCAGCGGGCAATCTGAGGTTGAGGGATGGTGTTCCAAATTTGCAGAAGTGTACGCTCTAATGTGGCCAAGTTCTGCACATTTGGATACTCACTGCGCAAACGACGACCCATTATGTCCCAAACATGCTCGATGGGATTGAGGTCTGAACTCATTGGTGGATGCCGCAGCAAAGTGATGTCATGGCGTTCCAAAAAGCGTCTGGTGATGTTGGCTGTGTGTGGGCGTGCGTTATCTTGCATTAGAATAAACTCCCTCTGACGTTGCCGTCTACGCAGTACAATTGGTCTCAAAATTTGGTCAATATAGCCCTGAGCTGTTAAGTTTTCGCGCATAATCACCAGAGGTGTTCTCCAATCTCGCGAAACGCCCCAGACCATGACTGACCCACCACCATAGGCGACAGTCGGACGAACAAAGTCCTGGCGAAAACGTTCACCCCGACGGCGCCAAACAAGCGGACGTCGGTCGCTTCCATATAAGTTGAACCTGGATTCGTCAGTGAATAAAACATTTCTCCATTGTCTCAATGTCCAAGCCCGATGTGCGTTGGCATACGCTAAACGTTCTCGGCGATTCTCGCTGTCAACATGGGTACACGATTAGAATGTCGTGCATTTAACCCATTTTCGCGAAGACGGTTGATGACTGTACGGGAAGAAATGTTTCGTACTTGGTGTCGCTGTTGTACCCAATTTGCAAAATTTCTTGCCACAATGTTCGCACTGATGAAAGGCTCACGTCGATCGTGTCGGACAACTGCTCGATCATCTCGAGCAGTCGTGACACGTTGGCGTCCTTGTCCAGTACGACGAATGTATGTATGTTCGTCTCCCGGTATCGTGCATACGTTCGAGATACGACGGATTGACTAACACCCATCCAGATGGCAACATCACGTTGACTGCAACCTTCTTCGAGCAGAGTAATCAAACGAGCAACCTCTAGCTCTGATAAATACCTTCTAATCATGATCGGAAAGCAACTTGTTTTTTTTTGCAAATTTATGAAATTTTTTGTAACGCAGAAGGAGTGGTTTTGAAAAAACCTGTTTTTTAGCGTTTTAAGAGTTCACGAAAACTAACGATAATAAATTTCTGAAAAGCGTCTAGATCGAGTTCAAAATTCTATTGGGTATATCAACTTTGTTTGAAATTTAATTAAAATTTTAATTCAGTCGAAGTTTAAAAATCAAGAAAATCAATGGAATGCAATAACAGAATCGTGTTATAAATTTTTTGAAGTCATTAAAAAAATTTCAAATTTCTTCCATTTTTTTTTATTTTTTTTTTGGGTTATTAAAAAAGAATACAAATTTGTTAATTTTTTTTTTAATTTTCCAAAATTTTTTTTCCAATTTCTCTTTTGTTTTCCCATAATCTTAAACAGATTTATAAATGATATTGTATAAGAAACAGAAAAAATATAGTTTTTTGCATTTTGCTAAAGTTATGATCATTTAAAATCAAAATCATCAACTTTTCAAGGTTTTCAAAAATTCGATCGAAGAAAACAAAAAAACAGCTCGATGGATTTAAACGAAACTTTGTACGGTTTTTGTTGGCATATTGAACTGTAAAAGGCACACTTAACATTACCGGTTTTCTTGATATTTCCAATTTAGCGCCTGATGATCCCAAAAGCCAACAAAAGTGCTTACTTTCTTGATTTTTCAAATTAATGTAAAATTTTTTTTTTTCAAAAAACCGTTGCTGATTTTTATGGAGTGTTTGTTCAAGATTTCAGAACCTTTCTTACTCTTCTTGTGCGATCAACGGTTGCTGAGATATTGATGGTTAAACACAAAAAGATCCTTTTCCATTCAAAGTTCGATATCTTAGCGACAACTGGTCGTATTGAACTTTTCAAAAAAACAATTTAAAGCTGAATAAACAACTTATCCGATAAATAGAGCGATTCATTTCGAAAAAATTTTACATGTTCATAGACCAAGAAAGAACATAGAAAAAATTTTGAAAAAATTCTTATGGTATTCGTTAGGATTGAGCGATACACGTTTGTTTGAAAAAAAATTTCATCATCAGGTCTCAAAACCAGAAACTTCAAGCTTTAAAATAGTTTTTTTTAAAGTCCGGTACGACCATTTTCAGGCGAAAACCAGACACTTGAATAACGTCAAAAAATTTGGAATTATTTTTTGATCCTTTAATTTTTTCCACTAGTGTAGTTTAATCTGTTACATATTATAACAAGTATGTGTTTTAGAACAAGATGGAATTATGAAAGTACCTTGGCGACTAAACTGTTCTTTGGAATTCAAAATTTCACCTAGCTATATTTAAACATATTTTTCCTGAGATAAGTACTATTTAAAACCCTCTCTCAATTACCTAAATTTATTTGTGCGGAGACCTGCTGTTTGATTTTGCAGATTACAGTTGAGGGTGATATATTTTTGTGATTAGTGCTGCAGAACGTTTTAATTATTTGGTCGAAATAGTGTTTGTGATATTTTTTGGCGGTGATTTGGATTTGGAATTGAGCGATCTTCGGCTATAACTTATAAAAAGGGAAGCAGCATCCCTTTGTGGGGATCTGCTATTCCGGTGAGAAGATGTCCACGCGATAATGTCACACGCGCCGTTAGTTCAAGCCGAAGTTCAAGTCTTGCTTTATCGATGATCCTGAGAGTTCGGACTCAAATAACAAGTCCTTATCAAAACAACTGTCAAGCGCAAAAAAGTCCATATTACACATTTAAAATGGTTCAAAAACAGTTAGTAACGGCAAAGAACAAGTAGTTCGGGTGGAAATTCCTCAGCTAGATGTGAACGTAGCGTTTCCATTGCCAGTTTAGAACCAAACGTTAACATTAAGCCTGTACAAACTATATCCAGATTAAAACAAACTCGGACGAGTAAACCAAACCAATAGAAAAGCAGTCCTAATTCCACGAAGAAGGAAATTAGCACAACTAAGCTCAACAAAATAGCGGTTGGGGTTGAAAAGCTCGCTCACAAAGTTGCTTGTTTATTGGCTACCAAAATTACAGAACCAAAAAATCAAAATAACAAAAAATAAGGATAAAAGTACTAAAATGCAATCACATATACATTCAATAACCAGTTTTGAATCAGGTCCTGGTACTACTAGACAGAAACCTACGGCAGCTATTAAAATCACACTAGATATCAGTATTAGTTCTTTCAAAACAGCGTTGGAATATCTAGAGAAAGTCCCCAGATCTCCCTGAAACAATACAAACCCACTGTCGCCATGGTATGGGCTATTAAACATTAAAAAGAATTGGCACGTTTACTTGTAAGTAGTAATGGTTAAGGTAAGAATGTCACGATGAAATTTTCAGGTTATTTTCACCTGTCAGAGATATTGAATACTCTCTTCGAGTAACTACCGGTAACAGCAATTACATGGAACGGCTCCAGACTCGGAACCTCTATGTGCTAGTTTCCCCGAAAATCCTAGATGTCGATTTTTACATCTCGTGTCTTCAAATTTAACGAAATGTAAAAAATTATATTTCTTGCGAACAAAAGAAGGACACCTCGAAAAGAGTTTTCAATATCTCTGACAGGTGAAGGTAACCTGAAAATTTCATCGTGACATTCTAACCTAGGAATTACGGGTAACAGCATTTACATAAAACGGCTCCAGACTCGGAATCTATATGTACTAGTTTCCCCGAAATTCCTAGATGTCGGTCTTTACATCTCGCGTCTTCAAACCATAATATCATTCATAAAAGAAAGAAACCATTGAACCATATCACCGACGTGGTAGAATTGTCACCTCCACCACCAGCTCCTCAAACATCCAAAGAATCTCCCAAAATTCCAATATAGAAAATTATGTTAATACAATGACATATCAAAATAATATCAACAGTAAAGAAAACAAAGTACTTATATCAGAAGACACTGGACCAAGCAAACCCACAAAAATCAAAAAAGGTACCGCTGAACAGAATGACAATAATTGTTTGATTATTGAACCAATGAAAACACAATAGAATTTGTCCTGTAGGACAATTTAAGGAAAAATAATGAGGATAGGTTGTTGGAATACTACCCGATTTATCATCAGCAGTACAAATTCTGTTAATTTCTCTTAAACGAAATGCTCTGTTTTCTCTGTAAACAATCCTTCGCCACCGTTTTAATTCACTTTAATGACAGAGAGAAAAAAATTAAAAGCCCAAACAGAAAAATTAAAGAAAAAAATTAATTCGGCAGACCTTTTATGCAAATGACAACGCATAATATTATTCATCTCGTTAAACCGTTCCTCTTTGTTAATTTCCGTTTCATTATTTTCGTTACTGAAAAAGAAAAAACCCGGGGAGGATATGAAAGCAGGAAGTCGTCTGGTGTTGCGAAAGAATAATTAATCAGCCAACAATATTTTAATGTTATAGTAGAAGAGTCGCGTACCAACCTTTTCTTATTAATTAAACGTTAGCGTTATGGAGCACTTAATTAGGCCGGCGTTGTTTTCCGCACACTGTACGCTTCCTCGGCGAATTAACTGTGTGGTGTTCTCTTGGTGCTTTGTAAAGTTCAAATTGTATATGACAAATTAAACGTACAAGGAGGGCTGTGGAGGTTCACCGAAGGAGTTACTGCTACCTCATGCCTAGGGGTTTGAAACAATGGGGTTATTTTGAAAGAGGGTTAGTTGAAATAAGTGTCTGGCAGTGTCAACTAGGTATATGAATGATACGTTGTAGTTACTTTTGTCTATTATTATTACCATTCAGAAAATGAGGTGTATCATTTTCGAGCCAAATATTTTCTTTTACTACTAAATAATATGAAATATATCTTAACCTTGTGACATTCCGCAGGAATATCTCGTGTCAACCATTATTCCAATTACAGAAAACAAAAGCAAACAGCCGAATTTGCCATGATTATCAATAATTATATTACATCTCGCGTCTTCAAATATTCCTAAAGCCGCTATTACATTGTCAAATCTTTGATCAAATATCTTTTATCAAACATCTTTGTCAAAGATATTTGATATGATAAAATATTTCTTTGACATATATCTTTGATTACATCTACGCGCGTCTTCCTATGTTTGATAAAAGATTTTTTAAGTTAATTGTCGATTTTGTGCCGCACTTGTGTGTTCGTCTTAGGCTAGAAAATTAGGTTTAGAGTCAGTGTTATCCAGGGTATTGAAGCCATCATCCTAGTAATGAAACCATTTTTAGGGTTCCTAAACTACTGGACGGAAGAGGTTGAAATTAGGCATCAATGTATAGTTTGGTGACCCGATCAGGAGTACATATCGTAAATGAAGAAATTTTGATTTTAGGAGTACTTTTGGAGGGAAAAACTAAAAAAATCGACCGTCCCCCCCTGATCTCCGAAACTAATGAGCCTAAAATTTTGAAAAAAATAGGAAATATAGAACGTTGCCCGAACGTTACAGGAAAAATAAGGAGAAACCCTTAATATTAATTGTGGGGGGCAAATTATAGAATTAAATGAAAATTTAAAAATAAAAAAATTTTCAAACACATCATGTATTATATCAAATGAAAGGTCCCATTCTGAGGAACACAAATATATTCTTTTCAAATTAAAAAAAAATTAATTAAAAAGATATTTACGAAAATATACCAAAATTTACCCATCCCACCCTTATCACCGAAACTATAAAACGTAAAGTTTTGAAAAAATTACTGGAAAAATAAGGAGAAACCTCTACTTTTAATTTTGGGGGGAAAATTACAGAATTAAATGTGAAATATAAAATTAAAATTGTTTCTAACCCATCATGTTACATATCAAATGAAAGAGCTCATTATGACGAAAACAAATATATTTTTTCCATATTTTTAAAATATATAAATTAAGAGATATTAAAAAATATATAAAAAAATATACCCATTCCCCCCCTTATCCCCCAAATATAAGCTGTAAAATTTAAAAAAAATGCCGGTATAGTGCCTCACCTGAACTTTACTGGAAAAATAAGGAGAAAGCCCTAATATTCATTTTAGGGGCAAATTATAGAATTAAATGGAAAATAAAAAATTATAATTGTTTCTAACAGATCGAGTAATATATCAAATCAAAGGGCTCATTATGACGTATACTAATATATATTTTTATTTTTTTAAATAAATATTTTAAAATATATTTAAAAAAATATTTAAACTATTACCTATTCCCCCTTTATTCCCCAAACTATAAGACGTAATTTTTTTTATTTACAGGGAAAATACGAAGAAATCCCTGATATTAATATTGGGGGTCAAATTATAGAATTAAACGGAAAATAAAAAAATATTTTTTAACGCATCATCCAATACATCAAATGAAAGGGTTTATTATGAGGAACACAAATACATATATTTCATATTATTAAAATTCATTGTTTACAGGATATTACCATAAAGATATAACAAATTCTCATTTCTCGCTTTATTTCCGAAACCATACTACCTAAAATTTTGAAAATAATTAGGGGTACTGGGGCTCGCTTGAAATTTATAAGAAAAATTATTAGAAAACTCCCATAGTAATTTTAGGGACAAATTATACAATTAAGTGGAAAGTAAAAATTCAATTTTTAAACGCATCATATCAGATAAAAGGCTCATTATGTGAATTACAAATATATCATATTTTTAAATCATTTGTTTAAAAGATATTAACAAAAATATTAAACATCGACTTAATTCCCACTTTAAAAACTACACTATTTAAATTTTAAAATATATATTTTCTTGGTATTTTTTAATAATTTGAATAATGGATTTAATAATTTATAATTTAAAACTTGACCTATTTTGCCCTATATCTTCCAATCTACAGAGCCTCAAAATTTAAACAATAGATTATAAAAGTCTACCCTGAAAGTTTATCAGTAAAATAAAAACCTAATGTTAATTTTTGGGGGCCAAATTAGAAAATTAAATACATATGTATTCTTATAAAAATCTAGCAAATCATGAAGCAGATAAAATAAAGAGTCTATGTGTGAAAAATGAAACTTTATATATTTTTTATAAATTTAAAACGCCTCCTTTAAAAGATATTAGGGCAAATATAAGATAATGCACTCAATCCCTGCTTGTCTGAAATTGGAATATTAGAATCTTGAAGGTGGTACGGAACCCTTAGTATGCGAGTCCAACTCGCACTTGACCAAATTATTAGTTATATAAATCCTATGTACCATATAAAGACGCTTTGATAGTGAAAATGACGCTCTAAGAGTGAATAGTGTTAATTTGTGTTAAGTGCATGTCAAAACGGGAATCAAAGGCTGTCACGGTTATGTAAATAGGGGAAGAATTTCGAGTTACTTTATTTCAAGAAAACAGTTTATTTTCTATATTTTTTATTGAACACATGTGCAAGACTTCACGTTGATTGATATCTATCAGATAAATCATTCTATAAGTGTACAAATGGGAAAAAGTAATCGATCTTCAATTGGAAAATAGGAAAAGTAATCGAAGGAATTCAGTTAAAGGATGATATCAAAAGCCGACATTTAAAGATTTGATATAATATATTTCCAAAGATGCACATGGTTTCAACGATATAAAACAAGTAAAAAAAATTAAAAGGAAAATAGGCATACAGTAATCGATGCAATTCATTGAAAATCGATATTTAATGTAGAGATATTTTATGTTTCTTATTTACATTATTAAAACACTTGTTTATGGTCAATAAGATCAAACGATCAAGACCACTACCGACCGTAAGGCCAACCTTGGAAGAAGAAGAAGTTAATTTTCATGAAAATGAAAATTTGCGCCTACGAAGTTTATTGTATATTGTACAGCAAAAATTTTATTATTTGAGTATGCAGACTGTTGATTTTGTACAGTGGTATATATGAAATAGAAACAAGAGGTTAATTGCCTAGAACGAAAATTGTTAGTACCCTTGTCTTGACCTACAAAGAATGTTAAAGAAAACCCGGCGATTGAAAAGTTAATAAATGTACCGAAAAAAATAGAGCAATTTTGTGTGTTGTTAAATAGTGAGCTATAAATCATATCACAGATCTATATACAGATAATCAAGAGCAGTTTTGTAGTCCATTAAAATGATGTAGATGGACCCTCCATATTAAACAATTTTTTCATTTATTTCTTTAGCAATTAAAATAGACAATCTGATCTACAATTATAATGTGGCCTTATCCATTCAAAAATAATTATTTTACCATTCTTGCCTTCTGTCTCAGCTCTTTTATTAAGTTCAGGTGTAGGGTAGTTGCTTGCTGCGTCGGTTTGTTGACCGTTGGTGGTTATCGGTTCGTGTTCTAATCTTCTACGAAGGATCACCTACGCGCGTTTGAAAAAACCCCAACAGTTGATCGAGGAATTAACATTTTGGTGAAACTGCTAAAATGAAGTTTTTGCTTATTAGGCCCTTTACTGATATACCTACATCTGAAACTGTAGCCATAAAAACACACGACAGTAGCAGAAACAAGTACAAAATTATATAAATTCCTCATTTTGAATAGAAAAAGTTTAATCAAATATTTGATGTAGTTTAATATGTCATTTAATGGAATTTGTTGAAATTCATATCAAATATTTGATACAGGTTATACATACAGAGCGATCATGAAATGCAATGCAACCATAGGAACGGAACACTTTGGATTCAGAAATTAGCTAGGTACAAGAGAAGCCTTATTCAGCCTTCGATTATTACCGTAGAATCAGCAAAAAGACTTCTATAAATGTTTCATAGACTTTGAAAAGGCGTTCTATCGAGTATAACATGAAAAACATAGAATAAAAATATTCTGCTATTAAGACATTTATATTGGAACCATATCGCTAATATCAAAATAAACACCAATGTCGAATAATATAGAAATTTCGACAAGGCCGCCTATAGTGTCCAACAATTTTATCGCTTGACCTGAAATAATAATTAATGAAGCATTTAACAACTCTACTAATTGTGAAAATATTGCAATTCAATATGCAGATGATACGGTGGTACTGGCTCACCCGGATTAAGTGCCTCCAGGTTTAGTGGATAATATCAATGCTGCTTGTGAGAAATACAGAATATCTGTAAATATCAGGAAAACAAAAGTAATGACAATATCTCCAAACCAAATACTAGTTCAAATATTTAGGATGTCTAATTCCCAAACTTGACGAAATCATAGAATAGTTGTAAGGACCATAAACCTGGACTATGAAAACCAACTCAATGAATAGGATCGATGCTTTTGAAAAGTAGACATACCGAAGAATACTGAAGATCCCATACACTTCCTACATGGCAAACGAAGAAGTCTTAAAATTTGTAAACAGTGAAAGAGAACTTCTTTAAGGAGGAAAAACTTAGGAAAACACTATATCGTTGGCATATAAATGTTACCTCTCACAATTAATAATAGTAGGAAAGATTGAAGACTGAAGATCCCTGGGTAGGAAAAGTTAACTTGGCTGACTGGACTGACTTAAATTTCAAGGAACTGAATAAAACCGCCGAAAATAGAGAATAATTAGAAGTGGTGGTCGCTAACCTTCGCAAGGGGCCGGCCCTGGAAGAAGAATGTTAACATTTGTCAGAAGTAGGTAAAATACAAGAGTGACTATAATCAATAGGGTTCGGATTTTATGCATATATTTTAATTATAAGAATATTTCCTTGAAACTTAGGGACTACACGAATTACAGTAAAACTAAGCATAAAAAGTAATAAAAAATGCATATTTTTCATTTGATCTTTATTTTGACGGTAATCTCATATTTTATGTGTTCGGTGTATAAAATTACATATTTTAGCATTTTTGAGACTTTTATTTTCAACTGGTCCTGCATAAACGAAAGTTTAAATGACGAAACAATAGTCTTTGGACAAACTTATCAATAAAATCCTAAATTATCATATTTTTTTGCAATCGATGGAATGCCCTAAATACGTACATTCATTGAAAACACCATCTGAGATTTCCTTTCGGGAATGTTACAAATATTTGGCAGATGGGACTCGACAAAAACGCAACTAACTGCCTGCATCAGGGTTATACCCTGTCATAAAACAATAAACAAAATAAATGTCTGCAATTTCTAGAATACAATATTGATATTGAAATTCAGTTAGATTTATGTGCATTAAAAGCAACATTAAAATAATGACTAAACTGAAAATACCTCTTGTTTTCTTTTGAATAAAAAATATTCAGAAGTTACATATGGTTAATGAAGAAGAAGAGCGGGTATTAATTTAAAAGTTTGTTATAAAAATGTTATTCACGTTAAATGTAGTATCAACAATTTCATAAAATTACCCGCATTTCTGGTTGTCTCTTAGAGTAAATAATCCGCACAGAGGTTCTCAGTGAAAAAGATCTCTACAATATGCTCAACCACTCTTCCTATATACAAATGTGTATTATCTATTGGATTTACTTATCTGTACCGATAAGAAAAAAAGAAGTGAGGCGAAAAAGAGCGACAGTCATTTGAGACTGAACGGGGGAAACGAAAGCTTCTTACGAAATATACTTCCCGTCTCTCGTTATCTCTCTGTCTCTATTTTTCTTTATTTGTATCACTCTTAGTAAAGGATATAAATATCAGGTGAATTAGAATAATTGTCCCTATTTTGTTACGAGTTAAGTATTAATCCTAATTTAGTTCTTAAATTAAATATATCAGCAAAGACATATACGTTTATATATTGAGTAAGTGTTTGTAAATAGTTTTGTTCATCTGAATAAGTATTTAAATACAAGATATCAAAGAAATGTTTGTTTTGTTCTTAGCTAAAATCATTAAAAACACATCATTTATATAACAGAAGCTACAATTTAAATTTTTTAAGTTCATTTTCTATGTAATATTAAAATGAGTTTTACTCATTTTATATAAATTGAAAATACTACATAAAATTAATTAATAATGACATAAAATAAAAAAAGTATAATTGTCCTCAGTTTCCAACCCGAAAACTTTGGACCCTCAGCCGTGCGCCTTAGACTCTAGACCACTTGTCTATGGTGGATGTAAAAGCTCCGGATGTATATAATACACCAGTCCCTCTATTGAGTACTTTATTTATTACGATAACAAAACGATGTAAACAAAGGACATGTTTTGCTTAACGTATATCCTTCTATTAGTCTATATTCGTTGATAGTATGAAAGTATAATTTCAAGTTGCATTTTTGTGTGGTATTATTTTTAATTTCTGACGTATGAGACGTATCACAAAGAGATAATAGGAGTGTTTATTAGAACGAAAAGTAAATTTTGTGCAGGTATTCTATATTACACGGATGTTATATTTGTTTATTTCCTATTTATTATTGATTTTCTATAAAATTATAATTTAGTAGTCTTAACGTAAAATGTTTACTTGATAATATAAAGCTAGTCAATATATAAATTTAATGGTGTTCTTTCTGAAGTCTGGCGTATGTCAAGTCTCTAATTTCATGTATCGCAAAGGAACAATTGGAGTTTTTATTAGAACGAACAGCAAATTTTGTGCAGGTATTGTATATTAGTTTATTTTCTATATATTATTAATTCTCTATGAAAAAAGAGACTCTTAATATATTATCTGGTCCCTGTTTCTTATACAGAGAACCGAATTGGATGAGCATTTCAAGATCGAGTCAGTGTGTAGTGTCGGTTGGTCGGCTCGGGTCGAAACAAATGAAATTTAAAGTTATGCATTTCATTCCCTTGCTTATCTAGTTTTATATATGTAAGTGTGTGCCTTCGTTAAGAAGCTTTCGCTTCAAAAATTCCAATGAATACTGAAAACAATCAACTACAATTTCGAGATTCAATCTTTGTAGTTCAATTCACTTAGAAGTAAGAAAACTATTGCACGTTTAAAGTTTCTGTATAAAGTAAAGCGAATAATAGAATTTCCCTTCATGCAGTTTTCCATTTTGCTTGTTTTTTTTTTGGGAAAACTGATCCTAGTAAAACCGCATTCTTAGTATTCTCACGTCTTTTCATCTGCCCTTTTGTGAGCGATGTGAATGAACAGTCTTCAGATTTATTACAGAGCATTTCACGGGGACCATAGAGAGTGAGTGCCGAGAAGATATAGAGAGATATTTTAAAGCTGCACGGGTATCCTTTTACAAGCCCTCTTTCTCGAGAGTATTAAAATACTTCAGAGACCATGCCGGAATGCGCGTACTCTGATTCCCGGATACTCCACGGGATCGAAATTCCTGCGAAATGCCAGTAAACTTGTGTGAAAGTTGTATCCTAATATTAGAGCGGGGGAGTCGTCGGGTTGACTTACTCCTTTCGTCGCAAGCTGGCGAGCGTAGGCTTTTAAAGGACGACTGCTACGGTTTCACGTTATCCTGCATAATTAACCTATTTTCGGCTAAGCTGCATTTTGGGAATAGCTTTGATATACGAATAATTTAATTTTACGGCAACTGGGAGTCTCTCATTTGCTAATCGCTAGCGTTGGCTTTAGGCCGCGTCAGTATTGGGTCGTTCTTGATTTGTGATGGTCCTATATATAAGGATATTCAAACAATAGGACAATAATAAGTATATAAAACTCCTTCCTGAAAGGTCGTCGCGCAGATACAGATTAAAACAGTTTAATTTTACTGTATATATATATATATATGTTATATACATCGTAAACAATACTTAGAATAATAATATGACAACACCGTGTAACCGGTCAAATGAGTCGTTCACATGGTGTCATATTACACGATATAGCAATTCCCAGGAAATACGCAAATGCCCATCGCACGTGTAAAACTGCTGATGCTGACAATGCAAGACGTAGCTTATAAATGCACATGCGATGGCTGTGAGCGTCATTAAGTGTATCGCATTCAATTATCTCATTTATATTGTTTAACGTAATTTTTGAAGTAAAATATTTAATTTGTGTTTTAAATAAAAATAATTTTTTTTAAAAAAGCATTTGTGTTTGTGAAGATATAAAATTGGCGCAGTCAGTAGGATTGTTCCAAAACGACTAGAACACGAGAATTCTAACTAGTCGTGGTGGTTTCCAAACCTTCGTGGGACAATCAACCTCTTGCTGGAGACACAACTGGAAGCGAGCTAGCACCAGGAACACGCAACGGCTAACCAGTGCAGTCAACTTACAGAACAGTCCATGCCAGGAATTATATTGTAAGGATTACGTTTATTATTTTATTATTTCCATTTATTGATACACTTAATCACCATTTCTATCATCAAAGATAAATCCTTAATATTCCTTAAATATTTTAAACATATTACATCACTACCCTTGATATATTCAGTTCATTTATTTTGAGTAAAATTGCAAGGTAAGAAATATTTTTGACCAATTTTGGTACATATTGATAATTACACATTAAATTTATACCATTATTTTGAACGACAACTTATAATAACTTGATCTAATTATTTTAATATCTATCTATTTTCACATTTATTTATTTAAACATTGATTTATACGTTTTACCATTGTCAATTCGACAATATAATCGATTTAAATTTTTAATATTGTGCAAATACTTTGACTATGACCACTACAAGACAAGGTGCCACAACCCCAACGGTAGAACCTTACAAAATTTCAGAGATATTTGCGATTATTCCTGAATACGACGGGAATCCCATTTTCCTTAACACTTTTATTAGCTCTTGCACAACAGCACACAACATGGCTGTTTCTAATCAAATAGCCTTATTAATCCTTCATATAAAAAACAAGTTGAGAGGCCGTGCCGCCGAACTTGTAAATTCCCGAAACCCATCAACTTGGGACGACATCAAAACGCTCCTTGAAACACACTTCGGTGATTCACGCGATTTGTCTGCATTAATTCAAGATCTTCAGAGAATGCGGCAACTTCCCAATGAGTCCCCATTAACTTTCGCGGCCCGCCTTCAAACACACGAAGCCAAAATGCACGCGGCCGTCAATAAACAAAACATAACTACAAAAGAAAAAGACGCACAAATTTCTCTCATTGACTCTATGGCTCTGAACAGCCTTTTAACAGGTCTTGAGCCGAAAATAGGGCAAATTCTACGTGCTAGCAACCCTGACGACATTATAACTGCTGTTTCTAGAATAAAACGGGAGATACAACTGTGTCACTTAGAAAACCAAAAGTTTCAAGTGACACGTAACCAACAACAACAAAAACGACCAAACACTACAACCTTTATTAAGCAATGCTCGTTTTGCAAACGAACAGGGCATTCATTTAACGAATGCTTAACTAGACAAAGGCAACAACAGCCAAACTCGAATTTTAACAATAATAATTTCCAACAATTTCGACCTAATCAATTTTCTCAGCCCGCAAACCAAATGAGACCCAACTTTGACCAGAACAGACAACAATTTCAACAAAATCGACCCTCAACTAGCGGACAAAATCCAGGTCCTAACAGCTTTCGACCCAATCCAAACTTTTTCAGAAATCAGCAACAAAGGGCCCATCACTTTAATCAGTCAGATTTCTATAACACTCCTAATTACACAAACGATCAGTCCAACAATTTCTATGACTCTGATTACCCTCAACAAGATACATACTCACATTTGGATACCGAAACACAAACTAACGATTTATATTACTCTCCGGTTCACAATTATGCAAATTTCGACAATTATGAAAATGGTTACCCTGAATTCTGCTCTGATGTACCCGATAATTCTCAGCAAAATTTTCAAACGGCTCTCACCGTAGACAAACCACCGGACACTCAAATTCTCAATCTTCAGTCCCAATTCGAGACAATGAATTTCAAAGACAGCTTCAATCCAAACCTCAACTTCCCGGAAAACGCTTTCCTATAAGCCCCGCACTTTCAGTTAACTCAAAGAACCTCTTTTACATCAATGACGCTTCTAACACTTATAAATTGTTAATCGATACAGGAGCAGGCTTATCAATCTTCAAGCCCAAAACTTGTGAAAAATTTCCCAACCGATCTCCTGAAAACGTTGTGATACAAGGTATCACTAACCAAAAAATTCTCATAAACGAATCCACTTTAGTCCCGTTCAATCTAACAGATCCACACAAAGTCTACATATGCGATCTAGACATCGAATTCGATGGCCTATTAGGCTCCGATTTCCTGGAGCATTACAATTGTGTAATAGACTTTAATAAGAAAGTTCTCGTCACTAATTTCAAAACCATCCCGCTCATGAAAGTTACTGAAGAGACATTATCAACCGACAGACAACTACAGATAAACAACCAAACGATTTCAAATACCATTAGTATTGAACCGCGGACAGAACGCATTTTTAAACTTAAATGCGATTTACGAAATACCGAGGCCATTCTAACTTCCACCGTAATAGAAAACGTAAGATTACCAAACGCTTTAGTCCAGGTTAATGACAAGGGTGAATTTTTCACTTCTATTTTAAATGCAAACGCTAGCCCAAAAATTATAAATTTCAACAAAATCCAATTAGAACCCATTCAGAATCTTTCCATTAACCACTGCGAACAAATCTCTTTCGGAAACAATCCTAATATAGACAGACTAACAGAAATTCACAACCAACTTCGACTCGAACATCTCAACGAGGAGGAGGCAGAATTAATCCAACAACTTTGCATCGATTTCTCGGACATATTCTATTTAGAAGGAGACAATCTTAGCTTCACTAACGAAATAAAACATTCTATTGATACAAATAACTCGAAACCCGTATTCACCAAGTCTTATCGCTATCCCCAAATCCATAAGGAAGAAGTTCGAACCCAAGTCTCAAAAATGTTAGAACAAGGTATCATTCGCCCTTCAAATTCCCCTTGGTCTTCCCCTGTGTGGGTTGTCCCAAAAAAACAAGACGCATCCGGCAAACAAAAGTGGCGCGTAGTCGTGGACTACAGAAAACTTAATGAACTCACAGTAGACGATAAGTATCCCTTACCTAATATATCGGACTTACTGGACCAACTTGGCAAATGCCAATACTTTACTACACTAGATCTTGCTTCCGGCTTTCACCAGATCGAAATTGAATCGAAGGACATTCAAAAAACCGCTTTCACTGTAGAGAACGGTCATTTTGAATTCGTTCGCATGCCTTTCGGTTTGAAGAATGCTCCCTCAACCTTTCAAAGGGTGATGGACAACATTCTCATCGGAATCCAGAACGAGAGATGCTTGGTCTATATGGACGATATAATCGTCTACTCACCAACAATACACGAACATTTGGCCCGACTGACTGAAGTATTCAAACGACTTAGGAAGGCAAATCTTAAGATTCAGCCTGATAAATGCGAATTTCTCCGTAAGGAGGTCGCATATTTAGGACACCTCATTACAAAGGACGGAGTAAAACCGAACCCGTCCAAAGTCGAATGTATACTTAACTTCCCCCAACCACAGAACCAGAAAGATATTAAATCTTTTCTTGGTCTAGCTGGCTACTACCGTCGATTTATACCAAACTTTGCCAAAATATATAAACCTCTTACAAAACTGCTTGAAAAAGACGTTTCATTTCATTTTAATTCAGACTGTGTTGACTCCTTTAACACATTAAAACAAGCTCTCACGTCCACTCCGATCTTGATCTATCCCGACTTCAACGAACCTTTTCTTCTAACTACAGACGCTAGTGCTTTCGCAATCGGCGCTGTACTTTCCCAGGGACCAATAGGCAAAGACCTGCCCATTGGATATGCCTCTAGAACCCTCTGCAAAGCAGAGACTAGATACTCCACCATAGAGCGCGAGCTACTGGCCATTGTCTGGGCTGTCAAACACTTTCGTCCGATAATTTTTGGCCGCAAGTTTAAACTCCTGACCGATCACCGCCCGTTAACGTGGCTCTTTTCTATCAAAGATCCGGGTAGTCGACTCGCGAGATGGCGCCTCAAACTTGAGGAATATGATTACGAAATCATATACAAGCCAGGTAAAGTCAACAAAAATGCCGACGCCCTTTCGCGCATTAAAATAACTCACTTCAATGAATGCATCCATTTCCAATCAACCAACAATCTTCAATACTTTCAAATAAACCCCCTTAACGAAAACGATGACACCGACTCAGACGAACCTGAAACAAATGACGACGATAACCTAATATTTACTGAATTTCGGACATTCGTAGAACGGTATAAGACCGTCTCACTTATCGACTATAGTAAAATTCAGTACTCCAACTGTCAACTCCTTGATAGAGAAAACAAAAATATCTTAGTTTTCTTTCAATCCGGCAATTTAAAAGATTTTCATAACCAGATTCTTGAGGATATCTTCGAAGAGAACGCCGACTTCGAGCAATTCAAAATTAACATTTTCAATAGTAAAAGCGTTCGAAAAAGACGATATTACATTATTCCCCTACCAACTGATTTCGACACTGTGAACGAGGTATTATTTGCCTCAATTTACAAGAGCAAAGACCTTCTAACTGACTCTGAACTATATTGCGTTGAAAATAACTTAGACCTACCTATACTCGAAATGCTTTCGTTTATATTTGCAGAAACAGACATAAAGTGGAAAGTCTGTCAGAACATAACAAAAACAGTAGGAAGAGATCAAGTGCCAATAATACTAGATCAATTCTATAACGGTAAAAACAACATACACAGAGGGATCAACGAAACTATTAGACGAATTAAAGAAAAGTATAACTGGCAAGGTATTACAAAAGACGTAGAAAACTTCATTAGAAACTGTCAAATCTGTCAGACAACTAAAGCTTTCCGTAAAAACCTTGACAACCCATTAGTAGTAACAGAAACTCCAAGAACCCCTTTCGAAAGAATAAACATCGACATTCTCGAAGTTCCTAGCAGAAATTACGCCCTCACTATCCGAGACGAATTAACTAAATATTCCCAGGCCTACCCGATTAGCGACAAGTCCGCCAAAACCGTCGTTAGTACACTCTTGGTGTTTTTCCAACACTTCGGAACGCCTCTGAGAATACACTGCGACTACGGTCGTGAATTCGACAATGCACTCCTCAAAGACCTTTGCAAATTGTTCGATATTAAACTTTCCTACTCTAGTGTAGGACACCCCCAATCTAACGGTTCATTAGAGCGTTTTCATTCAACATTGTTAGATATGATCCGTATTCATAAGGCCGAGCACCCTGACGAACACCCCTTCAATATTCTGCCATACGCAATTATTACCTACAACAACTCCGCTAACAAAACCCATGGGTTCACACCCTATGAACTCGTTTTCGGGCACACATCTAGCCGACCCCCTGAAACCCTCTATAACGAAAAGGACTTGATTTCTAAATACATCAGAGACTTAAATAACCGCATTTCACAGTACTACAAAATAGCACGCGAAAGAACCGATACTCAAAAACAAAAAGCCAAAATTCGATTCGATAAACATGTTTCGGACAAAACCCCAAATTATCAAGTAGGTGACAAGGTTTACGTACGCGAATCTCAGTTCAAAGATAAACTACAAAACAAATTTAACGGACCATTTCAAATAGTAGAACTACATAAAAACTCAGCTACTTTACTTAATTCTCGTACTAACCAAAAAACCAAAGTAAACTTTGACCGTATGAAACCTTTCACAGAAGACTGATTTCTTTACAGGGTCATCCTGCTGTTCGGATCGGCAGCATCCCAATTTGAAATAAAGCCAATCAATAACACCCTAGGGATTTATTATCATGAAGAATCACGTATAGCCGTGTCAAATCACAAATGGACTCTTCTAGTTCATAGAAATCTCTCCGCTCTAGAACAAGCTTTCGCTACCAACGACAGAATTCTCGATGCACTAACTTTATCACTAAAAACTAACGTCCACCCAACCAACGTATTCCGTGCTGACATTCAATCACACATCAACTTACTTAACCAAATCTCAAACTCTGTCAAAAACAAATTCACTGAAATCCACATGGACACTCGAAGGTACAAACGTGGACTAATCGATGGCGCCGGATCAATTTTCAAAGCCATAACTGGTAACTTAGACGCCGCCGACGGCGAGCACTTCACCAACAGTATAAATAGTTTAAACAAAGGACAACTGCAGATCGAAAACCTTTTGAAAAACCAAATCAGCGTAACCACCTCAGTTATAAAGAACTTTAACGAAACTATTCAACGCATTCAGGTCGACGAGAAAATATTTAACGAAAATATTCGAAAAATGGAAAATATGATTCGTAAAGTAAACGACAAAATGGCGTACGTGGAAACAAAACTCTCATTTCTAGAAATGACGGAAAAACTGATGGAAAATTATCTCTTTCTAGAAGACAACTTAAATGATGTTCTTAATTCCATAACTCTTGCCCGTCTAAAAATTATCCATACTTCAATTTTAACTCCCGAACATTTCATTGCCGCCTTACAGGAAATATCGCAGAATCTCGTGAAAAATAATTTACCTTTGCCCGTCAAATATTCAAGTATTGCACGATACTTGGAAATTACAGAATTAGAAGCTTTTCAAACAGATTCCGACCTTGTATTTATACTCAGAATTCCACTTATTGAACAGCAATCATTTACTGCTCTCCGCTTATACCCAATCCCCATCTATGATGATAGAACTGGGTTATACCATGTACTCTCATTCACTCATAAATATATAGCAAAAAACGACGATTCCTTACTGTATATTCCGATAAAAGACCTTAGTGCGTGCAAACCGTTGAACAATCAAAATAAATTGTGTTCCGAACTCTATGCATATCCGATAGACTCAAATGCTTTGTGCGAGGCCCAACTTTTAAGAAATTTTAAAAAAGTGCCGGACAATTGTCACAGTGCCGTGATCTCTGCTCAAGGGTACCACGTTCAAAAACTCGAAACCAACGTGTGGTTAATTATGGTTACCGAGCCTCTTATCATTACCATCACCTGTACCGACATCAATACAAAACCCTCAATGTTAACTCTTTATTAAAACTTCAGAAAGATTGCAGTGCCTTCATTGGAATAACCAAAATCGAAGCAGAAGCCACAAAAAGCAGCAACACCCTTGACAACTATCAACCAGTTCTTATCCCTTTCAACTGTTGCGATACCATACCACGAAAAATTGTCGTTCCCGAACTTAAACCTTTGAAACTACATGAATTGAATTTCGAGGAGTTAAACGTCGCAAACCACAAACTCAACGACTATTCAAAGGACCTAGACGAATTAATAAATCAACCATTCGTCAAAAAGAACATTTCTTGGTTCACCTACGTGACAATATTTTCCATAATAATAATTGTCGCTGTATTTGTCCTCCAAACGCTTTGGCGTAAACGCAATACAACCAGCGAAAGTCCATCACCCACAACCAGAATTTCAAAATTGTTGCCAAGATTGAGACCGAACCTCCGACAGAACGAAACTGAAGACATCGAGCTAAGTACCCCAAAATAATTTCAAAAATTGTTTTGTAAAACCCATTTATTGCTAAAAAGTATTGTTTTAGGTTTTATTTTTAAGATCTTAATGCTAATTATATTTTTATTTTATACATTTATACAATTTACGCTGTTTTATACACTTTTGCTTTCTACAAATTTCATATGTATACAACCTTTATATTTTATTATTTTTCAAATTCTATTTTCAGAAAAGTTCCTGTAAAACAGCAACTTTTTCTTTGTGAGGGGAGTTGTTATATACATCGTAAACAATACTTAGAATAATAATATGACAACACCGTGTAACCGGTCAAATGAGTCGTTCACATGGTGTCATATTACACGATATAGCAATTCCCAGGAAATACGCAAATGCCCATCGCACGTGTAAAACTGCTGATGCTGACAATGCAAGACGTAGCTTATAAATGCACATGCGATGGCTGTGAGCGTCATTAAGTGTATCGCATTCAATTATCTCATTTATATTGTTTAACGTAATTTTTGAAGTAAAATATTTAATTTGTGTTTTAAATAAAAATATTTTTTTTAAAAAAAGCATTTGTGTTTGTGAAGATATAAAATATATATATATATATATATATATATATATATATATATATTATATTGTTATGGAGTTTTATAGGGTTTTATAATACTATTTTGGGTTTTGCCAAAAATAATTGTAATGAATTTTATAAGGTTTTTTAATTATTTGCAATTTTATTTAAGTGAATGTTTTTTAATTTTATAATTTACCTTCTTATAATCATTCCACACAATTATCTGTTACTGCTCCGGCTTTTTGAAACTCTTCTCAGTTAGGGTTCTAGAACGTGTGCTGATCAATTACAATTTGTAATTGCCTTTAAAGACGTATTATTATAAAAAGTAAAACACGGTATTTTATATATTTTGTATTAGAAATGTTTAAAAGTCATCAACACAAACTCAGTATGAAATCAATCAAAAATCAAATATTTAACCATCAATGAACTGTATTTATTAAAGAAATTCTTAAATATTAAATACTGATATTAATCTAATTAGATTTTTTTTTGAATAGTTATTTTTCTTTTTATCTGCAGTCAAATTTTAAAATATAATGAATGTTAATATACAATTCTGAAATTAATTTTGTTATATAGACCCGTTACTAAAAAATATATTTCCCAGTAAATAATTTGTTTCAATTAATAATATAAATAGTTGAGCGCCAAATAAATTATAAATGGAAATACCTTCTTTCACTTTAACCGTTTCAAAGTGTTCTAACTAAATTCTTCAACTGTTATCCTTGTCCACTAGCTGTGGTTTCACCTTTTGCTTTCTCTCAAGGCTGTGTTGGTCTGCTACTATTACTCTGCTTTCTGACTTTACAACTGTTACTCCATGTAGACGTCTTTTTTCTCACCTTTTGTGTGATCTGCTATACTTGACTATCTCCAATTGTAATTACTGCTGCTATATTTCCAAAATTATTTAACTGCTTCCCATTTGCTGATTAGTGCTTTCTTTAAAAATACCATTTATTTTATGCACTTATACTTCTTTAATTGCCTGGGATCTGGTTGTTTTATGTATGTTTACAACCTCTCTTGAAGATTTTTTACTTTTTTAAACTTTTAACAATTTTGACAATTCTTTGATATTAGTTGTCACATATTAAATTCAAACAAAGCTGCTGCACTGCTGAATTTTGAATCTCCTTCTGGTCCTGTATTCACTCGTTTTTATAGCTTTTATGTTGACATGGACATAACTTCTTATCTTCTTTATTCTACATTTTTGAATTACCATTTTTTAATAAAATATTTCTTTTGATCATTTGCAATTACACGTATATTCAATTTTGCTTGATAACTTTTTATTTAATATAAATTGCAATTTCTTGTTTTTTTCGTCCCATGTCAAATATTGCCACCCGTAAGATCGATTGTTATGGATTGTCAAATTAAATAAATTTTTCATTGTTGCCCAAACTAATGTGTTCCATCGAATCAGCGCTCCCTCTTTGTCTAACTTACGGAATTTCAGACCAAACGCTTCACAGATTGTTTCACGATATCGCTCCAAAGATTTTGCTTTATTAATTTTGAAGTAGAAATTTTACGTTTTTATGAGTTATTTGTCCTAAAATGTGTTTATAAGACTCTAAAGATGTGCTGTTGTCTTCAGAATATGAAATTGTGCAAATTCCAGACTATTTAATTTTTGACATTTGGCGTCCCTGGTTGTGCATCAAAATATTAAGGTAAATTTTATATTTTCTAAGTACTGTATGTTTTCATTATGTTATATCGAGTGAGTAGACTCTTGTTATATGATTATTTAAACTCCTACATGTTTTCTTTTAACATTCTCATTAAATGTCAAACGTGTCTAATTTCAAAACATTATATTTTGCTAGTTAAATTGTTTACGTTTTCCTACAAATCATCGTTTCATTATCTAGCTGCATAACTGAATCATTTCCATACTATCATTATCTCTGAATTGCATATTTTTGTTTTGTTATGTTATTATGTTTATTTATTATGGGGATTCTCGTGTGTATTGTTTAGTTGTCTTAGAAAAGATAGTTTGAGATTTCGATGAGATCTCACTCATCTTCTTCGAAAGATTCAATGTTGTTACACACTAAGTGTAGTACACTGACTCTTAGTAAACAGTATTTAACAACACTAGTCTAATTTGGGCCTTTACAACTGAGATTGAATATAACCGATTAAATTGTATCGAACCAACTTTTTATACAGCTTTCCTTTGGTTGTCATACTTCAAAATTATTTGCTAATTTATATCAATCTTGAACATGGTCTTATCTCATTCATTATTCTATCGCAACTTTCCCAAATTCTGAAATTGATACATTAATTCATATAGAAAATTTTCAGCATATTTGCTTTCAAACAATTTAGTGTATATGTTTTGTGAATGGCTTACCCTCAAGATAAATTATTTTTGTTATTGTGCTATCTTTACAACATTTACAACATTCCCCAAATTTATTAAAATTCTCTAACAGTTGTTTTCTAATCCCTGGAAAAATTTCATTTTGTCAATTACCAAAGATGGTATTTAAATAAATGGTTTTTAAGGAAAATCTCATTCATATTCCATGACATATATATATATATATATATATATATATATATATATATATATATATATATATATTGATTCATGTTTCAATCTTGCAGATGTTTCGCCAAGATCTCACTTAGCATTTTGAACTAAACTACAAACCCCATGACTACCCTTCTCAAATACACGGAGTTGCCAGCACGCTAATTTCCAGATCTATACGACTGATATACAACTATAAGAAAACACACGAATTAAAACAGATAACTGCCGCTCTACGACAAAACGGATACACAAACTACACAATCAAAAAGGTAATAGCACAACAAAACCATAAGCCAAAAGCAAACGACGACCTTACTGTAAAACCAAAAGCAGTCTTACAGTACATCAAAGGAACAACGAATAGAATTGGCCGAATTCTTCATATGATTTAGCGACGGCATATAAACCGCACCAGACCATAAGAACTAGTTTAAGAAATCCCAACCCAAAAGATAAACTAAAAAAACAAGGAGTATATAGTATTAATTGCGGAACGTGCAGCAAAGTATTACGTTGGACAAACCAACAGTAGAATTTCAACCCGTTTAGATGAACACAAATTGTCTGTCAAAAATAAACAAACGCATCGGCCCTGTTCCAACATAAACAACAATCGGGCCACAATATCAATTTCGATAGTTGTAAACAGATCGTTCAAACAACCCATTACAAAATCGCCATGTTTTATCTGACATTTTGGATTTTTTCATCGAACCACATCAACTTTTAAAAGAAGTCCCTTAGCTACTGTATGAGCTAAAAAATGGGTCATTTTTTTTTCACAAGCATTTTTGCATTACCGTCACGTTTGCTCCAGGTTCCGGTTGTCATAATGGGTTAGCCATTTTGGATTTTTGAAAAGTACCACTCTGCATTTGAAAGCCCCCTACTAGACGAACATTTTGAATCTCGATCTTTCAACACCATTTTTGTCTGAGTCAATGATCCGCTTAACCTGAAGAATCTCATGTATACCTATACGACGTTTTGGAAATTTGCAATCACTATATCTAAGAAATAAAAAAATATTTTTAAAAAATACTTAAACAACTTTCTATAATACGGAATGGGAACTAAAATGATGTATCAACTAATCTGTCTTCACCTGTCTCCTCACCCCAACCATCCCATTTCAGTAATCGTCTCTAGCGAATTAATTTGCTTTTCCTTCGCTCATAGAACCAGATAGACCGAAAGATCTTCCAAATCATTCGGAAATGACACTTCAGTAGGAATGTTCACCAGGCTAGCAGGACGATCGTTTGTTTCTTCAGGAGATGCATTTCTAACAGAACCATTCGTAACTTCAATTGTCTCAGATTTATTTTCTTTGTTTTCTTCTTCGTCAGTAAATGCATCTCGATAAAAGTTGCTTAGAGCGATGCTCTTAAGGGCTAATGAAGGCGAAGTTGCCAAATACTGGGGAGAAGTTGAAGTTTGATACCCAGAAAGTGCAGCTCCATTTTAAAGCGCTTAAAAATGTATTTAAATAATACCTTATACAGTTACTTTCTTCATCGGTTAATTAAAGAAAATTTAATTAATATGTTTTATTTTGTTCACAGTTAATGTACCATTCTTTCTGAAATTAATGGTAAATGTAATGACAATAGAGACATTTCAATAGTGCCCCCTAGAGGTGGTTTTTAGAAGCTTTATTAGTTCTCATAGCCTCCAAAATATAAGATAATTGACCTTTAACTTTGAAATATACAAATAGCTAAAATTACATTTGGAAATAAATAAAACGTTCAAAGCTAATAACTTCCTGACAAAAAATATCTCAAAATTTCATACCAGTCAGCTTAGGCCGCCAATATCATTTTTTTCCTACGTTATAAAAAACGACAACGTTTCTATTGGCGACACGTTCCTGCTAGCGTTTTCCATTATTAAAGTCGTTGGAAAATGGGAAAATATACAAATCAATATTGAGCCAAACGAGACAAGGGTTGAAAATAGGCGCAGATAAAGTCTATTTTATGTGTTCGGGCCTCTCAGTCGCCTCAAAACTTTTCGGGTGTATCCGAAATATCTGGAATCAAATCTAGATGTAGGTCTCGATACAGCAAGGATATGCTTTAGTGGAGAAGGAAGGAAAAGGGTTTTGAAAGTTATCATCTCTCATTAAGCTGTTCTCAGGTGCTGCGCCTAAAGTACTCGAATAATAAACGAGGGTAAAACTTGGTTGACTTTTATGAATTGTAAACGAACGGTTATGGTGAAGGGGTCGGTAATACCAGAAGGGCTAATTTAAGATATTATATTTGTAGTATCTAATATTAAATTAACGCAGAGAGCAATATTCTGTGAAATAAAGGGTTCATAGAAAATTTGTTAGAAACGGAATAATTCAGATCCTAATTAACACATTGAATATACACGCCAAAATGTGTCAAGTGTCGGGTGTCCCCTGGGTATGTTTTGTATAAAATATAGTATCAAAACCCAAATTATTGTTCTGAAAGCTTCTTAACGGAGACCAACACTGGCACATATAAGGATGGATGAGTGTGGGAATGAAATGCATAACTTGAAATAGCATTTTCCTAGTATATTAAGAGTCTGGATTTTATAGAAAATATATAAATAAACATCCACTTAATTAACAATACCTGTATAAAATTTACTTTTAGTTCTAATAAACGCTTCAATTCTCTCTTTGCGAGTTTCAAATTAGGGCCTTAACATACGCCAGAAGTCAGAAAGAACACCACAAAAAGGGCAACGTTACTTGCCATTCAATTTGTGTACTTATTTAAGACTTCTGAATAATAATTGACAATAATAGAGAAAATTATTTACCATGCTGTAGTAAAAAGGTGGAACAAAAGTAATTCCATCACAATCCTAAAGCGTTTACAAAAAGTTTACGGCTTATACAAAGGTTATTCACCTTATTCAGAATATGACTAACCGAATAATTTTGAAAAAAATCTGTCCTATGAATAAAATGCATTACTGTTGTTTGTTATATTTGTAACTCATTGTACACAGCAAAAATAATTTTTAAATATGTCTAATTATAATAATTGTCGCCCGTACTACTTTCTATTTCGAAGATATTGAATTCTCCGTAAAACAATGAGACCCCCATTCCCTCCATTGAATATTTAATTTTTTTTTCAAAATAAGGAATCAACTACTACTTCACAAAAAGAAAATCAATCTGTTAATTTTCATCGCTCTTTTATTATAATTTCCGGAAAAAATAAATTTTACAAAAAACTTTTCCCTGCCTGTCTCTGATATTTGACTTTCTGTTCCCAAGATATTAAATATAAGTAAAAACAAAATAATATGACACTTTCGGATTTTTGCAAAAAGTCAAGGCTTACTAGATATTTTGAAAACACGAAATTCTGGCGATTTAGTCAAATCCCTCTAGCTCCCTTGTTTTTGATTTTATAAAAAGTGTAAATATCAAAATTGAAGGGATTTGTATCCCAAATATGATTGTCATGTCCTCGTTTGCGTGACAGTTCTCGTTTTCGGGATATGACACAAACTTATCTTTTTTTGAATGGAAACCATAGTTGGCTATGACCTCAAAAAATTGGACATTTTTAGAGCTTTTCAACGATATAATACTCGATATAAATAACATAGTTATGGATGCTTTTCTCTCTTATTTTCACTTTTGACGTAGTTAGCCATGAAATAGATTGATTTATTAATACCTATTCCAAAAAACATTGAACGTATGTTTTATTGGGTATATCAGATATAATGAAAAAACTAAATAAGTAGGTACTTACTAAAAATTTGAGAAAATAAAGTACATAATAATGGTTACAATTTATGTTCGAAAAGTCCACCATTGTTATTTAGACAAAAATTGCATCTTTTTAAGATTGACGTTACCGCTTTCCTCACAGACCGCCTATAAATTTCTTCAATTGCTTGTAATACCGCCTCCCTTAGGTCACCAACTGTCTCATACTTTCTTTCGTATACTTTGCTTTTAGCGCACCCCATAAATAGAAGTCTATAACTTCCAAATCGGGAAGCCCGGCTGGCCATTCGCGTGGGCCATTTCTGCCTATCCAAGAGTTTGGATAGATATAATCTAAGTGTTGTCTTACTAATAACGAGTTATGAGCAGGTGCTCCATCATATTGGAACCACTCAATTTCTCAAATTCAAATTATGCAACATGTCCTGAAAAGTGTATTGCAAGAAATGCAAGTAGCGCTGCCCAGTAAGTGATTCGTCATAGATAAAAGGCCCCAGAATAGTAGACCCTATAATATCACACCAAACATTAAAACCAACTTTTATCTGGGGTCATCTTTGTTCTACCTGGAAAAGGTTTTCTTTAGCCCTGATATGCCCATTGTGTCTATTGAACATACCGCAGTTAGTAAATCTAGTTTTATCTGACCATAACACCTTTAATGGAAACTGGATTGTCAAGGAACATGTCTCGGAATCATGTACAAAACAAAATACGTCGACGTTCGTCATCCGCATGTAAAGTTTGAGAAACTGAACGTTTGTACGGGTGAAACTTGTGCGCTTTCAGTACTTTAACTACAGTTCGTTAAAACGTGCCAGCTTCTGCCGCAATCTCACGAGTTGATGTAGATGCATTTGGATTTACCATTGCCAAAACATTTAGTTGTGCTGCTTCGTTAATTTGATTACGTTCCTTTGATGGTTTAGTAAAAGATCCATATCTGCGTAAACTATCGTAAATTCTCTTAAATGTACATAGAGCAGGTTGACGACGATTAAAATATCTATGAAAGTATTCCTCAGCTGCACGAACTGAATTTTTATAGCATATGATATAACATTCCACCATATTCAGTTTTTCTTCGTTAGAATATTCCATTTTCTCACGAAAACTTGTCAATATCGACTGTCAGTTCAGCACTACTAATGGAATTACTCTCAAATGAGGAAACGTCAAAGTGAAAACAATCTTTTTCATGGCTACCTACGTTAAAAGTAAAAATAAGAGAAAAAAGCATCCATAACTCTGTTATTTTTATAAATAACTATATCGACTATTATACCGTTGAAAAGCTCTAAAAATGTTCGATTTTTTGAGGTTATAGCCAACTATGGTTTTCATTCAAAAAACGATAAGTTTGTGTCATATCTCGAAAACGAGAGCTATCACGCAAACGAGGACACGAGGACATGACAATCATATTCCAAATATAATTATCTTTAATTTTGATATTTTCACTTTTTTATAAAATCAAAAAATGAGCTAGAGGGATTTGACTAACTCGACACAATTTCGTTTTTTCAAAATATCTAGTAAGCCCTAACTTTTTACAAAAATCTGAAAGTTTCTTTCCCAATTTAACCATTGCTCTATCTCCGCTAGTTTCCGAGATCCCCATATTGCTCATCAAAAAAAACTCACCTTATATAGCGTACATTACTCGCATATAGTGTAGCATTCTATTAGTGAAACAATTTTTGAAATTGGTCACTACTTCCAGAGATTCCTAGAAAACAAAAAAATAAACAAACAAATTTTATATATCAGTATAGATAAAAAAAAGTTAGTCTTACTAGATGTTTTTCATAGCAAGGGCTTCTTATTTTTAAATGTTAGACGAAAATTTTCATAGCATAACTGTTTGAGAAACACAAATTAGCAAATACTACTATTGACAAGTATCTGAAAATCATTTGTCTCATGGATGAATCTCTTTCCACTATTTAGTCTTAATAATCCAACGGTTCCTAACTCAGTACTTCTTATCCGGAAAAATCACATCTGTGGACTGGTATGTTGGAGAAATACGTTATTACTCCATTTACTTGGAGCTAGGTATGTGGGTCTACTACAGCAACAATAATATTATAGTCAGAGTTTATAACGGATCTAGAACCATATTGTGACCAGCAACAGCACCTAGTTTGTTCCGAATGAAGTTTTTTTGTGGAGTTGTGTGAAATTTTAAAGTCACAGGCTAGGAAAAACTATGAAAAGCTATGATTTAAATTTGAATATTTTTTAGTAATAACTCTAACATGCTTTATGTAGGAATGAGAGGCATAGCCACTTTGTATATTGAATTATCTAAAACGGCACCTTATTCAAACATTTGATTGAATTAACTCATAATATCATTTGTAATGGGGATTTAAGTTTCATTTACGAATTGCACATTGTATTTTGATGATCTTCACTAAGCCACCTAATATTTTAATAGTCAGTAAAGATTTCGTCAAATCTGATAAAAATGTGATTATTGAAAGAAATAAGCAACTTTTCACTGAAAGTTTAAATGGCACGTCATTTCATATTCACGCAGAATGATAACTATACTCACATACGCACAGAAATCGCAACACTGAGAAGATGTTTAAATTAACTATTGTTTTGGAAAACATAGATGTTATAGTAAGGAATAAATGAATAGAAAATACCAACGAGTTTAAACTTTATTTATTATTAAGATTGTTAAGAATGTTAATGTGTTTGTCCACCGCGGATATCTATACATTCCCAAACATGTCTTGGCATTGATTCAACAAGGTGGTCTATTTCTTCTGGAGGACACTATTCCAAGCTACCTGTATTTCATGTCTTAGAACCTCCAAAGTCCGTGGGGGCTGGGTTAAATTTCCAAGCCTTCTACTCATCATATCCCAAACGTTTTTTATGGGCCATAGATCGTGTTATCTGGGCGTCTATGGCAACAGATTCACATGAGTCTCTTCAAAAGAGTTTAAACTAATTCGAGCAACATGAGGCTGAGTACTATCTTGTTGAAATATGGAATCCATGAGAACATAAGGCTACACTACTTCCTGCAGATAACGTTCGCTGTGATGTTGCCTTGAACAAAGAGTAAAGGTGACCTTCTTTCATGTGTGTGAGTGTGTGTGTATGAGGACCTCATACCGTAACTGTTATTGTTCGGTGTACATGTCATCCTAGACGACGCATCATAGAAGACGACCGGATGCCATTTCACATTCCAACGTTCACCTTTTCTGCACCACTGTACTCGTTGCAGTCGATGCTCAGCCGTCAGAGGTAGCACAAGATGGCATCGATAATGAGCAGATGGTCTTGGACTCCTCACTACCCATCAGCTAAATTTGGAGTTGTCGAAAATCGGTCTCTAAAGGCCATAAGTCTTAAAGGTCGATCTTGAATTTCATTTGTCGACGTCCGGGGCCCAGTCTTTTCCGATTTTGGGTATTGTCAAACCACGCTTAGCAATATCTCAGTAGTTGGATTTCTATTCATGCGGTTAGCGATTTCTCGAAATGAAAAACCCGACTCCGGTAAACCAATAATTTGACCACTTTCAAATTCACTTGTCTGGTGATACATTCAGCGTACACGTATTCTAGACATTTTGGATCCCATCAAACATTTTGTTTTTGGTAAATTTAAAAAAAAAACAAAAAACTACTATTATATTAACTGCCAAAAAAAGTTTATATGAAAAACGTTCACCAAACTTAACCAAATTTAATCTTCTACTCCATACTACAGCACTATGTTTTTCCAAAATGTTATTAAATTTAAACATATCCTTCTGGGTGTTGCCATTTCTTTGTCAGTGAACGTATTTTGATTTTTTTCAAACCTTTGCATATATTATAAAATATACCTAGATAATTCTAGATTACCTGTTTTAGTAGCTAGCTCCATCTTATTTTGAAGTTATTAAACATGAATATAATAACACATAGGAAGCTTATGCCCCTCATAACGCGTAGTTAGTGGTTTTACCGATTGATCTACCGGTGGTAAAAAGAAAAGTGAAGATTTGAAAATATTTCTACTCTGAATACAAATTTCTTTAATGTACATTTGACGTTCGCTCCGGAATACGTTTCCTGTATGGAATATTCTAAATTCATTCGTCTAATCCCTGTTGGTTGGTGGAGTTTGTTTTGACTATATAAAGTCGTTTGGTTTTCGTACTGACAGCTAAATTAATTAGGCTTAATCAAAAGATAATATATATTAAACAAAACATATAATGTATTAACATTAGATACTAGGTTGATCTATGTCGTGCATTTATTGGAGACGAACTGCTCCGGTATTAGTAAAAACAAAGTAATTTTGCATTTTACCACAAAATATTTCACTTAAATAAGTAACTACTTATTTCACTTATCATGCCATCTATGAATCTACAAATAAACCTCTTTCAATATCGTTGATAGCTCAACATTCCCAAACTTGGATATTAAAATATGCCTGTTCAACACGTAGCGTACGTACAAAACATATGTCATAAGACGTAGGTTAGTAGAATTTACCAATTGAACCACCGCTGGTAATGAGAAAAATGAAGATTTGAAAATAATTCTGCACTGAGTACAAATTTCTAGAATATACATTTGAATATGGAATATTCTGAATTCGTCTAATCCTTGTCTGGTTTGTAGGTGATCAGTTTTGACAGTATAAAGTTGCTTTAACGTTCTTTATTAAGTTCCCTTTGTATTTTTTCACTTAAACCTAAATTCTTTAGGTTTAAACGAAAGATAATACCCAGTCAGCAAAACAAATAATGCTTTAAGGTTAGATACTGGGTTGATCTAAGCTGTACATTTATTGGCGACTAATCGCTTTTGCATTGGTATCAAATATTTACAAATTTAATTGAGAAACAAAGTAATTTTTCATTTTACCACAAAATTTTTCATCTAAACAACTAACTACGCATTGCTTATCATGACATCCATCAATTTATAAATGAACCACTTTCAACATGATTGCTCGCTCAACATTTCCAAACTTGGATATTAAAATCAGTCTATTCAAACAAACTCGCAACTATGTCAGTAGGAAACTTACTATCAGAGAGTTCACTTGCAAATGACTTACTGAAGACATTCATGCATTCATACCTACTTCACGAATGCAATCAATAACCCGAAGTATCTCGAGCAGCTGTACATGTAAAGAATCGAGCAAAAAGAAAAGTTGTGTTTGACGGAAAATTGATTTCCCGAAAGTTATCCGAATCCTTGTTTATTTTCGATGCTTTGTAGTCAAGTTTCTTTCGCAGCATTGTTGTTCTTTCATCTAGTAGGATAGGCGCCTTTAAATCTCTGAATCAGAAAAGTGTGTGCAACATTCACACAGTCTTATGCGAAAAGTGTTTACTTTGAAAGAACGAGAATATTTGCTTTGTTAAAAATTATTGCGGGATAATAAAAATGGTATCCACCATCGACGGTTCAATAGAGTACGGAATAACGTGTTTTACTGAGGCGAAGCTCTATGAGTTCAAATTGTGGAAAAAGAAATAGAAACACGAACACTAATAAATATACAAACGAGAACAAGACAACGAATGAGAGAATTCCGTGGGGTAAGAGGAAGAGCTGACATAATGTGTAAGAGACAAAAAACAATAATACGTACATATTGCAGAGATTGAAGTAAACCTTAGAGGTAATAATCCTAAGAGTTGATATAGGTATGACAAATTGAAAATATGATTCCAACATCAAACCTACTTAAAGAAGTGGTTTCATTAGATTTCCAAAAAAAGGATGGAAATAATACTGTTAAGAACTTCTAGGACAAAATATAATGATAGAAAGTCCACCACATCAACATGAATCACATGATAACGACACGCTGCAAGAACCACCAACACTTGAAGAGGTGAATCGAGCTCTTCTTCTTCTCCGAGTGCCAGCTTTCAACGGAAATTTTTCTGTATTTTTGGCGGTTCTCATCAGTTGATTGAAATTTAAGAGGGTCCAATTGATTGTTTCTTAGACAATATTTTGTCTATTCCTCATTATAGTACTCACATGTTTCAATGGTCATTTTCTTATAATGCAGTGGTCATTTATAATTCACTGCGCAGTAAATTCAGCCTACAACTTTTTCAAAAAATGTTAAAATGCTGCTGGTCGCGTCATTATATTATAATTCTAGATATCCCTCTTTTTCGTCTCCAGTCACTGCTCTAACATTAATAGATTAGTTGTATCGGATGTATTTGTATGTTGTATGTTATATATAAATACTTTAGGTTATAGTGTAAGTGTTTATGTTAGGAATCTAAAGTTAGTAACTTCTGTACACATAAGGAGTGGTTCGATGGTTACGTGTAAGAGTAGCATTAGCTAAATCTCGCCATCTTGAACAGAAGCTGTAAACTCTTATTAAATACAGACAAGCTATTATTATATATACATATTTAGAACTATATCATTCAACGTATGACAGCCGTTTCGAACCAGGAGTTCTCGTCAGATACGCTTCCTTGAATGACAAGTTCTAAAGTGAAATACTTGGATGTTATACACATCAGTAAGACAATAGTCAGTGTATTGAACCTAATAGATGTCGGTGACATCTACCGTCTATTGAGTAATTTAAGTATATGAAGGCATACGATGCTATAACATATACCATACTCTTAACAGATGGTTATAAAAACACATAAGTAAATATATATACATATTTTTATATAAAACACTCGAACCATCTGTCAAGAGTATGGTATATGTTATAGCATCGTATGCCTTCATGTACTTAAATTACTCAATAGACGGTAGATGTCGACATCTATTAGGTTCAATACACTGACTAAGCTATTATTATTATTATAACTTTTGCCTACCGAGGTTATCTTCAATCTTTCCTTTTATAATTAATTGTAAGATGTAGTATGTATCGTTTCGCAGGATAGTTTAATGATGTAATAATGTAGAGAAGTTTTCTCTCTGTGTTTAATCGTTTCAAGACTGCTTCGTTTGTCATGTGGGTAGTATATGGGATTTTCACTATTCTTCGGTATGTCCACATTTCGAAAGCTTCGATCCTATTCATTGAGTTGGTTTTCAAAGTACAAGTTGTTGATCCATGCAGCAAGGTGATCCAAACATAGCATTTCAAGAGCCCACAGCGGAGTTTGAAGTCTAGGTGTTGGTCAAAAATATATTTAACATTCGAATAAAATTATCCCATGTCTGTTCTATTCTGACTTTGGTTTCGAGATCAGGGTCAAGTTTGGCATTAATTGGACTACCCAATTTATCATTTATAAGAATCGTTCTAGGGATATTTCGGTTTCAAGATATTGTCCTTTGATATTCAGGACTTGGCTATAATTAATCGATAATCATTGCAAGTTCTGCTGCTTTTTTCAGAATAAGCAAAAACATCGATCCTAGACATTCCTGTGACAATTTTATCGAGCTTTCAAATTACAAAAAAATCACCCAGAACTGACGAAATCCCAGTAGAACCTTATAAAGCAGCACGTAGTGACTATCTCCCTAGATGGGAAAAACAGCATCATCGGCCCATTACACAAGAAAGGTGACAAACTAATGCCAAAAGTATCGTGTCACATCACTTTTATGTACCTCCTGCAAAATGTTTACCTACTTGCTTGATAAACCAAACAGATTTTAGACCAGGAAATATAGAATTTGTCAACTAATCAACATCAAAGAAGCACTAAAGCGTATAGGGGAATATGACGTCGAAATACATCAAGTGTTTGTCGACTTGACGTCACTGAAGGTTGATTTTAGCACAATAAACAGTAGAAAAGCATATCAATCAGATGATTTGGGTCAGGGGGGGCCTCAGCCCTTAGCCTCCCTCTGGATCCGCCAGTGGACAGATGTATGATTCTATTGACCGGGACATACTTTGCAATATTACGAATGATTAGGAGATGGTATCCTTACTAACACTGACTGACTCATTTGAAATAACTCGAGGAGTAAAACAAAGGACAGCCTAACCCCGGTGTTGTTTAAGATCACTCTAGAATATGTCATATGAAAATTATCAATCAACCCTGTAAATATTGTGAGTAACAAATCATCACAAATAGCAGCCTATACGGATGATATTAATAGCATGGAGAGGTCGATAGTAGTAGTAACAGAATTTGAATTAGAGTTGGAGAATAACGCTAGAGAAGAGAGGACTTACTGTCAATTAATGCAGACAAACGAAAAAAAAGTCAATATAGGAAGAGTGAACGATTTTACATTTTGATTTTAATTCTATTTAAGAATGACTTCTTGAAGAGAATATTGAATTTCTCTTAATAGGTGAACTTGATAACAGAACTTGATAATTTTAACGTGAATTCTAACCTGGGAAGTACGGTGTAACTGTAATGACTTGGAAACGCTCCAGAATCGGAGCTTCTGTATGCTTGATTCCCCTAGTTGCTGGATATTGCATCTCACGGTTGACATACTCAATTTAGTTCTTTTTGTGAGGTGAACGTAAAACTCTTGTGTATGTAACAGTTCCTCACAATGTAGAAGTAGAATTACCACCCAAGAAAACCAAAATATCGTTATCTATTATCAATAGTACTCAGTTTAGTTCTTATAATCATTATTTATGTTTTTCTGGGGTAGCTAGATCCAGAAGTGTATTTAGGTAATGTATAAAAACTGTTATATAACCTATTAGAACTAACTAAATTTATGTTTTAAGCACTTAATCGGCTATAGTGCAAATTGATTCAATTTAATTTTTTTCAAAAACATTTAATAGAATTTTTCTTGTCGAATTGACCACAAAGATCTCAAGAATATGTCAGTCAGTACGTCAATATGAATATGTCTATAGCAAAAAAATTATAAGCCACACGTATGTTCAAGTGTGTCGCCAAAAATGGTCGATTTTGGCTTTTAGGGGGGAAGGCAGGGTAGATTTTAAGTTTCACTTGACATATGATGAAGCGCCAATGATCGACAAGAGAGTTCTAGGGTGAGGGTCACTGTCCCCCCTGCTGCTCCTTGGCGACACCCTTGTACAGCTACATACAAAATTTTCTTATTAAAATAATCAGATATATTACACTTCAAATTTTGAACAACGCCTGTCCTGTTAATATATTTTCACTACCTCTATCATGCTGCATCGACAAAAACGTGAAGCGCCTCCTTCATATCAATATTAATTCGAACTCCGTGGGTTTGTAAATCAATTTTTACAGCGAATGTAAATGTCTTTATTCGCACTGAAATAAATCGCAATACGTTCGACTTATTAACACCAACAACAATGATTCATACAGAACAGATGATTTCTACTCTCCTTCCATCAGTTAAGCGCCTTTTATACGCTTACAGCTGATCTAGAGGTCTCCCTGTCTATTTGTAGTACGCTAACTTGCATAATTTTTAATTCCGGAAGTAATTCCAAATTCCAAAATTTCGGAAATCCCTATTTTTGTCGGCGTTGTCTATTTAAATGATTTTTGCTGTTTATTTACTAGTTTTTATTTAAGATTATTAATTTCTCGAAGGGTTTCTGTTTTGGCAAGATAAAATAAAATCTGATAAGAATTTGTACATCGAAACCAGGACGCCATACAACTTTTGGAGGCCAACGTAACACTATGCTGTAAACTTCTATGTATAAGGTGACTTGTTGATGATGTTTTCAAATACGACTTTTACAATAACCAGCATCATGTCGTCAGTGTTTTACGACTCACACAAAACACATCAAAAAACAAAACGAAAACATGGCGCTGGTAGAGTTCTATTTTTGTTTCGGTAACATTTGGATATCCGCCTTTCCGTTATCGTGTTGTACAATGGGTCGCACGTGTCGTTTTTTTCGACATTTTGTCCTCCACCGTTCTTAACGGAATTCTCCAAAGATCCCCAATGCGGAAGCTTTTACTGATATGGTATCTGGAAAATTTATTACTTAATCGATAGAAGGTTATATTTCCGAAAAGCTGTACGTCAGTGCTTTCGTGAAACCTGTTAGTAGCGAACGTGTCAGAAAAAGTTTATGACTGCAATTTTAAGTCATCCGGTCATCGTATATTTTAACAGGGTCCAGTTTTTAATGTAAACAGTATTTTTGTAGCTGAAGAATCAACTATTAAAAAATCGTTGAGGGAAGCTTCTCACTCGCCATTCTATTTCTCTGGCATATGCGGATTGGAACGTTTCTATATCCTCATAGACTATATATTACCGGAATCTTAGAATCTCAATTTAGTTTATGCATCAAACTTCTGATTCTCATTCTTGAAGTATTACGTTTCTGGCCTGTCATATATTCTATTACTTTTTCATAATATACGCCATAAAAATGTCATTTTCGATCTCAGTCCACTCTTGAATCCACTTGGTAATGATAACAAATTAAATAATTTAGTTAAAATCTATGGCCTACCTTGATCTGCTCACATTTGCGCACGACAGTTCTTCGTTGTGAACATTTGTTGAGAAGTGAGTAACGTAATTAAAAATCAAAAGTAAATGTATTTAATGGAAACGCCTATACAAATATTATTAAAATTTTTCAAGAAAAATTATGAGATGTATTTTTGTATTTTTAGGTTTCTTGGTAAAATTTGTTGAAAAATTAAACCGACCTTAACAATTGATGTTTCTAATTTATTATACCATAGATACGAAGAATTATAACCTAGTGTATACGAAGAACTTATACATATATATATATATATATATATATGTTTTAGGTGGTTTCCGGGAATTCATCCGCGTAGTTGATAACTGATCCCTGCCGGGATCGATGGTAAAATGACGACGTTTCGGCAGAGTCACATCTGCCCTCTTCAGGTCGGTTCGCATAATTCTCGTAGCCTTCTGCTTTCGCTTCTAGTTACTCGAATACAGTATTCGAGAAACCGGCACGATAAAAATTTTTATGACAAATTTCTATTGTGCCGGTGTCTGTTAACCTTATATTTGTCACCGCACTTTTTACAGAAAAACACAGATGCTACATTTGAAGAATTTGTTTTATGACAGTAAAGTGAATTTATTTAACAAACTTAACAACCTTAATCTGACGTTGACAGTACAAAATTCACTGCAAGGTACTTAAAAAGTTAAGACATAATGTTTGTTCAAACAACTCACAAGAAATGAGCTCTAACCAAACTAATATAATAATAAAAAAGCTAAATCTGACAATTTTTTTCATATGAATAGCTTCAATTTTTCTACATGCCACAGGTTCACTCTGTTTCTTTGACATTTCGAATATTTTATGGTGTAAGTTAGTTACAATTAGATTAATAAATGTCTCCTTCAAAGAATGAGTCTATAATATTGCTATATATTCCGTGAGTTCAAAGTAGTTAAAGTTTACGTTCACTTCACTTTCCAGAACTTTTATTTCCACCTAAACATCAAATATATTAACAGCTGATTCTAATACAATAACATCGAAATCATAAAAACAAAATACGCTGAACACACTAAACTAACTGACTAAAAATACTGACATAAAAATCGGCTTATATTGCATATGTTGAGTTTCCTGTTCGTTCTAGATTTTGTTGCCCAGTGTCGAGATTGATAGTTCTTGCTCATTTTCAAGACTCTAGAAATGGATATTTTTATGTTCTTTGGAATGAATACTATTTTACGTTGCTTTCACCAGGGACGGAGTGGATAAATTTTATAAGAATATTTACATCTTGCAACGTTTATCTTATTAGAGAGCATCACACAATTATGCTGTAACCAATTTCTTTCTAGATTTATGTGATATTCCTATCGTGAATGCGTGGACCCACAATGTGGGAATCCCAGATGCTTCAGTAAGAAGGGTTCAGACCGGGTGAATCGGCAATCTATCCTTAACAAGTTTTGAAGCAAGTTTGTCTTATGTAGTTGTCGGTTCTATTTGGCTATCTCTTAATCGTTTGTATGTGAATGTTTGTATGTATTTGTCATTTTTCTTAACACAAATATCTCCTTATTTTGTCACTCTTTATTTCCGGGCTCATTTTCTCCACAGTGCGTTAATTATACTTTGTCATTTTTATCTAAATTTATTTCGAATTTTCTTTAACTTTGCTTGTTTATGTACTTTGAATCTCTATTAGGTTCTATTCGATCTTTTGGATATTGTTTTAACATTTGCTGTAGAATTTAATTTACAATTTAACGAACGTTTCTATATCTCAATATCATCTCTTCTCAGTTGTCTAAGTGGCGACTGTTGTTGTATAATTATAAAAGAGGTTATAAAATAGAAAAAAATCAACCTGGGTTTTTATTACGCCATCTGGACGTTCACTCTCCGTGTTTACACACATCAAGATTTAGCGATTAACATTTGGCGTCCCCGAGAAAAATGTCTGAGTACATCTCTTCTTTTATTTTGTACCTGCCTATACCAACCTGCCTGCTGAAATCACCCATGATTATGTCAATATATATGTCACCCTCTTTGAAAATCAATCTATTTACTGGTACGACTTTTCCTGATGTTTCGGTTTCTCTGACCCTCTACGTTTAGCCCGGGACTGAGGGCTAGTACTTTATATTTATGGATTATCTCTAAGAAATCACTAAGTAAACGTTCTTTCAGAAAAAAAATAGAACCATCTATTTTAGTAAAATAGGTGTATATGTTTTTAGGAAGAAAAATGAGTATTATGTTGTGGTTTCCTGTTTCCTTGAATACTGTTTCGAGGAATCTGTTTCAATTTGTTATACCTTGTGCCTTGTTCGCCAGAGCTTCTCTTTTATTGTGCCGTGTGCACCGTATGATTGTCATCTCTAGTCCAGGTATGGTTTACTTCTTGACAGGTGGCATTTCTGATCATCACATTTTATGCCCCACTATATTATCCTCGTCGGTTATAGCTGAGGTAACCTGTAATAAGCAAATTTCATATACTTACAATGAGGAACTTCTAAAATCCCCAAGTACAATCAAAATTGGGAAACAAGTTTTCACACCGTTTAGAGTATTAACATGTCTTGGGCAGATTTACTGCCTGTCTCCTATCCTATTTAAAAAATATAGAAGTAATTTTGATAAACTCGAGAAAAATTGTTCAGGAATGAGAATATAAATTGGTGATTATTGCTTGATCACATTATCTTCCAACTGATCAAGTTATAGTTGAAAATTATAAAGAGGATGTTAATTGTATGCTGAAGGAAGAATATCATGAATACTATTTAAATGTTAATGTACAAAAAAACACAATTCTAATGTGCAATTAAGAGAAAATGTGAAGAATATAAATACTTAGGAGGTATTATATCTATGGAAGGACTATCAAAATGATACATAGAATAGAGTCTAGCTGGGTGAACATAGTGCGTATATTAAACTCGTTAGTCTGGTCTAACTCTATCAATTTTAATAAAGAGATGACTATCTGCAAATATTTTGTGGAGCCTGTATATTGACTTATGGATTAGAACGTTGGCTGTGATCTGTTGGAAATCGGGGAAGGTTGGAAAAGCAAGGAAAAGTGTGTAAATGTTGTACTAAACTAAGTAATTAGAAAAGATACGAAACGGATATTTACTACAACAAAGAGTATTGATACATATCACATGTAATGCGGTTAACAGGAAATAGGTGGCCGGAACGTTCCGGTACCAGTTACTCTAATGTCATAGTTTCATCTTCAACATTTGTAAAATAACTTTAAAATGTAATAGTGGTTATTCTTTTTTTTTTTGGTTCGACGAATTATAAAAGTTTTTTGCAATTTTGTTCTGCGAAAATCGTCTGCAAGATGAAAAATTCACATCAAAAATTCATTTTCTATCATAAGGGTATACCGACGCGACAATATTAAATTTACCAAATTTGAATGTTTACTTCAACACAATTTCGCTTTTTATATTCCTTATATTTTCGGGAGTGATGAAATTTCTGCGAAAACTTGGAATTTTCTCTATTAGTGCGAAGCGTATGTTCCCATGGAATCACCAATTTATTGTGTACGGCTGTGCGGTGAGCTGTCGAAAATATGCCCCAGGATAGTAGAAACTTCGCGTTGGTTGCATTACTGGGTTGGAGGAAAATTTGTTAGTTGCGAAACCTTCGCAATTTCATTTCTGGGATGTTGCCATTCACAAGTAATTTCAAATTCCAGTTCACGTATGTTAGAATTATCAAGAATTGGTGCTGACAATTTAAAGACAATGTATGATGTTGTTTTCAGTTTATTCACCCCTATATCCGAGGTATAAAAATGTAATGACATATTACTTAAAACCGTTTGTATTATCGCAATATAACATTCCTTCATTTTTGAATATTCCGTATTCTTTGTTGATTTTTTGGTCCTCATTCTGGTGAAAACACTCTCAATGCCCGAAAACCTCTTTATCTGACTTTGCATCTAGTAGAATTGTCCTAACACATTTAGAATAGTAATGAGTTACTATATAATATAATTAAACATTTCGTTTAGATTTTGCATATAGATCCTTTTGTCCAAAGCGAGCTGCCACACATCATCAAGATCTTTGATTCTAACACGGGTCGTGGCTAAAAACTTCTTACAAATAATAGTACCTTAACAACATGATTTTTTATTGTTGAACAATTTTTAAAATTCTTCCTTCAACTGAAAATTTGATTGCGTTTAACTTAATCAACAGTCGAAGACAACATGTCTTCTTCCTTCTGTTATAGATTGATTATTATACCTGAGATATTAAAATTTTTATTCGACTATTGAATCTTTTTTTGATACTCGTTTATTTTTTATTCTATGTGATTATTTCATTCTGTCTCTCCATTGGGGTTTTCTCCCCTCACTTTTATTTATCTAATAGACTTGAAATTTGAAATTTGAAAGAAAATTTTTGAGAGGAAGAAATCTCCACTATATGATCAACAGTATTCTTGTCTAGAAACAGAAACATTGTAAGTTTTATTACACCACACAATAGAGATTTTTAGGTGACATAAAATTTAACAGCAAACTTAAGCCGTTAATTAAATAATAGTTTATCAGTTACAACTGACATAATTTGAACAGCAAACTCATAAAAGTAAATTATTTAAGCCTTAAAAACCCCATATTCGTTTCTTGCTTATAGTGTCGTCAAAAGAAAAATTGTAGAGAATCAGAAAATCTTCAAAATGAATTTGATCGCAGCATTTTTCATAAAAAAAAGTTGGAAAAACCTATGTGAAGTGAGTGATTTGTAGAAATATTTTGCAGGACGTATACTATTAACCACGATAGTTCGATAGCGATATGCAAAATATGTTTTGAAAGCTTATAAATTGCACTTCACTTCCTATATTTTTGTCATAGTACCGGAAAATGTTTTAATACTGCATTTGAAATTTGACTAAAACGATGAACCGTCCGATGTTTTGTCAGTGGCGGATCCAGTCAGCAAACAAAGGCATTTAATTAATCTCAATAAACAGCAGGTAACCATTAAATTAATAAACTAATGAAAAAATAGAGTAATAGGAGCAGGCAATGGTTATGTAAATTTTAAATTTTATGTCCGAAAATGAGTTAAATTTTGCTCTATAAACTGGTGTATGTAGACTTATCGGGTGTGGAGACGTTACAATTCCAAGTCGCTGGCAATCACTGTATGTATAATTTATGAGTAATTTCTTGGATATTTGCTGAGATAATATTTTCCTGTATTTGTCATAGATTTGACAGTGACAGTTTATCCTGTTTTAGATAACTTGATACTCATCTATCAATAATGGTTTTCATGAAGGAATTAGCTCTAGAGATGGTGCTCCAATCTCAATATTACTAATCACCGTACAGCTAGCTTTCTTAAATTCCCGTAGCACGTGATTTGGTTATTTTATTTTTAGTTTGATTTGTGCAAGGAATTTCGGAGAATATTGTGTTAGTGTTCTTTTCCCTTTATTCTAGAGGCTACGTATATATATATATATATATATATATATATATATATATATATATATATATATATGGCCACAAACACAAAATACAGTGTATACGTACTAAAAATTTGGGCTACCTTAAATGGTTTTGAAATAGAAGCACATTCTCTAGAGTTAACTTATTAATAAAAACAATTATTATTGGGCTAGGATAATAACGAAACCCGTAGTATCAAGGGATTGATAAACCAGATAAACTGTTATTGTCAAATGACAAATCCAAAAGCTTCTGAATCTCATTAAATATTTAGATACTTCTAGAAGTGATTGACAAAGATTCTAAACTTCCAGCGGCGTGAGACGTCGTAAAATATTTTACGCAAATTGTGAAAAATAATTTTGTGTAAGACTTGAAAATGCCTTCTATAAATGTTACCACCATTACGAATAGAAAGTATAACTAATGTTTATTGTTAACTAAAATTAATATAATTACTACCATTTAAATTGTCTCTTATTTTCAGATATTGCTGCTTAGCTAAGCTTCTTGCCAGACAGGTAAATATAGCTTTAATTATTTTAGTTAATTAACAGAAACCATACTCCGTAATATAAACATCAATCGAGGCTTTATTTTTACGGATAAAATTTGTGATATTATTATGTAAAAACCAATTCCACTATTGTTATAGGTTGTAAGAAATATCTTAGTATATTTTACTAGAAGCCTCAATTTTCTTACATCCAAAATTGATTTTCGGTCACAACAATATACCTTAACGACAATATTAAATTATTTATTTCAACAAACATTCGTTTTTAATATTCTTTATATTTTCGGGATTGGTGAAATTTTTGCGATAATTTGGATTTCTTTTTATTAGCGAGCAGTCTATGTTCGCTTGGAATCATAGTTTTCGAATTTTGGTATATACCTGTGCCATAAGCAATCGAAAAATCCCCAGGATGCTAGGAACTTCTGGTTAGGCGGATTTTATTGTACAGACCTGTGCCCTGAGCAAAATCCCGCGGATGGTAGTAGCCCAGGTCATTTACGAAAATACATGACAAAATTAATAGTAGAACAAAATCGACAACTTGTTCTAATGATAAAACATGACTAACTGACATAAAGTTCAACATTTTTTAACGATGAGTTTTTGTTTTTTTACAAAAAAACTCAAAAAATCGGTAACAATTAAATTTTACACAAAATCCACCTATGAAACCGTGTTTGCTACTATGGGCAATGTTAAAGAGAAATGAAAAATCTATAAAATAAGCTATACCACAAGCTCAACTTCGATAATTGGTTTCTTAGATAATGGAATCTTTATCCAAAATTCCAAAAAATAAATAATCTCTTTGATATTTTTTTATTTTATAGCTAAAACATTCTTATTAACTGAAGCGATAGATCTTCTCATACCCAAATCATGTTCTTAAAATAAATATTGTAGCTCCCGTAGTTTTTGCAAAATTTCAGTCAATCGTATGGAAGTCATATTTTTTTAAGAGGCCATATTACCTCACCCTATCATTATGAAGAAACCGCCGATGGAAAGTAGAAGAGTTGATCTCAAGACATCTCATCTCATTTTTTCAAATATAAAGTATAAAAACAGACAATATTTGGTCATTCTCTATAATTTTTTGAGACGAGTCCATTCGAAAAATTGCTAAGGGATGGTATGTAACTACATCCTTATAATAAATAATCTTGATGAAAATTTTTAATTTTAAGCAGACACATATTTATATTTCTTGGATAACATGAATTTATCTAATAAATTTAGCAAAATAGAATACCAAAGCCCCATTTAGCCACAAATAATAATGACGGAGTGGAATCATAATATGCAAAATGCGAAGGCTGTTGAATACCATTTTTTTTCTATTATTAACGATTATCAATTTGTATCAGCCTTTCACTTGTGTATAATAATAAAATATAAAATGTACTGAAAGTGTAAACAAAGGAACCTCCTATTATTTACTTGTTTTAAAAAATCAGTGAATATAGAATCCATCATTATCATCAGTGTCTATCTAAATGGAGTTTAGGTAGTCGTTTTTGCTAAATTTATTACATAAATCCACATTATGCTAGAAATATAAATATGTGCCTGCCAAAAATTAAAAATTTGCATCAAGATTATTTATTATAAGGATGTAGTTAACATTTACCACCCCTTAGCAATTTTTCGAATGGACTCGGCCACAAAAATTATAGACAATGGCCACATATTGGCAGTATTTGTATGTATTTATACTTTAAACTTTGAAAAAGTGAGATGAGAGTCGCCAGATCAACTCTTCTACTTTCCGTCGGTGGTTTCTTTATAATGATAGGGTCATCCGGTAAGGTAATATAACCTTTCAAAAAAATATGTTTTCTATAGGATTGACGGAAATTTTGCAAAAACCACCGGCGCTACAGTATTTATTTTTATAACATGAGCTGGGTATGAGAAGGTCTACTTTTTCAGTTAATAAGAATATTTCAGCTATAAAATAAAAAAAATATATAAGCTATTATTTATTTTTTTGGAATTTCGGGTAAAGATTTCATTATCTACGAAACCAATAAACAAAATTGAGCGTATACTAGCTCATTTTGTAGGTTTTTTTCATTTCTCATCAACATTGCCCATAGTAACAAACACGGTTCCATAGGTGAATTTTGTGTAAAAGGTAAAAAACTAAATTGTTACCAGTTTTTTGAGGTTTTTTGTTAAAAAAACGCATCAATAAAAAATGTTGAATTTTATGTCAATTTGTCATGTTTTATCATTAGAACACATTGATGTTGGATTTGTTATACTACTAATTTTGTCACCAAACGGGCTTTTTCTCGGTAAATGACTTGAACTATAGGAACTTCTGGTTGGCTGGATTATTTGTTGTATATACCTGTGCCCGGAGCAATCGAAAAATCCCCAGGATGCTAGGAACTTCTGGTTAGCTGTAATATTTATTGTCAATACCTCGACCCGGACCAATCGAAAAACCCCAGGACAGTAGAAACTTCAGGTTAGCTGGATTATTTATTGTATATGCATGTGCCCTGAACAATCGAAAAATCCCCAGGAAATTAAGAACTTCTGGTTGGCTGGATTACTGGGATGGAGAAAAATGTGATATTTGTGAAATTGGCACCAGAAGTTACTTTCATGTCTGAGATGTTGCCTTTCCTATATTATTTTAAATTCTAATCCGAGTAAGTTAAGGTGATAAAAAACCTATAGGGAATTAAAAAAATCCTCACTATTTTATCAACGGGTAAGTAAATTTTTGCGCAATGGTTAAGGTTATTTCTCAAAGTATCAGAGTTTTCAGGGCCTGTGTCAATGGATAAACTGTGGTTCTTCGGGTAATTTTGCCGTAGTCTATTGGAATTCTTCCGAATCTTTCATCTACAACTATGGCAGATATTTTCAGCGGCGTGGCTGTTGGTGATACTGGGTAAATTGCTCGGATGGAAAAGACCGGTAAAACTAGTATTTACTCCTCTCTGTCGTTCCACAACGTGTCCTGATTGGCCAGGGGCAAGCTCCATCGATGGCTTTGTCTTGACACGTCTTACAGCGGGATACCAAATATTCTATTCAGTTTTAGACATTCTTCTTTTCTATTCTATTCTTTTCTATTTTGATGTCTTTAACTTTCTATGCCTTTCCGATTGGAGGCGAGAATGGTAGTGGGATGTGGTTGATAGACTTGATAGAAGTAGCTTTTCATTGTGATCCGTAGTATTTTTAATAGATATATGGCCAATAAAGCTGAAAGTGTAGAGAGAGCTTCTAAAGAAAACAAACGCTGTTATTCTAAACAGATTGTAGAAGAAACATTATAGTCCAGGAAACAAACCACTGCCCTATAGATTTTTGTGCAGTGAATTTTAAAAATGTTACTTAAAAAATAAATCGTTTTTATAAGTGTATCTCGACAAGGTAATTGCAATTACTTTTCATAACAGGGTACATAATTAAGACAATGAGTCACAGTAATGTGACATCGACAATGGCGTCTGGAGTACCTGGTGCCTAATATACAAAAATTTGTCTCTACTGAAGATGTCGAAGTCTTTGTAGTCTAGAATATTACAGGCCAGGTTGACGAGTAGATTTATTTCTTAAAATAACAGTACCCAATTATTCTTCGAAGGTATATTCTTGGAGAATTTTTACGAAAGCCAAATCAAAACTTTGTATTTGATTATGTTTTTTTTTGACTGATCCAACTTAGGCGTGTAGTTTTTTGTTAAAATCCAACATTTTTTTCAAAAATTGATAAGACATGATAGAAAATTCCAGTATTTTTATATGCCTCGCTCCTAAGGCATGAAAAAGTTATGCCACCATTGCCATTTGTTTTAGAGTGAAGTAGCAGCTCCTGGAATTCCATTTCAAATTCATCCTCTGTTGTTATCGTGCCAATTTATTCGAAACTGTCATGAACAAGCCACACCGGAATTTATTTTTACTACCAATACCACATAAACTGAGTAACGAGTATATAAAAATCCTTTCATAACTATCAATACATAAAATTTTTACGAATCTCTCAAGAAATCGACAAGTCCGTTGTATGTAAATATTGCTGAGACCCCACAAAATGAATGGGTTACGCTTGTAAAAGCTTAACGGCTATGGCTTCCCGAAATGAAATTCGTGCATGAGCAACGTAAACGTGAATGAGTTTTGAAAAATCACTAATGAACAAGAACGTAATTATGATGTAATTCATGTTTCAACTAAGCTGATATTTATATCTTGAGAAAGTGTGGATCTAATCAGGCATAATTTCTCACTAAACAGAACCCTCCTTTATTTTTAAAATGTTAATTAAACTTTTCATAACTGCATATATTTATTGTATTGATTTATGGCAGCACGCGCTCTACTCGCTAAACGCTAAAAAATATTTTATTTAATTCTTGTTAAAATAAAGAAACAGTTTTAGCAATATATATATTGATTTAAATGAAACAAAGAAATTCATAAATAAAGAGTGGCAGTCAGTTTGGATTGAACAATAGAAGCGATAGCTTCTTACGAAATATACTTATCGTCTCTAATTATCCCCCGTCTCTGTTTCTCTTTCTTTGTGTCATTCTTAGCAATGGAGAATGAAAATAATTGTTACTGTTTTGTTACTATTTAAGTAATAATCCTAATCTGTAATTTAGTTCTCAACTTAAATATAACAGCTACGGAACAAATGAAGTGTAACTAAATTTTTAATTAAAATAAAAACAATTGAATTGTAATTATTGAAACCTACTTTCCCAATTAATATTCTGGCAATATTTAAAGGGGTCTCTTTAATTATTACATATTAAATTATTGGGAACATTTTTTTAATACTCTTTTCGAGGTGTAATTTTTTTGTACGCAAGACAATATATATAATATATATTGTTTCTGGTCAGGAAGAGAATGTCCTCTTGAAAATAATGACACCTTGTCTCTGATAGGTGAAGTTAGCCTGAAAATTTTATCGTGTTTTTCTAACCTTACTGGATAACAGCAATTACATGGAACGGTTGCAGATTCGGAACCTCTTGTGCCGAAAATCCTAGATGTCGGTATTTACATCTCGCGTCTAAAAGCATTATTTGAGTAGAGTTTTTATTAATATTAATTCATCTCTAGAGATCTTCAAAATAGCTGTTGTAATATAGTTTAGTCTAATACATATTTAACAAGAGGGTGGAGTTTAACCAGCACGCCAAAAGTTTTTATAATATGTCATAGATATTTAGGAAAAATATATATTTTTTCCATAGCCTTGTTTGAAAAATTGACTTCATACACTCTTTCAGCTGGTCACTTTTTCAGTTTAATCTTTGTCTCTACCATCCATAAGCTAGGGGCTTTCTAGTGCAAAATTACATAGATTTTCTTATGGAGGTCGAAAACACCGAAATTGAACCAATTTCCCCTCCCCTCCACTTACACTTCGCTGGTGTGACGTCATAAGCCACTCCCCCATTGCACCGCTCTTATTGGTCACTTGCCACGTGATCAATTCAAATCTACCAAATTCCAACGATCGCACTGACAAAGTGTTTTTATTTGCCACAAAAAACCTTCGGGGATCAAACTCGGGCGCCGCTCGCTTCAAAGGGGAATCTCTCACTATATGAGTCAACAATGTTACTTCATACAAGTGTTCTAGCAGCTAATAGCATGTTGACCGTCGCATGTGGGTTGTCCTTTCCGCTATATGCGCTAGCAAGCCAGTGTGATAATGGCAGTCTTTGAGATGAGTACTATCTGATTACTATTTATAGGGAATTCGACATGTGGGATGTGATATATGGGATAAGTTATTTGGTCTATATATGAATATATGAAATTGTAGGGCGGCATCTATTGCAGCAGCAAGAAGCGGGCAAGACAAGAGGTACTTTTAGAATCATCATAAAAACCGGCGAGGTCGAGCGTAATGTACATGAAATTTTTTGACTTTTCGTTGTGAAATTAATATAGAGAATCTAAGATATTCTTTACACACCCGTGCCTTCCTGAAGAAATGCAGTTAATTATTGTACCTGCTCATGTAGACTTCATCAAGTCTTCCATATCTATAAATTTTCACACCAACGTCACTTAGCTTATTAAAAGTTCAAACCACAACTTCTCGCGTCTTCAAATTTAACGATTTGTATCAAATACATAAAGAAGTGTTCGAGAGGACATATAATTATGGGAAGCACAACTGATGAAGGTTTCCTAACCAGAAGCAATATATATTGTCTTACGTACAAAAGAATGACACCTCGAAGAGAGTATTTTTAATTTATCAGTCAAGTAAAATTCAGTAAAAAATGTTTTGACTACTATTCCTAGTTGGTTGTTTCAAAATTTACTATATGGCTCTATGACACAAGAGGGTGTTTACCTCCTTGTAATACATAACTTCGGTGTTAATTAACTTCAATTAATGCTAGTAAAATATTTCATTTAATGTTGTTTTGGAACTTACATTTTTAAAATTATGTATGCATTCGTCATTTAATTATTTAACCCACAAAAGTTATATTTTTTTAACTCGATCAACTCCTCTTATATCTCCCTTATGAGCCTAAGCAATACCCAAAAAATCAAAAAATTTACATGCTAAACTTGCAAAAATATATAACTTTAGGTACTATTGAATGTGCACTGATAAAAAAGACTTACCCCATACTCACAACAAATTAAATAGAAATGAAATAGAAAACGTTATGTAGATTTATTTCCATATAAAACAAAATTATAAATCACAGTCAACTATTCTAGATTAAAACACTTTCCACTAAAACTCGAACTGGACATAGTAGTTTTTCATCAAAAAAATCATAATCTCTTATCCAAGCTTTGATGGAACCAAAGAAAGTTTCATTCATCTGTAATAATAATAAATATTAGGTGCTGTGTATACTGTAAATTATTGATTCATGCAACAGTGGTCAAAAAATAAAATATAGAATATGTGTCAGTCAATGTTTATTCATTGTCCCTGCTAACCATTAAAGAGTTGCACCTATTCCTCTATTCATTATCATTGGTTATCTTGCATTACACATGTCACACACGTATTGATTACTTTAGTGAGTTTGTTTTTAATTTGACAACTTTCCATCAACTACCTTAACCATTTCATACAAATTAAGTCGCTCGAATATGTTTTTCCAAGATCTAGGAATTTTTCTCATCAATACCATAAGAGGTTATAAATAGTTGAAACCTAAGGAAAAATACGTTAATGTCAGCGCTGTACGTTATGTTTTGACTACTGATGTATGTTAAGTCTAATTTGAAGTATCATAACAATATCAATCCATAACAGAAAATTGTAATGTTTATTCGAACGAAAAGCAAGTTGTGTGATGGTACTGTATATTAATTGGATGTTATATTTGTTTATTGAGTATAATTTATTGATTTTCTATAAATGAAGAGACTCTTAATATATAACGTATTTACTTACACAAAGAGGTGTCGTGTCTGTCGGAACGAAGTCTAGAAGTAAATGCATTTTCTGTATTTCACTACCACACTCATCTGTTTTCGTCTATGTAAGTGTGGACATGCGTTGAGAAGCTTTTGCTTGAAAAATTCTTACACCTCGGATTCGAACTCATGACCTTTAGCTTCACAGTCTACAAAGTTACCTCTGTGCTATTTCAGGATCAATTATAATTTTTCCAACACATCTTGAATACAGTCTAATTTTGAGAGTCCGCATGTAATCAAAAACATCCACATTTCCTATGTCAAAATCATCCGTGGAATGAGGGTTAACAAGTCTGGTAATAGAAACATAAAAATAAGTCATAATACAATAAAAATATATATAAACTCATTAAACAAATACTGCACTCTTTTAATATTTAAACATAAAATATAACACATATTTTCTTGGTGAAATATTTTTTTTGTTCGTAGGGGAGGGGGCAAGTAAATGTGGATAATATCTAACGACTTATACTAAATTCTAAAGACCAATACGCACTATAAAACATTTAATCTTCAATGCCACTGGATATCAGTAAGAAGATAGTTTAACATTAATTAGGCTATATATTTCCAAGCAAACAAAAATTTTAGAAATAAGAATAAGTGGTATACACATAAAGGTAGCCACATCGTTTTGGTATGTCCTTTAGTAAGATTATCGCTGAGAACATATATCACACTCTCTTTTGTCACCCTTTAAAGTATCAAAGTATCGGATCCCTTGGCAGTCGTTTTTTAAGATCCTGCCTTTTCAACGGTTATCAAGTTACACCTTTAAAAGCACCTTTTTGTTACACTTTCTTGCCTATAGAAAATGTGTTTTAGTGAAAGGATTTTATAGCCTTTCTGCATATAGCTCCTTTTTAGATTTCTTGGTTTATGACCCTTAAATATTTAGTTTAAAAGGCAACTAGACAATTTTTTATTAAAATCTTTCAATTGTTTTCCATATATAACAGTTTATTAATGTAACAAAATGTTATGCAATAACTGTAAAACGAAAACAAAATAGAAATACATTGCATTTAAATAAATAAATAAATACGTTGACGAAACTCCATCTACCTTAAATTTGCAGACACATATATGTCACAACTTGTGATAAAAATGTTTACGATACATATATATTTATTACTTATCTTAAACAGGTTGTTAAATAAAAGACACCCAGCATAGTGTTTTTTTATACATTTAAATAATATGACATATCGCCAAAATATAAAGGTAGGTCATTCAATACTAGGCCAGTTGTCAGGTGTCAGTCAGGTCTCCGTTGTGTTTACTGGTTCGGGTACGGATTATTGATTTACTAGGGTGGCGAGACAATGTATTTCTCTGGTATTTTCTATTTCCATTGCCTCTTGTACCATCCTTGTTTTATATATTGTTTTGTTTGCAGCTGTTAAAATGGACCAGATCTTGTTTGTTTGTAATGAAACGAGTTGAGAGATGAGTGTTTGAGATGTGGCTGTATAAGCGTATATTAAACATAGCCCAGCCCCAACACGTTACTATCTCGGATGTGGATAGAATTGGCAAGAATAAATAAATTTACAACACCATCATAAGGCGGAAAACAGAATATGTCGGCCATGTTAAGGGAAACAGAGAAAGATATCATCTTAGCAACTTCTTCGGCAAGGTAAAGTATTTGGTAGAAGAGGTCCAGGAAGAAAAAAAATCTTTTGGTTAAGAAATTTATGTAGTTGGTATGGAACGACAACATCAGCACTGCAGTGAATAAAGAAATAGCCATATTGGTTGCTCATACCCGCTGACGGACTGTCACTCAATGAAGAAGATGAATTTGACCCTTATTACCACTTCAACTTAGTTATTGTGTGATTGACTTTTTTGATGGAAGAATAGAATATGTTTGCCCCAGAATTGCAAACAATAAAAAATTTTGAGTTGCGAATAGTGTCAGTTTCTTTGCTAACGACGAACTGTAGTCTGTATTATTTCAAAATGACTGAAAGAGGCGAAGGTGGTAGAGGTTTAGAAAAAGAAGGTGCAAAATGTTACCATAAATTACTGCGTGATAACATCCAAGGTATAACGAAACCAGTGATAAGACCTTTGATACGACTTACTGGTGTTGAAGGCAATAAAAATATCATAAGAGATACTATTACATACTCTGAACATGCCAAGATGTCACAGCTGTTTATGCTTTGAAGAGGCAAGGAGGTCCGTTGTATGGATTAGGGTGTTAATTAATAGGTTGGTGTACTAGCTTGATCATGAACTTCAAAGCTATATATTTCTGGTCCAGAGTAGAAGTTTTCTGACTGGAAAACCGTTGTTTACGTACCTGGAATGCAAAAACACCAAAAAATTTCGGTTCCGAACATGGCGTTCACTTTGACCATTAGGTTCAAGTGTAATTCAAGATGACGGTGATTTTTTGAATAGCAACTTTTATTTATGATAATCGAAATGGAAAGAACAGAAACTATTACTTCCTTATATGTTTTTTTCTTGAGTTTCACCATGACCTACACTGTTGAATGTTTTGTTATGTTCGAAATAACGTTAAAGGCCATGATCAACATATCGTATTATATTTGGTATTGAAAAAAAATCTGCTTTTTCCTCTGGTGATGTCAAAATAATTATTGGTTCCTATTAACAAAATGAATGTGACCTAGAAAAACAAGTTCCACATCACGGTTAACGTTATTAGACCGTCAACCGTTTTCTCACTTCTGCCTCGAAGGGCGTGGAAAGGTGTGTTTTGCTCAAAATAGATATTTGGGTCCGATTTTCTCACTTCTGCCTTCGTGTCTGGCATAAGTATCGTATGAGGCCAAATGATTGAAATAAGGACGTGTTCCGGTAAGGAAACGTAACAGTATGGCCACTATTTTCTCGTTTCTGCCAAGCGGGAAAACGAAAGTTGATATCGAGAGTACTCCATAAAAAAATGGAATAAGGTTTGCAATTGGCCAAATGAGATTAAGGAGCGGGAGATATTGTAGAAACTTGAACGATTTCTGTCCTTTACCTTACTTGGCCATTTGCAAACCTTAACCCATTTTTTTGTGGAGTAATCTCGATGTCAACTTTCAATATTTTGCTTGGTAGAAGCAGAACATCATGGCGATATTGATACGTTTTCTTAAAGGATCACGTCTTTATCTCAACCTGCCTTTCGTATTTTGATGCCTTGTTGCATCATATAATTCATTTAGTTAACATGGCAGAGACGAGAAAATAGGCCCTAAAACATCATTTTTCGGAAAATAGAAGACGAGTTTATTTCTGTGTTAGCCCCGTGGTTCACTCGCAAATTTGCTCTTCCGCAATAACACACTTTTCAACCTCTTCGAGGAAGAAGCGTGAAAATGGTGGACCAAAATCTGTCACCACCTGACGGCTGGGGAAAAATTTCTAGGCTTTACATTTTAGCCATAAAAAAGCGGTTTACCATTCAGAGAAATAAACTTGTCCTAAAATTAACCTTTAACGTCATGGTCAGGGTCAAGTTCAAAGTCACCGTTATTTGACAAGAAACTTTTCCCAGAAACGCTTAATAAACAACGCAATTATTACTTGGCTCATCGAATTGATTCACCTGGTATTTAAATTTGTAAAGACTTTTAATTAGAGTCAAAATTTTCTGAAGTGAAACAGTGTACCCTAATAGATTCTTCTTATCGGTCTTATGAATAAATTACCAAAAAGTACAAGCTGAACTTTCCGTTGACTTGATTTATTCTAGTACTGAATCTTGCGCACAGATTTAAAACACCAGAAAAAACAATTTCCTTATCGCGCCAACTGTCTTCAACGAGACAGAATCCAATAAAACACCCACGGGGAGGCAAAAAAGATAAAAAATCTCGTCAGAAAAACGTAATTTAAACCAATACAGTTTCCATCGGGAGAGGAAAATGGGGAAAAATTGCCAGACGAACGGTAATAGTAGTTCGACCATATTTCAAATTTGAGTGGAGCTCCGGCATAGTGATTTATTCTAAAATACTTTGTGATTTATTGAGTTTTTTGACTGATGTTATGCATTCTTTAAAGTCGCGATTGAGGAAATCTGTATGCAGTTCGCGAACGACATTACGGAATAAATTTCGAAAATTGGGAATGGGTGATAATTTGCGGAAAACTTTCGATGTGTAAACTGATATTAAATTTGCAGTTATTTTTTCTGATTCCCTATTAATAACAAGAGAATTAGTCCAGAAACCATAAAACTGTTTTTTACTCACGACATAATTCAGTGCGAATACTTGGCGACTACAAGAAGTTTTTTTGGGTATCTGTCTAATGCCTCGCTTTCAGGGTTGTAACAGAGTTCTAAAACGAAGGATATTAACAATTCATCTGAATTTGTTCATTGACCATACATAAACATATATTGCAGTAAACTTCATGGGTTCAAATCAAATTTTAAAAAACTGATATTCACATTCACTTTCTAGAACTGTTTTTATACATAAAAATCCCTTATTTACAACAGCTGATTCCGAAAACAATTTTCATCAAAATAATAACACGACTATCTAAACTGAACTAACTATGAAATGTCCAACCGTCCGTTTTATAATCCACATCAATTTTTCTCGTAGTTCTCGATGGACATTCCACTGTTATTCCAGTGTTTGATGGTAACATTTTTTGAAAATGTAAATGTAAATTGCAATTTTCATTACATATTTTAACGCCATTGACAAAGAAGTCAGAATCGACTTTGAAAGGTTTGGTATTTCCTTTCAATATACAGCTTTTTTAATTCAATTGTGGTGTTATTCCCAAGAAAACTTACATATAATCAAGAACATGCCACAAATAATATTTAGAAGACAACAAGAATTATGATTAATTTTATGCATTCATAATGACTAAAAACGTGGAAATCAAATTTATTTATCCATGATGTCGAACTGCTGCAGTCCATTTTTTCTTCATCTCTAATTGATATGGAAATCCATGAAAGTGATATAATTGTAATTTTGGGTTTCGTCTCGGTGTATTTTCACAATCAATTACACCACACTTTCGGTTTGATGTTTTTCTTTCCATTTTATGGAAGAACTTATCTTTATTCTAATACACGGCAAACCTAAATTACCACTTTAACACAACCAGAGTTACAAAAATAAAACACGAGATGGCCCAAAGGCCTCGTGTCAAAGATACTTTACTAGCGTATAGCATCAAAGTTTTACCAAAATAAGATTAAATTTAAATATCCCGTTCTGTGTGTTGCGATTTCTTTGCCAGTGAGTATATTTGTATAGATACCTACTATGTAGAAGTTATTTTTGCATAAACAGATTTCGCCCTAAATTTGCATATAATTTTAAATTTCGTTTTCGTCAAAAAGTCCAAAAATGTTGAAGAAGATAAATACATTTGTATATTTATATTCCACAGATATTTATTGTAATAGCCGTTTATAGGAAAGAAAACATAACATCGCCGTCGTAAACACAAACATACATAAACCGTTATTATTTCTATGTTTTCTTTTCTGTGCAATACCTGCTATTCATCTTAAGAATTTCTTGAAACCGACGATGGTAAATTGCCTTACATTCCGGAATCTGTGAACGCCGGGGTTAATCGCCAATTCTCTGTGAATTACCACTGTAACAAATTCCGTTGCTTTTCTCTTTCTATGGTTCCCTCGTGACGCCCGCGCCCTCTCGCATTCGGAAATTGAAATTCTCGACGCGCTACAACAACAGCCCGCTTCTGAACTAACACTAACGAAGTTATTCGCGGAATCATTATGCAAATCGACTAAAATAATTCATTCGCACAGCGCCGATACATACATATATCTTCCATTATGTCGCACTTGAGAACAACCATTTGTGTGCTAGTGTTGTGGAGGAGATTTAAGTCTATAAACAGTTGGAATACCTTATGATGTTTTGCTGGGGAATTGCTGAATTGGAAAATAAATCCGAAGGAGTTTCTCCGTTGCCTGTCGCATTAACGAATTGGAAAATCTGTACTCTAGTACGAGTAGTTGTAGAAACGTTCGCAGCTATAATAAAAGCGACTTAAAATTATCTTCGGTAATTTAAAAAGTTTAGTATATTCCTATTTTAATGAGAAATGAATAGTGACATCTAGGCCGTTTCTTTGTCACTCCTAGAATAGACATCACAGGAAAAAATTCGAAGGTTACCCAAAAACTCTCAAGATCAGTATGGATCCAGATATTCGATATTCTACTATTCTTTGAACGCTAAACAATATATTGTTTCTAATCAAGCAGCTCTATAAGTTGCGCTTCATATAATAATATCAGGGGGGATATTACAAAAATTCGTAAGAAGCTGTAACTTGGTAAAATTGCTCAAAATACAATTATAAAAGAAATTTCAAGACTCTTCATCGTTGCGGTCTATGGAAAAAAATTGGCTCGAGGTCAAAGGTAAAAAAAATTAGTGTTTCGCGATTATCAGCAAAACGGTGAATTTTATAGCAAAACTATACAAAAATTGTGGATCATAAGATTCTCTACAAAAATATATTACTTTTTCTCTTAAAAGTCACCGTTTTAAAGATATAACTCCCATTCATCACTGAACCTGTAATATACGTAAAATTAGTTTGCTACTGGTGATTGTAACTTGGGTATATAAGACATAAATAATACTATGAGAATCACGGGTATGAGGCTGGCAAACGTCAGTCGTCCGCAAGATGCCAGGTATAATTCAGGGATTCTTTAAAACCTTCCACTTACATAAAAAACGTATCCCGAACACTATTTTTTAACACACACACACGTCCGTATACATCCGTCGTCCTAGAAGATGACCACCAACATGGAAAATTATTAGGATTCAATCTACCAGTAAAAAGAGCAAATTTACTGTTGTTAGGTGTTATATCACTTAAAAACCTCCAGTAACTGAACTATGTGGTAAGCTTTCTTTCTTTCGGCATTTGCAGATTTACATTTTATTACTTTTTATTGCACTCTGAATATTTTGGCCTGGCAGTTATTGAAATTTCCTACTAGGAGACGACCTGAAACCATTGATCCCTTGCATCGAGCCGCGCATTTGTAGTTACCGACCTTTGGCGGATAGGGCTAACGACGGATCGAAAAACACCTGCATGAATAAAATTAATACCCAAGTCAAGAAAAAAAGGCTACAAATTGGTGGAAATAGCTTTCATCCTCGCAAAATGTTTGAGTACTTGAGGGAACAGGATGAATATATTCATTCATAAGAAACGCATTTTAAAGAAGGGTACGAACCCAACGTGGGTGGTCATGTTTTGCGGACGACGGAAGTGTGTATGGGCAGCCTAATGAAACCCAGTCCCTAATTTTTTACGTCACCTTGAGTGAACGTCTGTCTTTTGTTCAATTGTCCGGTGGCTAGGGTCGTACACCTGCTTTATGTCAGAGTGCCTAATAAATGAAATACATACCGTTAGTCTTGTGCGCCTGTCTTTGTATGATCTGTGTGTGCGCCACTCCATAGTGAAAACATGTGCTAATCCTAAACACTTTTCTAACCTATTTGGTGCTGCTCTAAATTTTATAGCAAAAATGACAGAATATTATTTTATTTATGCTCATCTTTTTGCTGAAGGTGAAACTGTTACTGTATAGTGGTATGAAGACACTGATCAATGCAAGTATTGAAAGAGATGATGGATTTTTGCAATATCTTGAAAAACAAAAATCTGTGGCAATTTGACAATACAAACGCGAAGAACAATAAGGTACATCACAAGATCTACAGTAAGTCCTCTTCGTACTAGATCACGTTTAACTGATTCCGCTCTTACTCTAATATTGAGTCATCAACTGTAGAGGGCTCCTATGATGATACCAACGAAAAATCGCTATTGGGGCAATTTACTTGCATCCAAAGTGAAGAAGAAGAACGAGAAGAAGAAGATCAAGAAGAGGAAGAAGCAGAAATATTCAAAAGTTGTGATTCAGATGAATAAATTTAGCCACTCCCCTATTCTACATTTATTTCTCATTAAAATATTGAACTCAGTCTTATGGACGAAATATACAGTAGAATTTTTCTTATGTCAACTTGAATGTCATATATCAAACTTTTGTTTTTGCATTTTATATTTTCAATATATGTTGAAAGCCATTGAAAACGAGGTCAGAATAGATCTGGAAACGTTTTTTTCCATAAATGTACACAAGACATTAGAATACAATATACAGTGAGGCCCTAAGTAACGGATAAATTCATTTTCTACTTAATTATAATGAAAAATCGTGAAACAGATTTTTCAATACAATTATTCATTTGCCCCTTCAACTCCCCAGGGGTAATAACTATCCCTAAACAAATTTAAATGAAAGGGAGTAGGCTGTGATATTGCGTTTAAAAGGGTTTTCAAGGACATTTTGAAATTTGAACGTGGATACTCAACAGTAAAGTAATTTTATTTTATACAAAATGTAGCTCTTGTATCAAATAAATGTCACGATTTGCTATGCTTTAGTTATCTTTTTAGCAAAAAAGGAAAAAGGGAACGTTTTATGACATTTAAGATGTATTTAAAACTTTGCTAAACATTAATTTATTTTTTTAATAAGGCTTTCTGAGACCCATAGAATTCAGATATTATCAATTGGACTGGGTGATAAAATAAGAACGCATTCTGAGATATGGAGAATATTGAGTGAGAAGTACCCTGACCGTTACATTTCCCAGTCTATCGTCAGCAGAATAGAAAAAAACTCCTTCAATTTGGACAAGCTTTTCCCAAACTTCAGAGATCCAAATTGAACGAAGAAAATAAAATATATATCGATGATATCGATAAATAACTGGTGATAATGATGTAAGTAAAACAGCTGGTATTGAGAAATTTGAAAAAGAAGATATTATCCATGTATAACATTACAATGCTTTAGGAACTAAATGACGATGATGCTGATCGTAGAATAGAATTTTATGAGATGGTTACGAATAAATGCCAAGCTAATCTGATATTTTCCTAAACACATTCTTGTCTCTGATGGGGCAACATTTATCGTGCATGGAGTATGCAAAATCCTTACTGGAAAGGAAAGGTCATACTCATTGTCCTATTAAAGTAAATATTTGGGCTGGGACAATAAACAGCAGAGTAACTAGACCATATTGTTTTGAAGGGGGATTAACTGGGGCGAGTTACTTGAATTTGGTACAAAAAGTTTTAATACCTGAACTATTTATTTAATAATTTAATTTTTATTTTCTTCTTTTTCCAAATTAATTAATCATAACTAATTCTTGGACTATTGCTGTAACACAAACTCTTCATAAATAAAAATCACCTTCTACTTTTTGTAGTCTCAAAACGACATGATTAGTAATTAAAATCAAAGGCCCCGATTTTTAGTATATTTTATGAGGCATTGCCCCCAAATTTATTTCACTCATATTTACGTATGATATCTATTTCATCTAACGCATCACTTTCCGTGTTAACTTTGAGCAGTCAAGTTCTTCTATTTAAATACCACGGTCTATTATAATACGTTTGTCTTAATAATACAAATGTTAACTTGCAAACTCATCTAGATATTTTTCTTTTTATTCTCAAGATGCCAGTCAGGATATTATAACCAAAGTATATAATAATTGTATTGTCATCGACCATTGATACGTGTGTAAATTTTAAACCTAATCAAACTTTTTTAAGTTGAAAATTAAGCTGAAAGTTCCGGTTACATACGTACATTCATAAATGCATACAGGTCAACCTAATAAAAGCATGTTAAAATGACAAATTTATTAATATTATTCTATAATAAATACGAGGAAATTCATTGATAGCATAGGCGCAATAATTGGCGGTAATACATTTTTTACATATTATTCTTGTATTCCGTGTTCACCATTTGAATAAACAAATTTGATATATCAAAGGGAATTTAACTGAAGTATTTGAGCTCCACACAATAAAAGACTATACTCACTTAATTGTAGTTATAATAATTCTGAGTTGATGGAACGTTAAGAATACTTTTGGAAAGAATTACAGCTTCAAAAGAAATAACAGCTACAACAAGAAACTACAGGTATTTTCGTTTTATTTCTACCCTGAGGAAAATTAAAGCACGATAAGAATTTGAGAACTTGACAGAGTTATAATGAAAGTATAAAATATTTCAACTTGTTTTTCCAAGAATGCAGAAAGAATGAGCAAAAAACTTGACTTTTTGAAATCAAAAGACAAGAACAGCATTGTTCGGTCTTGAATTCCGCGACTGCTATTCTATTTCATATACAGAAGTTATGCACAACGCAGATAAATATTTTGTTTAGTTTGCTTTCCTACTATTTCGTCTCAGATAAAATTGTTATCTTTGTCCTGGAAACTCTGCCGGCTTTCGAATCAGGGAAAATGCTATTGTGGGATGGCATATATTATTGAGTTAAAATAACATGCTGTACATAATTGTATTTTGTACAATGTTTCGAAGCGCTCAATTCATCTGGAGTACAGACACAAAATGAACTAATGATAATAGTGTTCTGATAACCGCATTATTCTGAGTTTTGAGAAAACAACGAAGTGAAGTTCAACAATGAAAATCTGCTGTCAGGCTTGGAGGAAAAATTAAACCATTAGGTGCAATATATTCATTATATTGCTATAGATTCTGTGGGTTTAAAATTCACAAATATTCATTTACACTTTCAGCGTCGTTATTTTTATCAAAATAAACAAATAAACTTTCTTACAAAAACATAGTGACTAATACTATCAGCTGGTTTCGTACAGGTTGAAGAATTTTCCAGTCTTTCCGGGGCCAGTCTAGTTGGTATTCGAAATCGGAATCACTTCAACCTCAACGTTTTTACAGTCATCGGAATTTCGGGAACAAGCGTTGTTGATAGTTGATTAATTTAGAAGATTTCGTAATTTTATTATAATATACAGTAATCCCAAAACATATAGAAACTTGGCTAAAATTTAACTAGCCCTTGAGTTTGAGCTTAGAATTTAAACAAAATTGATGCAGGCAGCAAACTTCTCTTCTTATCTGTCAAAATTAATAATTTTCCCGAATTTACAACAACAATGTTGCCTGATAAGGGTTTTTGCCGTAGATCCACTGTTCTTGGTGTTTAGAAATAGTATTCTCCCCACTGGCTAATATTCCGGTTTTGTAGATGTTGCATTTTGTGTACATCAAATTTTAATTTTTTTGTTTCATCCGCTAATATTTGTAACACAAAATAAATTGTAAAATCGTACGAAAGTAATCAATTTTTCAATATAAACGAAAGTTAATCCACTATAAAACATGTGATAGTGCTTCGAATGTAGTATTATAATTTGAGATTATTCTATGTCATGGTTTACTCGATGATGATGAACTTAGTTTTCCCAGCACTGTGGGCATGTAAAATAATATTTTGTCCACATCATTTCATGTATACTATTTCTAGATCAGATTAATCATAACTTAAATTTGTCATTTATAATTCTTAATTTTTCTTTAGTTATGACCTTATTAACAATCCACGGAAAATAATTGATTTATAATTGAGTTTTAGGCTCTCTAAAGCTGATTTTTGTCGTAGTTTTGATATATATATTTTTTAAACATAAGTTCACCTAACCATAATTATTGAGTTTACCCATAGAAATTTATCGTGCGTTCTTATTTTTTATATGTTTCTTGCTCAGATCTTTATTTTTCAAGAATTACAGTATAAAAATTTTGAAATGTATGTTACAGACTTTCCAAAATTTCACTATTTTTTTATTAAAAACTAGCAGGAACGTTTTCAATAACTTTGATATTATGTTCTAAATTTGCTGTCAACAGTTATTTGAGAAATCTAATTCTTATGAAAAATTATATCAATAAGAAGGTTTAAATTTAATTAAATTGTAATGTTGGTCATGTTTAACATTCATAACGAAAGTATGCGATCATGAATCATGACAGGAATTCAAAATTAGAACTATTGCTAAATATGGTCATAATTTATAAGAAAGGTTTAAAATGGCAATGCAAGTTAAAACCCCATCAAACTACATTTCAGCATGTCGACCTTCTCTCTCTATTCAAATAATGTGCTTCTGATGACCTTCCTTTGTGGTATTTGTTGTACAAATTCAGAATTAATATTAGCAAAACACTTCCGGAGAGTGTCTTCAAAATGTTGAATGAATGTCTTTGAGTGGTCTCATTAACTTTACGTTTACGCTAACCCCAGAAGAGATAATATGAAAAAGTTAAATCGGGCAATCGGGTTGGCCAATAATATTACTAAGGGTAAGAAACGGTTTATCTGGATTTCCGGCTAAACTACAAGTCCTATGGAAAAAAGTTAAATTTCAAAGTTGTAAGGAATAAGAATATCTACTACTTTTGTATTTAAATTTTTTTTCACATAATTTCAAAATTTTCTTACTTTTATGTCCCAAACACACTATAATAATTTTTTTGATTTTTTTTTATCTTATTTTGACTTAATATCGAAAAAGCCCTAATCGAAAATTCTCACGTCAAAATATCTGCTTTTTTTAAAAAAGTCGGTGCTTTTGTTGGTTGAAATATCTACTTTCTGGTGGTGTAAAAAACATATACAGAATTATGGGAAATGTTCTCACAAAATTGAGTTAAAAAAGTTACTATTTAATAAGAGCTCTACAATATTTTGAGGAAGTAATAAAATATTTTTTAAATTATATGGGTAGATGCCTATTTATTGCTATTTTAATATTACATTTATATACCTGCGTGACCTACAGAAAATTTTTAAAAATGTTTTTCATTTTCTACAATATTTACCATAGTAATGTATATATTTTTTACACCATCAGAAAGTAGAGATTTCAACGAACAAGAAACCCACCGACTTTTTAAAAAAGCAGATGTTTTGACGAGAAAATTTTCCATTGAAAATTAGGGTTCTTTTTCGGTATTATGGCAAAATAAGGTGAAGACATAACTATTTTAAATAAAAAAAAGTGTGTGTTCGTGGCATAAAAAGGTAAGTTTTTACCAAATTTCATGAGGTTTTTTTTTGGAAAAGAGAAAATACAACTTTGCCAGTAACTTTTTTCCACTGAAACCGAGATAAACCGGTTTTTATCCTTAAAACCCCGCCCCTTCCCTCTTCCCGACCTCAGATGACCTCTAAATTATTTTTTCTTTTATAGTTGTTGTATGCCCTTCTTCTCTAATTTTTTTGGTTAAAAAAATTATCGATTCTGGTCTAGGTTGTAACTAAAGAATCTTATCACATGGTATAACGCTGTTTTTGTACCTACCTATTTTTAGCTTTGTCCCAATTCACTTCTTTTTTTTAATTAGCTTTTAAAAAAACATTGAATATTCTATATTAAAAACGTATTCTATTTAAATAGTATTTTACTACTTAGTTCAATAGTTTATGAATAAAAATCAATAAATTATTATTTTAAAACTTTAATATTGTCGGGTTATGTAACGTCAACCCTGGATATAACAGAAAGAAATGTAATGCTGACAGGTCCGGAGACCGAGCTGGCCATTCTATGGGACCTCGCCGTCCAGTCCATTTGTCATGATATTGTTCATCCAGGTAACGTCTTACCGTACCATAATAATGCGCAGGGCATTTCTTGTTGAAATGTCGTTTCCAAATTGCCCAATTTATCCGGATTACCTTCCAGATTGTCAAGTATTAGCGGCTCAATTGCATTTTGTACATCTCCAGATACACCTGACCGGTTAAGTTTGTTTTGAGGAAAACGGTTCCAACAATTTGGTTTCCCAAAATGCCTTCCTAATCATGCTTTTCACGAGTAATGTGCCGATTTGTGTCACTCCAATAACATACAGTTTGCATGGTTACATTTCCATTGAGGAAAAAATTACATTCATCACTAAAATAAATGGTTGTTGTGTAGTGTTGGTTTGGATTAATATTATTTGCCATAAGTTCACAGAATTACAGTCCTCTGTCGGGGTCGTCTTTGAAAGTTGGTGGACCATTTTTAACCGACTTCCAAAAAGGAGGAGGTTATCAATTCGTGGCGTATTTTTTTCACTTTTTTTTGTATGTATGTTACCTGATTTCTTCTCCTGTGGTGCACCGTTTTGAATGAATATGGTCTTGTTTAATAGAGTATATATCCGGATTGGTGAAACTTCAAATTTTGGAAAAGAATTCTATTGGAAAGTGATAAAATTTGTGAATGAACACATGCGTGCATGGAAATCGACCAATATACCTAATATTTTAGTCGATTTTTCGATAACTCCTTATGGATGTGTATAGTTTTTTAACGTTTAATCTTTTAAGGAAGATCATTAGGAGATCTTATATACTTTTCTGCGACGTGCAACTTGCAGTTTTGCAGAAAATCGCCGAAAATTCCAAAATTCTTATCAAAAATTTCATCGAAATGACATAACGGACATTTCCTCATAAATATTTTAATTCCAACGTAATAGTGCGGTAATTTTTGGCCCTGGAAGTTTTAATTGCGAATTTGAAAATTTTCTATGTACATCTCAAGCATATAGGTAGTAAAGCATAGTATTTTCGGCTCCTTAAATCAATGAGTACCAAGCTCGTTTTGTTTGTATACCAGGCAAATACCTATTTAAATGCAAACTTTTCCATTTTGCGAAGACGGTGCTTTTGGTTGTCACATTCTCCCGGCCTAATAGAAAATTCAGTGACAACATATGTCTAACTTTAAACTGCTATTTGGTTCGTTTATAGACAGAGTGTTTAGTTATAGCAAACAATGATAGTGGTCCGTAGGCAGACGTATATAGAGGATGGTTGAAATATAGGGTGGACTGGACGTTTGGTGGTATAAAAATGTTGAAAAAAATGTGAAATTAAAATTATATAGGGTGATTAAAAAACTGTTATATGATGTGGACATAAGCAAATCGTATACAGGATGGTTGAAATATATGTTGCAGTTGAATTATATTTATACAGTGTGATTAAAAAATTATTTCTTTTATAGCCCATAAGAAGTTGCATAAAGTGTGGAGAGGAATTAATGTTACAATGGGCGATAATATAAAATGTAAAAAATGAACTAAATTATGGGCTAGCCCACAAGGAGTTATATACTTTGGTTGAAATATAGGACGGATTTGACTCCGTAAATATGGGATGGATTCTACTCCGTCCAATAGAAGGCAGCTAACAAATTTATGCTTGTCCGTGGGCAGTCGTATGTACAGGATGGTTGGTACATAAGTTGGAGTGGAATTATTCATAGTTATACAGGGTTGTCAAAAAAAGTTGAAAAAAGGTTACATGGCGTAGTCCATAAGGCATAAATATATTTTGGGCTTATTAAGTCAACGCGTACTAGTACATTTTGTTCATAAAGATTTACCTGTCAATTTAAATGAGAAAGTATCATTGTGTAATGTTGAAGCTTTCAATGTTACCTGGTTCTGTCTTTTAAGGTTATACATACAAAATAACTAAATAATAACTAAAAAGCTAAAAATAATTATAACAAAATACAACTTTAGCAAATAAATAACAAATTCAATGTTGTAAGGTACCTACCCAGGAAGTAAAAAATGTAAACATTAAAAGGTGCTCATTCTGTACAAATTAATTACCTACCAATCTAGTATATTTTTGAAGTCGGTGCCAAGCAACAATCAAGTTTGATGAATTAGTAGATAAGTACGCAATGAAGGATTTTAGATTTGCTTGGCACCGGCTTCAAAATATACTAGATTGGTAGGTAATTAAATTGTACAGAATGAGCACCTTTTAATGTTTACATTTTTTACTTCCTGAGTAGGTACCTAACAACATTGAATGTGTCATTTATTTGCTAGAGTTGTATTTTGTTATAATTATTTTTAGCTTTTTAGTTATAGGTAGACGTCGGTTATATATTTTTTAAAAATGTTTTATTAATTTGTATGAATGAAATTTATTTCATAAGAGCACCAGTGTGGTGTACTTTGGCTAACTTCAAAATTTTTCTTCAAAATTGCCCTAATAAACAAAATTAATATGGCTGAGGTATTGTCAATGGCTTTCAAATCATCTACAACTTGCTCCTATTAAAATTAGGGGTCATATGCGCTATGTGACGTCGTTTATTACTGTTACGTCATTTGTTGCCACTAGTAGTAGAGTAAAGAAGTTTACTGCCTTTTATTTTCACCCTCCAAATTTCACTGGTGCAATTATAATCATTCAAAAGATACGCTGTACTATAGTACAGTGCTGACTTGCACTGCACTATAGTAACACAACTTGGATATTTTCGAAACCTATTTATAAAACTAAAACAACACAAAATCAAAGGTAGAAAAACAGTTCCTTTTGTTTGAAACGTTGAGCTGGGCTATTATTTCAGCTGCTTAATAAATATTTTCTATGAAAAACGGAAAGTAAACAACAAACAATGAAGTAATAATATAAATTTCATGAAAGTCTATCATCGATTATAAAATCTTTGAGCGATAATTAATTCTGCTCCATTTGGCCTCTATGGAGCCTTGTTTCGACTTTCAGCTGGTGCTTTTCTGTGAACGATCAGCGATATTAATTATGGCTAGAGTGGCAACATGAAAAATTCATCAAGAAAATCACGTTTTTGCCCCTCAACGTTTTGATTGATATTTCTTCTAATATCATAGAAACTGACATGAAATATTCATTTTGGTAACTACCCAGGTTTAGTTATTCAGAACTTTTTGTGGAATAAAAGAATTATGATTTGTATTCACCTACAAAACATTGACTTAATAGACTTAGTGGTATATATGAGGTAAGTTGGAACATAAATATCTCAATATAAAATGTGAAAATCGGTTTAGTAAACTAATTCTTTGTTAACTTAAATACTTTGCTAGAATAGGTAGATGTTTAGTTGTGAAAAATAAAATTATGAACACAAAATATAGTTACATATGTTTAATTAGATCGAGTCATAAATCTAGGGTGCTTAATTTATAAACATATAGTTGAATGTAATATTTCATTTTCTTACTCCTGATATGATACCAAGATAAACGTATTTCAGAACATAAGAATTAAAATTCAAAATTCAAAACTTTCACGCAGGTATACAGTAAAATTTCTTACAATTATTATTAAAAACCAAACGGTTCAAAGTCGATTCTGACTTCGTTGTCAATGACTTTAAAATATGTGTTTTAAAGCCATGTAGGTTTTCTTTTAATATACAGATTTTTTATTTCGATTGTCATGTTATTTCCTAAGAAAACATAAAAATAAATGTATTGAAATCCATACATTTTTAAGAATAAAATTATGTTAATTATTCAAAGTGAGTTATATAACTCTATCACCAGAACAAGGTATCTTATTACAACTCCTGATATTAAATTGAAACTTTCACTAAATGGTCCACTAAGTGTTGGCATTCGAATCTTTAATAAACTTTCTGAAATAATCAGAGAGTTACAACAATTTCAGAAACCACTTTAAAAATATACTTACATTAAATTTTAAATTTGTTTTGATGATGATGACGTTTACAGACTTTATTTTTTCAATTTGTTGAGAAATATGTTTTAGATTATAGAAAAATGTATAAAATCAACTCTGAATTCACCTTAATATATTACAATTTATAGTTTGTTTTAAAACAAGATAAAATTAAACATTTAAATAACCTCCTACACAGCACACCTCTGAAAAGTAAAAAAATTTCATATCCCCGACTTGTTGCGTTTGGAATTTCATACCTGAGTAATTTGCGTCCCTGCTCCATTGGAGCAGTTCCAGTATTTAAGTATATCCTCAACCACGGGCCCAATTAAACACCTACTTTTTTAATGGAGATGCTGTGGAACCTTTGGTGTGTCACAAATTTAAAAACACAGTTTTGCACCCTAACACCAAACCTTCATTTAAACACTCAACGCCGTTTCAACAACTCTAAGTTGTTATCTTCAAGTAGTAAATCAAACTATGTTTTTACACATATTTTCTGAAAATCGGTCCAGCTGTTTGGATGTTCAAAAATATATATTTGTAGAATCCGATTATAGCGGCGCCATCTAGCGGATTCAATTGTAAATCTAAGCCATTTAGAGACCCACTCAAATACACAAAAATTGTATTCAAATCGGTCTAGCAACTAGGAGTTTCAAAAAGATTTCCTATATGAAGATAGCTGCTCCTCCTATTCAATTGTGAATCTGAACTAACCAAGGACCCACTGAAACACACATACAAAATGTTTCCAAAATTGGTCCAATTGTTTAGGAGCAGTGTGAAAAAATTCTTAGTAAGACTCTTTTGCCAGGTAGGAAATGAGTTAACGATGGTGAAACGGCTAAACAAATCTAATAATTTATATAGCTAAGAACCATCTCGATCACGTCAGCTTACAATCAAGACAAGTTTATTGAGGAGTAAGCAATTCGTGTCTTGTTGACATGTATTCTGTTTACTTCGCAAATGCCAAAGCAGAACTGTCATTTGCCGCCATTTGCAAAAATTATTGTATCTTCAGATAGAGTGATGACTTTTGCGCCACCGGTTATTGGTTATTCTTAATGACCCATATGTTACAAGCTTAGAGCTTGTACCTTCTGGAGATAGCCTGCAGTGCACAAATGTCGTGGTAAGACTAAAGAGAGAGAGAGAGAGAGACTGAAATAGAGAGGGCAAGAGCCTATTTCACGCGGTGGGTTGGAAGCTGCTTGCAATGAAATACGATCAGCATGTTGTTCATTGGCTGCTTCCTCCCACCAAGTGAAATAGCCTCTTACCCTCTCTATTGCCCTCTCTTTCTAGCCTTGTCACGAATTTGGGCATTGCAAGCTATCTCCAGAAGGTACATGCTCTAAGGCGAGAGCTTCTTAACGGAGGCCCACACTTACACATATGAAAATAGATGAGCAAGGGAATGAAATACATAACTTTAAATTTCATTTGTTTCGACCCGACTGACCTGACCCGACCGACCGGCACTACACACTGGCTCAATCTTGAAATGCCCACCCAATTCAGTTCTCTGCGTAAGAAACAGGGACCAGTTAATACATTAAGAGTATCTTCTATCATAGAAAATTAATAATATATAGAAAATAAACTATTATACAATACTGGCACAAAATTTGCTGTTCGTTCTAATAAAAACTCCAATTCTCTCTTTGCGATACATTAAATTAGAGACTTGTCGTACGTCAGACGTCAGAAACAACACCATTAAACTTGCCCTTAAACTTATTGACTAGCTTCATATTATCAATTAAACATTTTTACTGAATAATAATTAAATTTATTTGGGTAAAGCTTAACATGTAATACTTCAAAAAGTTGTTATCATGAATTAATAATGTCTTATTTGTATTACCTTTCATCAGTAGATGGCGTCACTATTAATTGAAGAGGAAAGAAGAATGACTTTGGACTTTGTTAAATTCCTTAATATCGCACTGCTGGAGGTAAGGTGCAATGTACATTAATAACCGCCATTGAGCATATACTTTATGTGACTTTACAAGAATAAACTAAAAGTTATCGTTTTATTATTTTAATTATGGACCTTAGGGCGTATACAAAATTATAATTTTATGCTATTACTTACTATGTGTATGTTCTGTGGTATTATCCAAATATAATTCGAATTTGAAATTGAAAATATTTTTGAAAGTTTGTCTCTGTTCGTCTCTCTTCGTGTGTTATTTATGAAGTGAAAGCTTCTTAAGAGAGGCCCACACTAACACATATGAAAATAGATAAGCAAGAGAATGAAATGGATAACTTTAAATTTCATTTGCTTCGTTCTTGAAATACCCATCCAATTCAGTCCTCTGTGTCAAAAAAGAGACCAGGTAATATATTAAGAGTCTCTTCTTTTACAGAAAATCAATAATAAATAGGACATAAACCAATATAACATCCAAATAATATAGAATACCTGCACAAAATTTTTCGTTCTAATACACTTCAATTTTCTCTATGTGAAATATTAAATTGGAGACTTGACATACGTCAGAAATTCAAAATACAACACAAAAAGGCAACTTGGCAATAAATTTTCATATTATCAACGAACTTTTATATCCTTTAAAGGCAAGTGATCCAGGGTCTAAAGCGCACGGCTGCAAATCCAAAGTTCTCGGGTACGAAGCCGAGAACAATTATATATTTAATAATATTTTTTAATATTATGTCATTGTTAATTAATTTTTTGTACTATTTTGAACTCACAGGAAGTGAATAAATCTCATTTTAATATTACATATAATAAAAACTTAATAAAACTTTAAATTGTTGCTACCGTTGAATATATAGGAATGTAATTTATTGTTTTGTATAAATGTTATGTGTTTGTAATAATCTTAGCTAAGAACAAAACGAACTTGTCTTTGACATATTGAATAAGAATTTTCCATTACTGCATGAAAAACATCATGCTTTACTGGTGGCATTCAGGTAAATTCAAAATAGTCATCAACCAGTCGCGCAAAAAGTTCGCCTCCCCTAAATTTTGTTCTGTCTCCCTCTGGCGAGCACTCTCAGGTAAAATGCAATATTCACAAGGATTTTTAACCATTTTTACAGCATTTAAACAAAAATCCAAGATTTACAAATCGCAGTACATGATACGAACTTTTAAATTATTTAATAGGGGTCAGATGGAAATACGCTACCGGTGGCAAAATATCCCTATTAATTGTTTAAAATACAATATTGCAAAAACTACTTATCCGAAAAAATTCACATTCAGCTTAATTAATTCTAACATTCTGGTCTATCTTGAGGGAAAAATTAACAGTTTATCTCGATTTTCTCAGCGAAGAATTCTTTTTTCGGGATTTGTAAACGCTCATTTTAAAGGGTTTCCGATTCCTTACAACGTTTCCATTGAAAGTATTATTTTCAGAACAGAAGCAAAAAACAAAATAAAATCACATTTTCGTGAGTATTTATTGTTTAAATAATTCTCTTTTTCGAATTCGCTGTTAAAATCAAGTCAGTTATTGTCTATTAACTGTTACTAATATGATGGCAACAGGGTGGTATCATATACTTTGCTGTGACTTATAAGCAACATGCTGTTTTTCTGTAAATTACCGAATCCAATATTCCTATCAAAAATGCCATTGAAGTGACGTACCTGAGATTTGTTTCTTGTAAAATTTCAAGAAATATAATACTTTTGGTATATTTTGATTTAATAAAAGTCATTTTACTTATTAAAGTCATTACATTTAATTAATACAATCTAATTTATATACAACTTATCTCTATACAAATCCATTAAAAAAATTTCCATTGTGAAGTCTGCTACCTCTATATAATACTATATAAATTGCTTGATAATTTACATACCACAAATTTATATTTCACAAAAGGCGGCACCATCCACTACATTGGGGTAACAATTTTTCACAAACTCAGGCATCTTCTTTAGAACTTCAACAACTTTCTGGTGTCCTTGCCACACCAACTTGAAACCTTCGAGGTTGGATGATCTGTACTCCTGCTCAGATTTGGCCGCTAATTGGATATAGTACTGCAATGTTTCTTGTCTTTTGCAGATTTTGTTGAACAATATCCATTGTGCGTCGCTATACCGCTTATCTTCAATAGCCTTTCCTAAATCGATATATACTTTCTGCTCGGTTTTTAGAATCGCCATTAAGGTGAAATATTTCACCTGATTTCGGGCCCCTGGTTCGAAAGATTTCTTTTCTGCCACATTTATGTAGTACTCCAAGTAGTTGATGTGGATTTCAGTGTATATTTGACATAATAGTTGAAATGGTATCATGTCTGGTAAATCGTTGATGAAATCATCTAGATACGTATAGGAAGACATTTCGTATAGTAAAAGTCTGATAATGTGTAACCACAGTTGAAAAATGTAGTTAACTAATGATCAAATTATTTGATGGCTCTGTATTTAAAGGATTTTGATTGTGTAACAAATAACAGTTAAAGGATTAAGAGTCTTAAAGGATTTTCACTTCACCGGGTAGATAATAGGATAATTATTATATTTTTATTATTGTATTTAAGTCACTTTACTATAAATTGCTTTTACAGGTAGAGTTTCTTGATTGGAATTATCAGATTATAATAATTTGCCGTAATAAACAAGCAAATGTATTATCCCAGATGCTTTAAATTAGCATTAAAGATTGTTTGGGTCATTAATACATTATATTTATTCCTAGTACTTATGGGCTAATCCGACCTCATGAATTAATCTTTTCCTTAGTTGAAATCCTAATTTATAAAAACCAGGTAAATTATTGTACTTGCTAATTTTAATTTGAAAATGTATAAAACGCAGGTCTAAGATAAGCGGCTTTGATTCAACAAAAAGAATATTTATTTGTTTCCAAAGTTGGGATTTTTACTGTTTTTAAAGGGTAAAATAGAGGAAAATTTCATGTATCTAAATCGAAAATTAAAGAAAAATTTTGAGGCTATTTGAAAATAATTTTATTTTTAAAATCGATTGGGTAACTCTGACTTTATATTTCGATGTTTTTATATTACATAATTAATAATTTTTGAAAATGTTAAGTAATTTTAGTGAGATTTTTCCCGTAAAACGTATTTTCTTATTAATCGAAGGTGAAAGATGGGAGATTTTTAAATTTTGTAAAACCTTCAAACTTTAGGGAAATTCGTAGGACAAAGATGTTCAAATTGTGGTAATACAAGAAAACAAAAGTGTTCAAGTGTGAGCGGGTCTAATCCATATTACTTTTAGTTAAGATTTTTTATAGTCACACTATACAAATACACATATAATATTATTTTATAACTCTCTTAGTTAGTCCTCAAAATTCGGTTAGGTTTTCATGCCTTCGTTTACTTTTTTGATAAATAATTTTGAAGATAAATAGGTAATTACTCGATGTTTTTGTATTTCCAAATATTCAGAAACAAAACTATTTACAAACACTTACTCAAAATCTAAACTATATTCCTTTGAAGATATATTTTGTTTAAGGATTAAATTGGGATTAATACTTTACTCCTAACAAAATAGTGCCAATTATTTTAATTCACCTGATATTTATATCCGTCACTAAGCGTGACACAAATATTGAAAAATAGAGACAGTGATATAACGAGAAAAAGAAGAACATTTCGCAAGAAGCTTACACTTCCATCGTTCAGTCTCAAATAATTGCTGCTCTTTTTATTTTACTAGAATTTTTTATATTTAGTTCATAAGATATTTCCCAGTGCATGTTTTTGAATTATCACTCCGTATAATGTTCAATATTAATTTTGGTTTGATAGCGTTAACCCATTAATATATATTTTATTAAAACGCAAAGTGGGCATAATTATTGATGTTAAACTGCAAATAGCTTTTGTTTATGATGCATTGTAATGCATCTAATTATAAAATTAGTTGTTTTATTTAATATTGATTTACCAAATCACATTATATTCCTAAATGCCAATAGACACATTAATATCATAGACAAGCTAATAATATAAATAGCAATAATATTGTGATAACATGGTAGCTATATTACAAGTCTGAAACGAAAACAAATATTCGTACAATTGAATTAATGCTCGTTCATTATTGAATGTTGAACGTTACACATAACTAAATTTACAAATTACAAAAAAAAACAACATTGTATGTATTGTTAGCGGTTATATTTGATTTGCATGGGTGCATGTTTCATAATTTTATTTGCACCAGCGGCAAACTATATTATGTAACGGAACATTAAATTGAATAGAGTTACAATTTTTTGAATTCACTTACAAATGTAATATTGCATTCGCATTGGTGGATACGTTGAATGGTAGGACTGACATAAAAAATTCTATGGCGATGTATTGGGTTTTAATCGATAATATCCTCCAGCACAAAGCCTTTAATATGCGGAAATTGTAATAGTCAATATAGGAATTTTTATAAATCAACATCAACATTTTTTATTATTAAGTTAATTCTTTTTCCGTTTGATATATGCAAACAATAATAATTCTAATATAAAATATATATTATATATTTTACTCTACCCAAGTCTCAACATCTGAGATGTCATCAGCTGGAGTAAACCAAATCTGAAATTGTTTACAATTATGCCTTAATATACAGGGTATTCCATCTCAAACGAGCCACCTTGAATATCTTGGTTATTTTCAAAACTATTGCAATAAGAAAAAACAGGTCGAATTTTGTTTCGGGGGTGAAATTTTTTGAGGTGAATTGGCGCTTGCGCGCATTCAACATAAACAGGCCAATTCAATGACCTTGAGATTTAAGATAGAGAAAATAGGTGTTGTCGTTTATCATTTTAAAGCCCTTTTTACGGACTATACCATCCTAATATTTTTTTTGCAATTCCAGTTCATGTAACACAAAACCTAATGGACCTAGTAGTAAAACCGGATTATTAAATTAAAAGTTTTTACTGCATGGAAAAGTATTAAAAAGAAGTTCTTTTATAGTACGCCCTTAAACCACCCTGTTTCACTGCCACTTTCTGTAATAACACACAATACAAGAACTATATTAAATGTAGACATTTATCTATTTTACATTATTTTTTGCTGATATTTACAGCAAGTTTCTGTATGTGTTCTGACCTTTATTCGATCATTTGAAGCATTGTACATTTATCTAAGTTATTACTTTACTGATTTGTTGAAAGTTTAATAGATAATTATGGTATACACATTGCAAGAACGTGTTGAGCTGGTAAGTCTTTATTACCAAAATTAAAATTGTGCTTGTTCTGCTTCAAGGGTTTTTAACCAAAACTATCCCGACGTAACGTTCGTCATAAATACGTATTGGAGTTGATTTTAAAAATTGTTGAGACGGGCTCAGTAATGAATAAAAAAGAGGTCCCATTGGAATTGAAAATGATGAAAGGGTAGCTGTTGCTACATTGGGCCATGTCCAACTTATACCAAACACGCAGTCTGTCCAGCAAATCTCTGCAGCTTCCGGTATTAGCAAAACTAACGTTTTTAGAATTTTGCATAACTACAACTTCCATCTGTACGAAATTAAATTGTTTCATGAATTGAATGAGGATGATTGGGATCGAAGCCAAGAGTTTTACGAAATTATGATCCAGCATATGATGGAAAACCCGAATTTCTTGTACAATGTTTGCTTTTCGGGTGAGTGGACTATTTCACTTCATGGGGAGTTTAACCGACATAACTGTAGATTTAGGAGGGATACAAATCCTCATTTATTTCGAGAAACTCATAGTCAACATCCGGTAAAACTAAACGTTTGGGCAGGGATTTTGGCAAACCATCTAACTGGACCCCTGTTTATTCGTGGTAATTTAAATAGTGAAATTTACCACAATATATTGAAAAATGAGATTAATGCATTAATAATAGAAAAATTACATAATGATCCTTTACTACATGAAGAGCAATTGCATTTCCAACAAGATGGAGCTCCTCCTCACTACGTCGCACCAGTTCGCCAATAGCTCGATTTGGAATACCCTGGTCGCTGAATAGGAAGAAGAGCTCCTATAGAATGGCCTGCCCGATCACCTGATCTGAACACTTTGGATTTTTTTGTGGGGACATGTTTAATCCAAAATTTCTATCACTCAGCCTGAAAATTTGGACGAACTATGCCAACGAATTATAGCGGAATGTCGTCAGTTAACACCAACAATGCTGAATCATGTCGGAGACGGCTTTCAATCAAGGTTGTACTATTGTATGGAACTCAATGAAGACACTTTGAACATTTGCTTTAGAGGCATTATATTGTTATGTAAATTCGTTTTTTTAATACTCTTTTATTATTACATGTACAGAAATTGCAATAAAAAATTGTATTACGACGTAAAAAGGGCTTTCAAATGATATACGACAACACTTATTTTCCCTATCTGAAATCAAGCAAGCGCTAATTCACCTCAAAACAAAAATCCACCTGTTTTTTTCTTATTGCAATAGTTCTGAAAATAACCAAGATATACAAGGTGACTTGTTTGAGATGGAATACCCTATATATTACTAAGAATCTATGGGTAAATTAGTGAGCATCCAAGATAATAGGGTAATTGAGTTAATAGTCATTTGTAGGAAAAAAATATAACAATTTTTGTAGAGATGTCTGACTTTTTTTTGAAAACAATTACCGTTTACGAAAACAAATGCAAAATAACGATAGTTCTTATCTTCAACCAGCATATTTTTTTTTGGGAAAAATAATGTTGACATCTAGGAGATTTAGGAAAAACTAACTCCCAGAGACTCCAAATCAGGCGTCGTACTGTTTGTAACGCCGTTTCCTTACGATTCTTAGGATAGATGTCTCACTAAAGAATTCGTAGCTTAACTAAAGCCTATCAGAGAAAAATATTGAAAAGATCATAATTTCTTTGATAGGTGTTTGTTAACCTACAAATTCTTTTGCGTGATTTCTGTACTAGGAATCACAAGGCATTACACACAGTACGATTCCCGATTTGATGTCTCCATGAGCTAGTTTTTCCTCGTTAATTGTGGAATTCTTTTCGCCATTAAATATTAAATTCAGTTATATGTACTTAATACATATACAATACAATACATAATTTTTCGAGATTTCAGTCAGTTGAGAGGAGCGCAAAAATGCAAGAATATAAACAATATATGGTCTTGTGTTCAATGGATTAAAAAGTCTCGATAAGATAGTGACATAACTTGTATAAATTTTCAGTGTATTGGAATTATTGTGAACATACTACAATTTTCTTTGTATATTTTAACCGGACTAATATTTTAACTATATCGGAAAAATGGATTTTTAATCACATATACAAAAAATATTGAAAATAAATCAAATCCGTTCGCCATGCAAATTGATGTTTGTCAGGATTCACAATGATAAAGCAATTAATAATAGTTAATTTCGAATTGCAATTTCTAACTTGTTTGTTTTTATTTGTCAGTAAATAAAAACACCCAGTTTCAATATGACAGATAATTTACGCGAGTGGATCTAATTATTCTCTCTTTTCGTAGAAGTTATTAAAAACAAACAGAAAACGTAATCAAACAAATAGATGCATTTGCTAATTGCTGAGAATAACTGGTATGTTTATTTTTTGTTAATGCTCTTTTTTATTTTGCAGTTTAAAAATGTATTTGCCCATAAATTCTGTGTTAAAACCTAACTTTTATTGTATAAAAGTTTATTATTAAAGTCAATAAAATAAATTATTGTAAAATATGACCATTAAATATTAATAGCAAACAAATTTGCAAGCCAATTACACACTATTTTAGAAAAAATAACGTGATATTTGGCGTTCATACAATACCTTTTACAAGTAATATTCGACATTTTGGATGTGTTCGTTGCAGGTGAAACAAATTTAGAAGTAGGAAATATGTACGTCGCCAAATATATTTTCGAATAAAAGATGCAATAGGTTTCTACCGTTGTGGTGATTGTCTCCTTTAAAATGGCCACTAAATAATAAAAAAATATTACGAAAACGATCTACCTAAAAAAACATAACAAACAGATTTTCACGAGAAAAAGCTACATCTCCACCTGGAAAATTTTATCGTTTAAAAATATCTACCAAATAATCTGTGAATGATAAAATCGTAGGTAGTAGTCGTTTTTAATGTTTAAAGACATATCACCACAAAAAGGAGTCGAATGGCATCAAATCAGGAGATCGTGCGGTGCATTCTATCGATCCACGTCGATTTGGAAAAATTTGTTTCAGGTACTGCCGGACATTGACTTGGTAATGGGGCGGTGCACCATCTTGCTGAAACCATATTGTATTGGCAGGAACTTGTGGGTTCACTGGATCAGGATATAAGTTCGTCAAAGTTTGCCCGACATTATTTTGGAGCAGTTCTAAATATTTATCTCCATTCAAGTTGCCACCAACGAAAAAGGGACCTACGATATGATTTCCAACAATTCCTGCTCAAACATGAACTTTTTCAGGATATTGCGTATGTTTCTCTGTGAGGATTTTCATTAGACAACTAGCGGCAATTTTGACGATTAACATGACCGTGAAGTGTAAATGTACTCTCATCAGAAAACAAAACATCTTCTAATTGGATCACACTGTTATCTAACCTTACCATCATTTGTTCACAGAAATACGTTCTCCTATCGAAATCGTCTTCCATGAGCTCCTGAGTCGGCATCATTTTATAGGGATGCATTTTACTTTCCGTTAATACTCCAAAAATTGATGTGTGGCTAACGTTTAACAGTGGGGCTGCTTTTCGACCAGAATTTGCTATTAGCCCTTAAAGCATTGACAGCTACTTTTTTTATCTGTCTTACATGACCAAGCTCGCGAAACTGCTTTTCTATTTTGCTAATTGTTCCTTGGGATGCAGGGGCAAATTTAGAAAAATTTCGTGAAATAAGGGAGAAATTTCCATTTGTGTCAGTGTGTTATCTCGATAACCAATCATTTGTAGAATGGTTATTTTGTACATTCCTATTAAATGAACAATTTTTCTGATATTATTACGTACTGACATTGATCACCACTATCATGCAGGCAGACAACAAGATGCTAAGGCTATGAGTTTTGACGAAAATAAACAAAACTGTTTTGTTTCAAATCAGTAAAAAAGAACGCTTATTATGGACTTATTATCTCAATATCAAGGGCTAAATGGAGATTAAGTATTGAGTGTAATCTACCGAATTTGTGAAATAAAATAATTGTCATTTTTTAATGTTAATTTTTGTAATAAATCTGAAAACACTTAATAATTCCGAAACAGTTGAAGTTAGGTGTAGGACATTGTACATGATTTATGTCTAGAATTTTCTGGAGAATTCAAAAAATAAATAATATACAGGGGCTTTTATTTAAAATAAGAAAGTTAGTATTGGCCACTGTCACATGACACACACAATATAATTTTTTGTTGTTGAAAAAATGCGCATTTAAAAATACAAATCGACGTGGCCAAGCGTTTTCCCCTACAAGCCCTTCTTTATTTAATATGGAATTTATTCCATTTGGCTGTTCCACACTGTATATACTTATTATTTTGAAATATATCCACTTATATTTTGTAAGCAGCTTAAGAAAGAAAACAGGGATCTAGGAAAATCACCTGAGAGGTCTTTTATTTCTCGAAAATGATGCACATGCATCCAATGCATTACATTACTTTCAATTATATGGAAGATATTAAAAATTGACAATGAAATCCTGGGACTTAAAAAAACAGTAATATGTAATTGATTAAACTGAAATATTGAGTAAATGTGTTAAGTTTGTTAGAGAAGGTTCAGTTAGAACTTGAAAGGGAAATAGTAGAGCCTTTATTGAGATCTAAAATGTCTATTATCACCATAATTTAACTGACATTAATATTTTTTGTTTCAGGTAAATACTCAGTTTGACTGAGCTGTTGAGCTGTAAGTTCCTTTTCTCCTTATTTTCCAAAACATTTTCTAGACTCCAGATGTTATTAATATGAACCAGGAAAAATTCACTCTTATTATTGACCCATATGAAGAACATCTGCGTATTAGTCCATTCAACTTAGAGATGATTATATGTATTTTTGAGACTAATTAATATTCACAATATACCAGAACAGGCAAATAAATTTCAAATGATTTTTTTGTGTAATTTTCTTAATAGTTTAGTTACGCGCAATTACTAAAAATGTCGTACTGTTGCGTAGTTACATGATTACTACTATTCGGTCGACGAAAGTTTTTTTTGTTTGAATAAATATTTCCTCGCTATATTAGTTTTAGAAATAAATATTTATAAACTAGAAAAAACTTTCCGATTTGAATAAAAGAACTAAGTATACTTAAAAATATACATTTGCGTTTTTAATCGTAATAATATTTCGTAAGTATCTTCACGTTACAGCTGTGTTGAAAATTTTGGTAACATTTACGGTATGCGTAACAGTGCTTTATGGTTAGAGATCAGTCGAAACATTTTTTAACTAACCTCAGTGACCTTTTCGGGTACGATATGTTTGAAAGGCCAGTAATTTTTCTCAAGATACTTCCATCCGTGACACCAACTAATTGGATGCAAATCAAGGTTTTCATGCAGATTTTTTTTCGAATTCGATACTGAACCTTCATCTTTAGTTCTGTAAAGAAACTCCAAATTGTTTGAATTAATTTTTTTGACGAAACAGACAAAAGACATCTTCTTATTCTTCCTTTCCTTTATTGATCTTACTAGATTATTTATCTTACATACTCAGTGACAGAAGACAAGTCTTGCTCTAGGCAATCGTCTTCTCTCGATTTATATAAAACAAAAAAAATATATATATTACAATTTTTAACTTTCTTACCTCTAATTAAGTTTATCTATTTTATATAACTTTTAACAAAAAAATAATTATGAAATTCAACTTTTAACTTTTATATACATTTGTACAACCGGGACAGCTACTTTTGGACGTCATTCTATGTATGTCATATATATATGGACGTCATTCTATGTTCTATGTGAACTTTTCTATTCTAACCCTATCTCTATGATCACTTTTAGGTCTCTTACTCGACTTGAGCGTCTTTTGTTCAGAACCATACATTAATAAACAAATATTTAACTTTTCTACTAATACTATACTATATATATATATTTTTTATTTGTATTCAGAGTATGCTCTATATTCATTCACGATATATTTTCACGGCGAATCACTTCTTGACCGTTTTTTGTTCAGAACCCAGAAAGATTACAAACTTTTCATCAATTTTGTATATGCTATTTTAAACTTTTTTGATTAACTTACTATTTACACCTGTCTCTGTCCCGCCATCTTACCTGGAATTATAACCTTTGTATAGAAATTTTATAAAGAATTCAAAAAATTCTTTCAAATTTATTAATTACTTGAAACTTATCAATAATGCAAACACAAACTCTTCTTAAAAACATGAAATAATGCACCAGTGCACTTTCACTACTGAATATTCTCAATTTCTGGTTATTAATGGTAGCTTTTCCAAATCTGCATAAGTATAGGTACATTTTAAATTCCCTCATATACAGAGAGATCTTATTTACATTTTCCGATCACGAAATACCGAAATAAATGTTGTAAAAAGTAGAACAGAGTTGTTTCCTGGCAGATACTTTTTACAACTTTTATTAGCTGCGCTCCACTCAACTGTCTAAAATCTCGAATAATTATTTTTATCTTCATTATATATATATATATAACAGTGAGTACTATACAGAGGATTCTGCTACATTTTCTAGACTATATAATAACTTTGCTTTACCACCAGAGCATGTTATAGCCAGTTTGGATGTTGAATCCCTTTTCACCAACATCTCCGTCGATTTGGCTTTACATAGTTTAGAACTTCATTGGGATTCTATCTCAACTCATACCAGCATTAGCAAGAATAATTTCATCAAATTAGTTAAATTTGTTTTCGATTCCACTGCCTTTTCTTATAATGGGGTTTACTATAAACAGATTTTCGGCTCTCCGATGGGTACCAAATTGTCTCCCCATAATTGCCCAGTTCATAATGGATGACCTTGTTACTCAGTGTCTTTCCAAACTAAGTTTTTCTATACCATTCCTAAGAAAATATGTCGACCACATTATCTGCTGTTTACCGAGGTGAGGTAATACCGAATTGTTACAGGTTTTCAACAGCTATAATGAATACTTGCAGTTCACAAATGAGGAGGAAGATCATCGCTCGAGTGTCCCCTTTTTAGACACTAGAGTTATAAGGGATGTGGACAATCGCTTGAAAATGGATTGGTATGTAAAACCTACTAGTTCAGGTAGATTTATCAACTTTCGCACCACCCTTTAAAAAATAAAATTAACCTCGTCAATGGCATAAAGAGAAGAGTTTGCGAAATCTCTCATCCATCTTTCAGGGACAAAAATTTACAAATCCTGTTTCAACTTCTATTGAACAATTCATATCCTGCCAAACTTCTAAACAAATTGATTTTTCAAAACCCACAGGTATCAATGGTGTATGGATTGCGACCGAGAATATCTTCTGCGGCTTCTCCCAATGATTCAAGCTCGAACAATCTCAAGGTCAATTATGTTTCTATTCCGTATATTAAAGACATTACCCCAAAAATCCGGCAAGTTTTCAATCCCGAACGAAATATCTTCTTCGCCCACAAATCCATTAAAAGAATAAGTGACCTTTTTAGCAAAGTGAAAGACAAGACTCCCACCCTGCTGAAAACTAATGTTGTCTACAAAATTGATTGCAAAGATTGCCAATCCTCTTATATTGGACAAACCTCTAGAAACCTCAAACACAGGAACAAACACATGCCTGATTTTGACAATCCCCACGTACTAACTTCAGAAAGCAATGCATACAAACGAAATTTTCTTGAAATGGTTTGCATCAATAATCAGGAAAACAGCATCAATAAGAGAACAGATCTCCAGAACTTGAAAACAACTTATTGTAATCTTCTTGAGATGGAGAAGATTACAATAATTAAGATACAATTAAGATGTTTAGTTAACTTATTTTGTTGTTCTTAGATTACTTCAGAATGACATTAACGTTTTAGAGAATTCATTGCTGTACTTATTGTTAATTTCTATGACTCCCTTCATAGAACATTACTTGGCAGTGTTGTATGCGTACCACCATATGATTTTGACTTGTCGATTTTATTTCGCCTTAACCTTACACCAGAAATTAGGTTATAAGACACCTCCGTAATTTTATTATAATGTAGCATTTTAGTATTGTCCGTCAATTAATTTTCAAGTTACATGTAGCATTTTAACGACATATATGTTACGTGTTTATTTATGTTTGTGTTTGATGCCGTTCGTACTGTATAACTCACTACCGTAAGTAGTATGTTATCGTTTTTTTGGGTACTGTATTTAACAAACCACTGTAATAACTTTTAGTATGTTTGACTGAGGAAGGAATTAAAAAGATTTCGAAAGCTTTCATTAGGAAAAAGAGTTCACATATTAGTTCCCCTACCATTGGCTGCTTCCGGTTACTACCACTGTATATATATATATATATATATATATATATATATATATATATATATATAGATATATATATATATATATATATATATATATATATCCAAATAGGGAGTCGTAATTTGTGTAAGGCCTTTCACAGGCATTCCTGGGATAGAAATCCCAGAAAAGAATTCATAGCTTATAAAAAATTATGAAACTACGTTTTCGAGATAAAATATTAAATACAGTATGATGTAGATACTAAAGCATAAATAATTATTCGAGATTTCAATCAGTTGAGAGCAACGCAACTGATATAGGTTCTCGGCTTGAAACATTGTCTTGCTTTCCTTGAATTGAAAAATTGAGAAAAGATATTATAATAAACCATCTGAAGTACAAGTTCAAAACCTTCATTATTGAGGAAGACAAACTATCTCAGTCTATTCCCTATATGTGAGTAATATTTTGCACATGAAAATTGCTAATCGGCAAACCTTACATATCAGTTCAATTTAAAATATCCATTTTATAGTTACACAGTTATTAAACCTACAATCTATACTAATAAAACATTTTTAAAAAAATATATAACCGACTTCTACCTATATCTAAAAAGCTAAAAATAATTATAACAAAATACAACCCTAGCATATAAATAACACATTCAATGTTGCAAGGAACTAAAAAATGTAAACATTAAAAGGTGCTCATTCTGTACAAATCAATTTCCTACCAATCTAGTATATTTTTGAAGTCGGTGACAAGCAAATCTAAAATCCTTCATTGCGTACTTATCTAGTAACTCATCAAACTTGATTGTTGCTTGGCACCGACTTCAAAAATATACTAGATTGGTAGGTAATTAATTTGTACAGAATGAGCACTTTTTAATCTTTACATTTTTTACTTCCTGGGTAGGTACCTTACAAAATTGAATGTGTTATTTATTTGCTAGAGTTGTATTTTGTTATAATTATTTTTAGCTTTTTAGTTATAGGTAGAAGTCGGTTATATTTTTATTAAAAATGTTTTATTTTCTACTTTTTAGTTTTTTTTAACTCAGGTAGTTTTCATTCTTTATTTTTTATTTTGTATGTATAACCTTAATAGACAGAACCAGGTAACATCGAAAGTCTCAACATTACACAATGATACTTTATCATTTAAATTGACAGGTAAATCTTTACGAACAAAATCTACTAGTACGCGTTGACTTAATAAGCCCAAAATATATTTATGCCTTATGGACTACGCCATGTAACCTTTTTTTGAACTTTTTTGGACAATCCTGTATAACTAGATAATTCTACTCCAACCTATGTACCGACCAGCCTGTACATACGACTGCCCACGGACAAGCATAAATTTGTTAGCTGCCTTCTGTAAACTATAAGACGGAGTAGAATCCCTCCTATATTTACGGAGTCAAATCCGTCCTATATTTCAACCATAGTATATAACTCCTTGTGGACTACCCCATAAATTATTTCCTTTTTAACATTTTATGTTATCGCCCTGTGTAACATTAATTCCTCTCCACACTTTATGCAACTTCTTATGGGCTATAAAAGAAATATTTTTTTAATCACAGTGTATAAATATAATTCAACTCCAGCATATATTTCAACCATCCTGTATATGATTTGCTTATGTCCATATCATATAACAGTTTTTTAATCACCCTATATAATTTTAATTTCACATTTTTTTCAACATTTTTATACCACCAAACGTCCAGTCTACCCTATATTCCAATCATCCTGTATATACGGCTGCCTACGGACCACTATCATTCTAGTCCTATATTTCAATCTTCATATAAATGCAACTCCTTCTACCACTTTACTTTGTGTTTTTGTTTGCTATAACTAAACACCCTGTCTATAAGCCACCAAGTACCAGTTTAAAGTTTGACATGTGTTGTCACTGAATTTTCTATTAGGCCGGGAGAATGTGACAACCAAAAGTACCGCCTGGCATACAAACAAAACGAGCTTGGTACTAATTGATTTAAGGAGCTGAAAATACTATGCTTTACTACATATATGGTTGAAATGTACATAAAAAATTTTCAAATTCGCAATTAAAACTTCCAGTTCCTAAAATTACCACACTATTACGTTGGAATTAAAATATTTATGAGGAAATGTCCGTTAGGTCGTTTCGATGAAATTTTTGATAAGAATTTTGGAATTTTCTGTGATTTTCTGCAAAACTGCAAGTTGCACGTCGCAGAAAAGTATATGAGAGCACCTAAGAATCTTCCTTAATAGATTAAACGTTAAAAAACTATACACATCCATAAGGAGTTATCGAAAAATCGACTAAAATATTAGGGATACTGGTCGATTTTCATGCACGCATGTGTTCGTTCGTGAAGTTTCACCAATCCGGATATATACTCTATTAAACAAGACCATATTCGTTCAAAACGGTGCAGCACAGGAGAAGAAATCAGGTAACATACATACAAAAAAAAGAGAAAAAATACGCGACGAATTGATAACCTCCTCCTTTTTGGAAGCCGGTTAATAAAGTTTACTTTGAAAAAATATTTCTCACGAGGTGCAAACCCTATAGTTTTTTTATTTGTTATATAAAATATCTGATTTATATAAAAAAAAGCACGGAGAGTCTGAATTACAGGCTTGTCTTTTGAAAGTAATGATTCTGCTCATTGTTTTAAGGTGAATTTCTAAAGTTTCACTCGATTTATGATTAACGAAACCAATTAAATTCATTAAACAAACGGCAGTGTCATTTTCACAGTAAACGGTCCACTAAATTACATTAGTTTTTATCAACCTTGTATGGTCATGATTTCAATCAGTAGTTCAATGCAAGTGTGAGCTTTTTCACCTAAAACGAATGGTTGTAACCCGAGATATGTATTATCCAGTAAACATAATAAAATAATCAATCACGTGCGGAATCAATCAGCAGCGCGTTGAGAATATTGTCAAGTCTACCGCAAAAAACTGTTACGAAATTGGTTCTTTAAAATCCCGTATCAAAATAAAAAATAACTTTCTCTTGTTTTTTATTTAGCAGTTACAAGGTAAATTAACTGCAACAAACCATATGAATTTACCAATAAATTTTAGTTCGCTTGGTGCTGTTGTATCGAACACAACCGGTTAAGAAAAATGTCCTTACGGGGTACCTTTTTGATTCTATCAGTACTCGTGGTAGTTTCGTATGCTCAAAGGCCTATCGGTACTTGGCTTACAAATGTCGGTGATGTGTTTGGTTACGATGTGTTTAGAAGACCCAGAATAATTCTGCGGTTACCTGCAACTATTCAAGTAGGTCCTATAGCTTCAGCATCGGTTCCAGCTGCTCCAGCTCCCGCTCCAGCTCCTGCAGACCCTGCAGCTGCACCAGCTCCCTCACCACCAGCAGCTTCTCAACTTGATTTTCCGTTTGCTAATTGGATCGTGGGTTAAGTTCTGAAAATGTTGTTTTTTTGTGGTTAATTTATGGAATTTTGTGAAGTTTTAAGCTGAAAGACTGTTTTTTACCAAATGATGACCTATTTCTTAAAAAAATGTTGTTTAGTTACCAATTGTATTGATCTGTTTCTTTTTTATTTAAAGAAGTATTGTTAATTGTCCAAGTTAAATTAAAATACTCTCCAATATTAATGTAGAATCTAATTTTTTATTTTCCCAATTTTTAATTCTTGTGACAACTAATTTTAAATAATTTATTCGATTTAAACAAAAATTGCTAGGTGCCGTAGATTTTTTAACAAATAAATAGAGTAAATTTTAATGGTAGTAATTTCTCATTGTATTTGGAATTTGTCTTGAGCATTATTTTACTGTATTCTTAAAGGTTTTAATATCTTGCTGAACATAAAAACACATTTTGAATAGGGCTATTTTCTCGTTGTGCTTTTCAGTGCACATCTGAGGAGCTCTATCTGCCGAGAGTAAACGCTGGTAACTTAAATGTTTTGTAATTTATTGGTAAGGCCCAAATTTTGAGAATTACAAATACTATCACCAAAAGTTGAAGACATATATTCTTACATACCTTAGCAATCTCTGAAAGTTGTTACCGAAAAAATATAGAAATGAGATGATTTTACTTTTAAATTTTTATATTCACAAGAACAATTTCACAATAAATATTTTTGAAGCTAATTAATATATTAATTATATATATTAGAATAACTTTATGTACCCAAGCTGAACGTTCCAATTATAAATACTTATTTGTATTTTTTACTTTTCAAGTAAACTTGACTTTTTGTAAACATCTGAACAGTTTCAAAAAATAAATTAAGGAGATGTTATTATTTAACTATGTATTAAAACATTTGCAGACATTCTAATCTTAGAAGCCATCTTAAAATTGATTTTCAAATGATATTGTAACTCCTTCATTTTAAAAATAATTCGCCCTACTTATACCAATATAATATATACAATTCGTCGCTCTTTATCTGGAAGATTTTTTTATTAGATACATTTTTAGTGAGAACCTATGATGTTTTGTTCTTTTTTTTTTCAAACTTTTTCCTGCAGTTAGTGAAAACTGATGCACCAGCTGTAAAGAAACATTTTCACATCCTTTACATATGTCCATTATTGATTATTTATTTATTTATTAAGCCCCTTTTACAAAAACAAGACTATTTTAATACTGATAACAGTTAACAAAATAGGCTTAAAGAATAATAATATTATTTAAAAACTATGATTAAAAACTATTATTGCCATTTTCATACCTTATTTTTGAAATAAGAGCATGAGAAATCAAAAAAATTCTAAGCTCTTGTGATGGTCATATGCAGTACGAAGTAGTTTAGTTACACTTTAATTTTTATCGCAACTAGTATATTGAATATAGTTATTTAACAAATGAGGAGGTCGTGGGCTTCAAATGCTTGTGTTCAAATTAATTAACTCCAAGAGTGCAGGACACTATATATAACCATTTAATAATTTATCCAAACAACGCAATTTATATTGTTATCTAAGTTTCTGTAGCGAATTCACATTCAACTATGTCAGAATAACATCACTATTGTACTCATTTGCTATTATGCCAATCCTAAAATCGAAGAGCGTCAAAAATTTATTCTGGACTCTTTCTAATTTTTTACTGTACATCATACCCGAAGGTACTAATGAACAGTAGGTATAATAATTTACAAATGACACTAGAAACTCCTTAGAATTTCAATAAATGAAGCTCAACATTTTATATGGTTGGGATGTAATTTCATTTATGTGTAAATTAAATATGAGTTATTTATCCATCATTACACCTCAGTTCCTCCACAGATTAACTTCCACAAGATCTGCATTTTTCAGTTTGTACTTGTAATCCTACTGAGAATTAGCTTTAGTAAAACGTATTTAAAAAAATTCGTTAAATTTAAATGCAAAACATTTATATCACACCAACAAGGTAAGTTATTTAAATCAGTTTATAAAGATTCACAATCAGAAACAGATTCAATTGCCTTAAGAACTTCTATGCCATCAGTATACAGAAGAAATTTACGAGAGCTAAACACTGTTGATAGATTTTTCTAAGAGTACAATTGTATACTGAAGATGAAATAACAAACTTACATATAAAGTAAACAGGTAAACAAAAAAATTGGAAATCACAATAAAATAAAGGAGCTTATAATGATTGCCAGGTATATCTGAAATAAACTAATAAAATGTAAAAATTACTTTGTCTATAATTGTGTGTCAATAAAATTCAGCAAATTGTAAATGTACATGTACATAACTGTTACATAACCGTTATAATGGTTACAGTTAGTTTGGTTGATAATTTACTAAAGATAACAACATTAAGAATAATAATTTTAAATTTGTTACTTTTGCATCTAAGTTAAGTAATAATATTTGTAATAGACTGAAACATTTAGGCTGTGGTACTATTAATGTTAATAAAAATAATTAAGGCAATATGTTAAATAGCAATAAAAATTCTATTGACAAGTTAGATAGATTGGGAGTTTATAGAATTAAATGTGCTGTTTATGTGGGTTTATCGGTATAAATATTCACTGAATGTTGAAAGAGCATAGAAATGATATTATAAATAATTACAAAAGCAGAGGCATATCAACTCACTGCATTAAAAACAATCACTCTATTGAAACGGAAAATATAGAGCTGATCTATCAAGAAAAACGAGTTAAAAGATTACATTTACTTGAACAACTTGAAATCAAAAATCTTTCAAGTTAAAGCCCCTGTATACAACTAACGATCAGCTTAATTTTATTGACACTCTCATTATAGACAAATTAATTTCTACATTTTATTAGTTTATTTCAGATATACCTGGCGATCATTATAAGCTCATTTATTTTATTGTAATTTCCATTTTTTTGTTTACCTGTTTACTTTATATGTAAGTTTGTTATTTCATCTTCAGTATACAATTGTACCCTTAGAAAAATCCCTCAATAGGGGAAACATATGTCGAGTTTTCGAATAAAATACTGAAACATTAAAAAGCTAAAGTTTTTCATTGGTAATTTTATTATTTATAAGATGTTACATAAACAACCTACTGCAACTTCAGTTGAAATCATACTTAACTATTTGTGTCTGATTGGACATGTAACTTCCAATCCAGTCTAGTACAGTGTTACTGATTCCATAACCACCGAGCTCTGACAGGTGAAGTAACCTGAAAAATTTTATCGTGACATTCTGTCCTAGGAGTTAAGGGAGAATAGCAATTACACGGAACGGCTCCAGATTCGGAACCTCTGTGTGCTGATTCTCTCGAAAATCCTAGATGTCGGTCTTACATGTCGCGTCTTCAAATAGAATTTCATTGTTGACTCACCGAAATGCTGTCGTAAAATGAGCATATACAGAGTCTACTTGCAACCCTGACTCCAAAGAATTCAGTATAAAGTGTATTAGGTACACAAGGTTTGTAATCCTAGATTTTACTTGAGTAAATCCATGTCGCTGGACAATCACTGAGTTCTCGCAATATTTGTAAGTATATCGCGAGTAGTTCCTTATAAAATTCTCCTCCATTGACTTGGTTGCACCACGACTCCTCTTTAAACTCGAGACCGAAAATTTTCCACTTATACTCTCTTCGAGGTGTCATTCTTTTATACACAAGACAATATATATAATATAGATTGTTTCTGGTTAGGGAACCTTCATCAGTTGCGCTTTCCACAATTGATTGTCCTCTCGAACATTTCTTTATGTATTTGATTCGGAACGTCTTTGTGCTAGTTTCCCCGAAAATCCTAGATGTCGGTCTTCAAATTTTCCACTATGTTCAGAGGTGTTTTCAACACATGTAACCTAAACTTATATGGAAATCGAAGACATGAAGGTTGCAGTTTATAACCTTTACATTCCGTTTGCTAAAATAAAATTGGTCCTTGGCAGTAAATACGCCGAGTATTCAAAAAAAAAAACAGCGGCATATCTTATAACGATATTAGGAAAGATATTGGGTACGGTTAAAGACCATATAATAGCTGTCATTTCTTAAAAGATCTGTGGCCAAGCTATTAATATTGTGTTAAAATATTAATTCTTCAAACCTGGCTAATTTTTTCGTTTTTCCTAATTTTCTAGGTGTGAAATGGTGTAATCGATATTTACATTTCTCTACAAATGCCTGTTGGGAACTGTAGTGAAAATTACACGTTACATGCGAAAAACATTTTTTTTTTTTTTGGATAAAAAAGGAAAAGCGAATTTGTTATTTTGTTTTTTTATATCATCTCTAGAATGCATAAATATTTAAAACTAACTACTGCAAATGATTTAAAAATAACCAAGGAATCAATCTGTTATTGGAACCATTTGGCTCAATTTTACAGAAAATCTGATACTAAAAATGGACAAGAGAAATAAGATGCCTACTAAAAAAACTAACTAATATTATTAGACAAAAAATGTATAAATTTGGAAAATTCAAAATCTGTAAGTATTGAAAGAAAACAGTGGACGTCAATAATAAACACTTGCTGCTTAAGAAAGTATACAGTTTTAAGTGTTTGAAGTGCATCAACTGAAAAACAGTGAGTATGGCAGAATTCTGTTTAATACAGGTAAACATACGCTTAAATTAACTGAACTTTGTCCTATCTATAATACAGATAAAGATAAGATTTAGACAGAATAAATTTGGGGGTACAGAAGTGTAAGAACCTGGAGAAAAATAAATTGTTACCTTAACAAATGATAATTTACGGAAACAGAGATAGACGAACCGAACTTGCCAAGAAATAAACTTGTAAATGAGAAAATCAGACGCAGAATAGGCCAGGATAAGAAAATTATTTACCTAGAGGAGAGGAAGTTATTGGTGTGTTAGAGATCTTAGCAGAAAATAGAAAAGTTGGACCAGGAAGATCACTTATGGTTAAAACAGGTGAATCTTTGTTCCCCGTTATTATCTTGCCAAAAACAATAAAGCAATTTGTTTCTTTTCCAAAACCAGTGAGTTTGAACAGCATGTATCACAGAGAATTACTGATCACCTGAGTGGACATTTTAATCTGCAGAGCTAGGTTGACTTATATCCCTTCATTATGAGGCAGTGATAACTGAGCAAAATGTCTTTCAAACAATGGTAATGACAACCGACCTATTACCTCCTAAATTCTATCTACAAATGTGTTATTCGTAACAGTTTATTGATTACTATAAAGCAAACGTAAATTCCGGATAATAGACAAATCAGTGACAGATGACAGAGCAATTACATGGAAATATTTTGATAAACATCGTTGGGATTATCCGCTACATACCGTTGGGATTGATATATTATAATCATAACATGAAAATGATTGTCTCTTCAATAGATGTACATAGTGCTTTTTATCGTGAAATTACCAACAAACTAGATTAAAATAATAACCTGGTAAAGTAAATTGAATTCGCTTGTGCCTCTATCGGAATGTAGATTTTAATGAGAATAACAATATGGCACGTGAATTTTCAATTATTTCATGGAACAATACATGTCATGGAATTTATAATAATATCGATGCTTTAAAGCGGAATTGAACAAAAAATATAATTAGCAGGCTATATATTTAGCTAGGAATTTTATTTTGAACTTTTGTATTCGACATCACGGATTTTTAGTGGGCAGGCTATTTTTTATTGAAATATCCGATGCAAGATGAAGTTCTCTTATTTTGTTTCACCTATTTTATAATATTAAGTTAATCCTTCCTCTAATTTCTTCATGAACCTGTTGTGCCAATTTTCTTTCCAAAGCTCCACCTATTTTGTTATACTATTTATTTTAGTCAGATTTTTGTCTCGTATGTCTTTACGAATGTTCTAGTTTACTTTTTACAATTATGTACCTATCACACACGACTAAATTTAGTTCTTTGCTCCGTACTTGCCCTAATAAACTAATATATTTTGTTTTTCTTCCTTTGTTGTAGCTTTTATAGTCATTGTAAATTCCAGCTAGTTAAATTTCTGTCCATTTTATTTGACGGTTTACGTCCAGTCTGTAGGTTCTTTCTTCTGTTTTTTTTATGTATACAGTTGTTTTTAAATTTATTTTTCTCATCCTGTACGATTACCACTTGTTTATTTGAAAAGCTTAAGGTGGTTTCCTAATTCTTTCGAATTTTTCTTCATCTATGTCAATATATGCTGCACGAATAATTTGAGATCTCTAATTGAGGTAGAACATTCCCATACAAGGCTTTTATATGTTTTGGATATTTTGTAGAGGACTGGGACTGCTCCGTCCTTTACAGGTACACTAACGTTTTCATGTTTTTTTGTGCAGCTCTGGTGAGTGTATTCCTATTTCTTCTATAGTGGTCATCTTGCCTTTACTTTCATACTACCTCTACTTCTATATTTACCTGTATCTGTCCCATATATCTAGCTCTCCCATTACCTCAAGCCTGCCTCAAACCCAAACCCAACTTCCATCTTTACCTGTGCTATTATGCCAATGTCAATCTAACCCCAGTCCCTATCTCAATCTTGATATCTACGACTACCTGTATACACACCTCCATTAGTCGTCTAATTCTCTCTAACTCTATACACTTCAGCACTACACCTACATCTACGTTAACCTCATTCTCAACCCCAACCTCACACTAACCTTAAATCTACCCCTTCTATATTTACGTCTATACTTCTACCTCTACTACCACCTCCATATTAACTTTAATCTGAACTTCGAGGATCAATTCAAAATTATGGTTTTAATTTAATCTATTATAAATTTTAAAAAATAGTAGATATTTGAACAATATCGAATTTTATATTTACTGGGCACCGATCGAAATATATTAGAGAATAAGGTAATTAACTTGTATATATTAAGCTCTCGTTTTTGTTTGTTTCTATTATTCTTAGTGGTTTTACATACATTACAGAGTTCTCTCGTAACGCCACAGACACAACCTTCATTTGGGGAAACCTGCTAAGTAGCTGATCATTCTGAATTAGTTCCTGGTGATCGAAACGCAGTCTGAGTCAGATATTACCTGTTGCTACCCCGCCAGTGCTACGGGTTTTTCCCTCCTTTTCTGCAGTTATGGTTTGGTTATGGTTATGGTCTGGTACCGTCTACAGCAGGGGTGGGCAAAAGCCGGCCCGCGGGCCGGATCCGGCCCTTTTGCTAATTTTATCCGGCCCGTTGAAAAATTCCGAAAATTTTTATAAACTCTTTTATGGCATTTTGTTGAATCGTGTTAAAAATAGGCGTAATAAAATGGGCGGTCGGCTAACTACACTAGTTCTGTCGATTGAAACAATCCTGATTCTCACGTGTCGCTCGCGACGATAGCTCTCAGGGCGGTTTTTTCGTCGAACACAAAGGAGATCGCGCTAGGTTCGAAATGCATGTGTGGACGGCATATGCTGCACTTCTCACTTTTCGGGACGACAGGTCGCACCACGCGTATTGTTAATTTTGATTTAGCACTGATCGCATACAATATTAGTTTGCAAATATAAAATTGAAAAAGTGGACTTTTTGTAAGTAAAATCTTGGTTTTATTTTATTGTATTAATTAAATTATAATTATAGGTTATAGTCTTATAGGGTCCTTTGTAAAAAGTCACAGAAAAATTGATTTGGAATGCAGACACTTCAATGAAGCTACGGTAAAATATATTTTCACATAAATAAGAAAGCAATTTGTTTAGTTTGTCAGGAAACAATTGCTGTTTTTAAAGAATACAATTTAAACAGGCACTTTACAACAAAACATCCAAAATATGCATTGGTAGCAGAAAACTAAAAAAACTTGAATAAGCAACAAAATATTTTTACCAAACAAAGAATATAGAGAAATCTACCACAAAGGCAAGTATGTTGTCGCACACAAAATTATTTAAGAAGCAGAATTTGTTAAACAATATGGTACAAGTGTCGGAGATATGTTGTCAAATAAGTAAGCCTTTCAACAATAGTACCGGATTGAAAATATTTCGGGAAACTTACTTGAGTAAGAACAAAAATTACATTTTATATTGCTCTGGCTTTAGATGAGTCCTGCGATATTACGAACATCAATTATTAATATTTATTCGGCATTAACAAGTGTGAAATTAGCGAGGAACTTCAGTGTGCATCCATAAAGATACAACTACTGGTAATTCTTTCTCGCTGTTGAAGAGTGTTTAGAAAGTAAGTTTAACTTGGAATAAAATAGTAAGCGTCATACGGATTTGTCTAGTTTAACAGGGAAAAATGTAGGCACAAACCACAAAGTAAAAGAGTTGCAACCAGAACACAATATATTATTTTTGCAGCATATTCGTCAAGATCAAGATTTTGAAATTGAATCACGGAACCAAAGTTGTGAATTTTATCCGAGGACGTGCCGTAAATCAATTTGTTGAATTGAAAGAAATTGAAAGTGACAAATTCCTTATTACACTGAAGTGTAGCCAGATTTCATTTCTTGATGATAAGTCGAGAGAATTGCAAAATTATATGATATCGTACATTTCTATTCGCTTTCAATATGCACTTTTTATGACAAAACTCTTGCTGAAAACTTTAATAATAAATTATTAAATCATTTCCCCTCATTGCAAGCACGGCGAGAATGATTTTTTTAAATATAGTGCAGACCTGCCATTTCAAAGCTATTGAAAAACCTTTATGCCTTTCAAATGTGCAAGAAGCTCAAATTTTAATTGACTTACAATCAAGTAATTTACTAAAAGAAAATTTTCACTCAAACGAATTGAGTGCTTTCTATGGCGCTTTGAATAACGGACATTTCAAACATTTTTTGTATGTTCAAAAATACCTTGTTTTATTTGGTTCGACATATATTTGTGAAAGAACTTTTTCTTTAATGTATAAATATCGATCACAAATTACTGACGAAAATCTACACTCGGTATTAAGGATCTTCCCAATTGAAGAAATAATGTCGGATGAACATTCGAGATTTCACGTTTCGCATTAACTTTAAATATTTATTTTAACGTTTGATGTTTGTCTTTTCTTTTTTAAATTCTATTTGCTATTATATTTACGAAATGCAATATAAATGTTAAATTGTAATAACTATGTGTCAATATAAAATAATTTGTATCGTTAAGTTAAGAGTGTTAAGACATAAATAAGTAACAAAATAAAATCTTTCATTGACTGGTTTATCTAATACCCATTTATTTATAATAATATTTCGTGACATATTTTATTCACTTAGTGTTTTTGTCAAAAAAAAAATTGGTTCCAAAACATCCGCTTGTGCAAAGCATACGCGGTATAGTCCCGGCCCGGGAGACATTTTGAAAATTTCGTTTAAAGTATTTGCCCACCCCTGGTCTATTCTTTGTGTTTTGTTCCTCGATCCCTCGTTCTTGTTCACTTCTTTACCCAGACTTGGGACAGGTATCCTAGACATTCTCTGGGTCAAAAAGCAGGAAACAATAAGAAATATATTTTCACCATGTCTTGAAGTTTTATCTGCATTGGAGATAATTCATGACCTACTTCTTTAAGAAATATCAAATAAGAAAACTACCATTAGCCAGTTCATATGCAGTTACGAACATGGCGTCCTCAAATACCGGTAATATAGATTCCATTTTCTCCACACCACTTGCGGCAGTATCGTCAAGATCAGGACGGAATGACAGTGTTCCAATATTGTTACAGAGGTACAGATGGTCATTTCTATATAAGTTCTCCATTTTATATGAAACATTGATCTGATGTATTCTTGCGAAAATTGTTACGTGCCTTATGCCTAAAATTTCAATTCGACGCTAATATAAGTGTCTTGTTCCTGGAAAGCATTCTGTACACACATCTTGATCTTCTTGAAACCGTGTCCGACAACAACTTGCCTCAATAATCTAAATAGGCAAAGACAAAACGGTCGGTACCATTTTCTTCTCTGTCCCTGATTTTTGTTTTGTATAATAGCTATTGACGAATTTCAGTGCAGAATTACAAAGAATCTTTATTTATGTCTTTTAAAATAATAATGATTAATTACTACCTTAATCTAATGTTTGAAATTTGACAGCGGTCGACAGTAAAAACCCAATTTTATACAATCATGTAACCAAGTAGAAATTACTAAAATAATCGATTTTCACTTATGATTACAAAGATGTATGCTCTAAAATCTTTTTTTTTTCTATTCATTTATGACGTTACTTTTTACAAAAACGATGACGACAGTAACTATTAAAGTGACCAAATTGAAGTTTGCGCTTTACAGAAAAATCCAAATGAAAAGTTTTATGTAAGTACACTATTTAGATATTCTAAAGCTAATTCATAACATTTGATTTCCGAACCTTACGAGTTCAGTATGTACAGTCTTGCAGTCGTGAATTTCTGACAAATCTAATAACATTTTAGTAATATTATGGAAAACCATGTGCACTCATTATCAAAAGGTGATAGTGTAATTTACTTTTATTTATGTCATGTGCAAATGAAACTTGATTAAGTATTACAGTATTAGTAAAATATAAGCCATCAGTCAAAAAAGTCGTTTAATGTTCTTTTAACGAGACGTGATATGCTGTATATATAAATTAACTGAGATATAAGGCGCTGTAGATTATAATCATACAGGGTGATTCCAGGTATGTTAGAAATCAAATGTTTTATTGGGTTGCCCAGAAGCAATTGCATATACAGACTGCATTTATAAAGTGGAATTATTAAAATGAGTATTTTAATAAGTGTTAGAGAATTGAAATTAAACTCAATCATTTCAGTTTGAGAATAATTAGAGCAAATGTCCGATTACATGTATATATGTACCAACATTTATAATGAACTCTTGAATTTACGAATAAAGCTCGGTCACCTATGTACTGTTAATTAAATGTTCAAATGGAAATTGAATAAGTATTAATATTTAAACAAAACAGATTATTTTGCAATTTCTATTAAAATGGAATTGCCAGTAACGTTTATTGGTTATATTATTCTACCGGTTAATAGCGGAATTATTTAATTTTAAGAAATTTCATGTTAACTAAATTTTTGTCTTTAATGTCCGCTTACTGCTTTTTTGCCATACCTTACATCATTCAGCTAAGCATTAAGAATGTGCACAAAAATAAAGTCCTGTTAATTACCTATGAAAATCAAGTTGAATTTTGTTAGGAAGTGACACAATTGGTCAAATTTCGGCCATAGGCGATTCTAGTGCATATTAATATACTCGAACTATTTACTTATAGGTATGGGAATTAGATCTGTTTGTTTTTTCGTTTTTCACAGAGAGATTTGCAGTCCACAGACCTTAAATTGTTTCAGCATCTTGAATTTTTCAACTCTAATCTATAATTTACACCCACTTGCAAGTAATTCATTATATTCTAAACGTGTATTTGTCTTGAATTGTATTCAAAGTAAAAGAAAGTTCTGGGAACAGGAAGTCGGAAATAATGAAAAATACGTTTCTTTTCCGATTCAGTTACCCAGTCCCGCAGTGGCTCTCATTTGTTTTTTTTTTCGGCGGAATTATTTCCCGTTGGAAGTTTTTGGTATTCGAGTAATGACCTATCGTTGGGTTAAGCTGACGCAGATGCATGGCTATGGTTTTAGCTGGTTGTTATCCAACTATAAATACGTTTTGAAGCACATTCCGAATGTGCTGATGCTATTTTGTTAATGAACAAGTTGGTAGAGAGGAATGCATTTTATTGATTTTTCACGCGGACGTCGTAGTTACAATATCATTAGAGCAAACCGAATAATAACACGATTTTAGGTTTGGGTGCATCTAGTCATTTATAGAAACACCTCTTTGTCTATTCGTTTGTGACTGTCTACTTTCTACTAAATTATTTTATGAAAATAGTTGCAATTTGGAATTAGTGCATATTCTGGCGAAGCCATCAGAGCATATATAATTCTGACATCGGACGAGGGTACTTCGGGAGAAAAATTTAAAAATATCGACAATTCCTCCCTTATCAAAAATACTATTGAACCTAAAATTCGGAAAAAATTTGAAAATTCAAGTCCTTACCAGTTTATACGAAAAGTAAACGTAAATCATGATATTAATTACAAGGGGCAAATTGTAAATTTAGATCAAAATTGAAAGGGCTTGTTGTAAGGAATACAAATGTTTATTTTTATATTTTTAAAATAATTTGTTTGAAAGATATTAACGAGAATATACCGAAATCGACATATTCATCAACTTTATCTCGGAAACAATGATGGAAGATGAAGAAAATTTTGTAGTCCTTCATGGGGCTGGCAACTAGACCCAACCTCGTGCATAGATAAGACAACCTCAACATCATGGAGCAGGTTGAAGAAAAAACGGGAACTACACTTACAGGAGACCAACATCGACATAGCAGCAATACAAGAGACCAAGCTCAAAGAAGAGGACAACTATAATAACGATAAGCCGAAGTTACTAGTAAGAGACTACAGGAACACGCAGAAAGAGGGAGATACGAAGTAGAGGACCAAAGGAATCAACCTATAACCTGACAAGAGGAGGTCAAGGAACTACCATCGGATCAAAAGCCGGTGAAGAACAGCAGTCAGATGGATAGATAAGTCACACACCAAGACAGGAGGGTGCTACTGCAGGCAGAAAAAGGCGCAACATATCTTAGGGAAGAACTACCTTAACACATGGCGTCCCAGGGGCCATACCACCATTTTGTAATATTTGTATGTATTAACCAAAATAAATGTTTTTCTGACAATTTTGTTGTTTTTTTTTGTAGTTATTATTTATTTTATTGGCATATTTTTGTGTCTCATGTATGAGAGACGAAGAAAAAAAATGCATGATATCTAAGCTGCTGGCTACGTCTCTCAAATATGATCGACATATGTATCTTAGGGTTTCCTCTCGTGACGCCGGTTTGAAAATTGAAAGGATTGAATAAAAAACAATATCGCAACGTCGTCGATACTTAAACCGAACTAGAGGAAGCAGCACATCAGATGGATCTTGGTAACGAGAGTGATGATCAGTTCGACGTTGATTCCGTTGACTCCATCAGAGAAACGTAGTTTGGCCATGATCCCTCAGCGCCATTGTATCGATCTATGCTCAAGATCTACTAGGTGCCATAGATAGTACCTCCAGTACTACTAATTTTAATGTATGAACAAGTAGAATCGATTTGCCTAATCTACTCGAGAGCCAGATGGAATCTGAAAATAGATACAGGAGGCAGTACTAATAAAAAGAAAAGAAAAAGTTCCGAAAACCAGAAGAGAAGCCAGTTGCGATCCTGGCGTATAATAAAGGCAAAGCTCGAATAGATTTGTTAGACCAGATGGCATCTTATGCCACTACGCTTCAAAAGGGTGTAAAATGGTATAAGAAGTTAGGAATAGAATTGCTTCTGGGTGTACCGATGGTAAATGCATGGGTCTTATATAAACGAGTCACCAAAAACAAAATCCAAATCAGCGCTTTTCGTGACAGCACAGCAGCAGAGCTACTACATATCGCACACCGGGAAAAATAACAGTTGCGAGAAAAGTCCAAGAAATATCAACATTTGCTTGTGAGGGCCGGAGAAAATGAAAAAATATCCGTCGCAGGTGCTCGTTGTGCTATTAAAAAATTAAGAAATAATAAAGACGTACAGTTGCAAAATCTAAAGCTAAAATGACATACAATTACTGCGACAAGTGCCCGGACCAGCTGCAAATGTGTGCGTTATGTTTTAATGAAAAACATTAATTTTACCTTTTTAATTTTTTTCTTATGTAGTTAAAATAGATAAGTATTTTCAGAATGATTTTTGGGTTCATATTTCGTAAAATAAATATATTTTTAATTTTTTTGTTGTATTAATTCTATCTTTCCGATTTTGCTCGGACCAAAGCACATAGTACCTTCCCCAGAGGCCAAGCTCATGATTCCCAATTAGAAATACACGTTAGCGGGTTTCATATTTGAAATACATGGCCTAACTGAGCGGAATGAGTTTCTCTCATATATATGAGCGAGGTGGCACGCAATGTTAAGGAATACCGTATGGAAAATATTGTAATTGCTCAAAGAAACATATAAACAAAAGAAAATTGGGTAACAAATATCAAAACATGGCCTAGGAGTAAGAAATTTGTAAAAATGACTAACTAACTAACTCAAGAATCCCGCTCGTCTCGACCATTCAACGAGATATCGTCCGCGGCGCTGAAAATGTTTGCCGCAGTTGCAGATAAAGCATTTGGAGTAATTACAATTGATCGTAGCAAAATAGCCCGGAAAGCCGGGCAATAGTTACACTGTTATTACAAAAAGAACATTTTTTTCTGAAACCTTTACCAACCTGTATCTCCAAGACTTAAAGACGTTTAAAACCTACGTTGATATGAAATCTTCATATAAAAATAGTCTCCAGAATTACCGCTTTAATATTACCATGTCACTACTGAACATCGTGTGCACTGAAATTGTCTGACAAGCAAAACGAACCCAAAAGTCAAGGCATTTCAACGTGATATAATAGTTTATTAAGCACCTTTTCATCTCTGACAAAATTAACGTTTAAACCTCTGTTAACCGACATTAACGTTACGTTAGAGCACAATCAAAACTCCTCTATTACCAGATAATTCTAAACAAGCCCCGGGCCCGAATACACAACTACATAATTCATTTTCCGCATTACCAATTCAGATATGAAATAAATCCGTACGACCTCCTCTTTGTGGTATTTTCATGAAACAAGTAACTTCGCTTTAGTTGTGCGAAAAGGCCCACTGTTTATGACAGTAATTCCACTACGGCCGCATGAGTAGTGGCTGCACGTACTTGAAAAAACCTCCTTGCAGATGACAGAAAAGCGGTTTTTGTCGAAGGAAAGAACAACAGTTTCAGATGAATAATGTAGGAAATAGACTACCCCGTTACGGTGTATTAAACGTAGCCGCAGAATTGAGTGAACTGCAACAGTTACTGTAGTTGTGGTGCGAAATAACTGATTAACCGCCTAGAAATGAGACAGTGCGGTTGAAAATAGTCGTACATGATTAAGCTGATGTTCATTTGGCAAATGGCTAAGCTTAGTTTGGATGACACAACAGACAACATAAGAATAAACACAAAAATTACACCAGCTTATAAAGCAAAATTTAACTAATTTTCGGACATATAATTCAACAGCAATTCGCTTGTACCATCACGTCAGTAACAGTTTATATATAATTATTGTTAAGATTTTAACAGCAAACTGGTAGAAGTAAACTATTTAAATAATAAAATCCAGCAAAAATACGAGTTTCTTTTGTTTTTTGCTTATATAATGAAAAGTAATAATGGACTTGTAATGCCGTCTACAGGAAAGGTGTAGAGAATAATAAATCCTTCTCAATGTTTATACATCCTGAATGGATCATTTTTTACCGAGTAAATTTTTTTTCAAAAATTTATAATTTTCTGATAACTAATATTGGAATATTAGGCATCGTCAAAACAAAAGTTTGTGATATTAAGTTTATATGGGCCCACGATGGATAATATTGAATAAGTAGTTTTTGAACTATTTGAATTTAAATAATTTAGAGAGCTATTTTGCACAGTATGTACGAGACTAGTCCGACCGGGAAATACTAAAGAAATTCTGAAAATTCGTAACTCCACTTCATATTGTCTATTTTGTTTGTTTGTTTGTTTGAATGCCGAGAAATTGGCTTAAAATTATATTAAATATTGCATTCATGTACGAATATGCGACAGCTAGCCAGCCACTGGTGCACTGATGATATGCTAGTTCAAATTGATTTTGACATAGACAGATAAGTCAATCGGCAGACTAGAAACATTAGCAATTTCCTCACTAACATTTGACTAATGAAATTCAGTTAGGGTAAGACTTAGTCATATTCTTATATTTCTCGAGCAAGTTAATCATTACCTTCCTTTTTCATTTAGCATAGACCAATAATTGCTTGCCTATAATTGGTCTACATTTACCTTTGGTCACTGTTAAGTTCAATAGTGACCTGGTTGAAAAACGTTCCCAAATATAAGTTTCCTGATAATGAAATTAATTAAATTATATTATCGTCTCCACTGATTACTATTACAGCGAGTGGCTAATCTCACCATTGTCAAGACATCGGAGGGTCCGTCGCTTTAAGCGCAGAATACTTCAAAAGCGTAGTACTAATACAAGGTTTCATGGAACAAGATATTCTGGTGTGGTAAGTACTCACGTCCTCGCTTAGAAAGCTGTTGGAAGTTCTAAAGAAATCCAGATGACCTGAGCAACTTTGTTTGAGATATCAGTCTACAAAACCCCCATGGTATTACCCTTCAAATCGCTCTGTGAATGATGGTGCTGTACCACAGACTTTTGTGAGATGGTAAATTGGAAATGTTTTACCTGAAAATTCTCACCGGTTTTAAATGCTATTTCATGGGTTAAATTCTCAACTTACTTGAACTGGACTGTAAGAGATTAGCAGATGACCTTTACCTCAATAATTCTAACAAACAAACATTAAATAAATTAGATTCCTGGTGTAATTCAAACATGTTATTCTTGAACTATCAAAATGCAAAGTTTGCTCATATACTCGTAAGATTGAACATTCACTTCCACCTCAAAGATATTCCACTACTTAGATGCGATGAAGTCAAAGACCTTGGTGTCCTATATAACAGCAAATTGGATTTTTCCTTTTCTGTCGTAATTCCTCATCCATGAAAGTCTTGGGTTGTATAATCAGAAACTTGGAATTTTTAAAAAAAAAAATTCCTTATTCGTACCAAACTGGAATTGCGTCTTTAGTCTGGAGCCCTTTTTAAGCAATCACAAGCACATCAGATTTTTGAAATTTCTCTAGTGGTAATCATGAAATGTTATGTTCTATTAATATCCTTAAAAAGCAGTCATGCTTTCTATATAAATCACACAGCTTTGGCCGAATAAGTTAAAACTACTCTCTCATATATACTTGCTTGGTCTAAATCCTCCTAGCCGTTCGCTCATGAAATATTAGTTATCACACTAGTAAAGATATATTATATTATATAGTAACTATTTACAGTAGTAAATATATAAATTAATTTCTATAAATATATGTATGTATAGTTATAAGTAATCATATTCCATATTTACCTTGTAATTGGGATTTTCCTGTTGCTTAGTAAAGCTTATTATTATATGAGACAGCTAGCCAGCCACTGGTGCAATGATAATAGCTTTCAAGAGACATAGACGAATCTAGAATTTTCCCAACATTGAAATGAAAATTAGGTAAATTGTATATTTAATTTCTCAGCAGTTTATTACCTTTTTATTTACATAACTATTGCTTGCCTATATTGGTCTACATTTTCTTTGGTAAAGTTAATAGTGACCTGTACTTAACGATGAATCCACCATTGTCAAAACATCGGAGGGTCCGTCGTTTAAGCCAAATTTCCAAAGCAGTACTAATAGAAGGTTTCATGTTGGTGTGGTAAGTACACCAGAAAGCTGTGGAAGTTCTAAAGAAGATGCTTGTTTAAAAATGGTTACGGCAAATTTGTGGATTCCTGCCTTTTGTGATAATTGTGTTTTACTGATATTCTCACATGGGTCTAGAAAACACTACCTGTAAGTGACATTTTCAAAATTAACAATAATTATCTAAAATAAACACTTCGAAATAAAACGTCAGAATTACCTAATCGATTTAAAAAAAATTCCGTATTTTCAAACAGCCTCATTTTTTTTTTCTATTAACATGAAATGATCTATTATATCCTTAAAAAGCAGTAAAAATCCAAGTTTGGGAATAAGTAAAAATACTTTTTGTTGGTCATTCCAGCCGTTCGCTTATGTTAGACCTGCTTTTATACATTTCAAAAGCCTTTAAATACAGAGCCAAGTCAATAATTTACCGATTTCATTAGGAATTCACTGCTATCCTCAACTGTGGTTACACATTATCAGAGCTTTACTATACGACCCAATGTCTAATCAAAGCTCTGGGATAATACGTATCTAGATGATTTCATTACGGCAACGATTTACCGGACATGATACCATTTCAACTATTATGTCAAATATACACTCAAATCCACATCAACTACTTGGAGTACTACATAAATGTGGCGGAAAAGAAATCTTTCGAACCAGGGGCTCGAAATCAGGTGAAATATTTCACCTTAATGGCGATTCTAAAAACCGAGCTGAAACCATATATCGATTTAGGAAAGGCTATTGAAAATAAGCGTTATAGCGACGCACAATCGATATTGATAAACAAAATCTGCAAAAGACAGGAAACGTTGCAGTACTATATTCAATTGGCGGCAAAATCTGAGCAGGAGTACAGATCATCCAACCTCGAAGGTTTCAAGTTGGTGTGGCAAGGACACCAAAAAGTTGTGGAAGTTCTAAAGAAGATGCCTGAGTTTGTGAAAATTTGTTACCCAAATGTAGTGGATGGTGCCGCCTTTTGTGACATATAAATTTGTGGTATGTAAATTATCAAGCAATTCATATAGTATTATATAGAAGTAGCTGACATCACAATGGAAAATTGTTTTAATGGATTTGTATATAGATAAGTTGTACATAAATTAGGTTGTATTAATTAAATATAATGACTTTAATAAGTAAAATGACTTTTATTAAATCAAAATATACCAAAAATATTTTATTTATTGAAATTTTACAAAAAACAAATCTCAGGTACGTCACTTCAATGGTATTTTTGATAGGAATATTGGATCCGGCGATTTTCAGAAAAACAGCATATTACAAGTAACAGCAAAATATATGTAACCGCCATAATGTCATTATATTAGTAATAGTTAATGAACAATAACTAAACTGATTTCAACAGCAAAGTCGAAGAAATAAATTATTTAAATAATAATAAATTAAGAAAAGTTATAAAGGAATCATAATACTCTCAATGGAAAATTTGTAAGGAATAGGAAACCCTTTAAAATGAGCGTTAACAAATCCCCATACAAGGATTCTTCGCTGATAAAAATCCAGAAAAACCGATAAAAAAATCCCTTTTTTAAAAAAGTTATAACTTTGAGGCAATACAAACTTCAAAGTTAATTTTACGCTTTATGATAGGCTACAAAGTTATAATTAATTAAGCTCAAAATTAATTTTGTCGCATATTGATTTTTGCAGTATTGTAGTTTAAATAATTAAGCCGGATATTTTACGAACGGTACCGTATTTGCTGCCTCCATCTTATAGGGATATTCCAAGCTAATTTAGAGGAAGCGAACTTTTTGCGTGACTGGTTAATGAGTATTTTGCACAAGGGATTTTTTCAGGATTTTTCCATCTTTTCTCACCAAAAATTACACTATCAGGAACTATAAACGTTCAGTTTGAAGACTTTTTAATTTTCTACAACTTTTCCATTGACAAGTCACGATTCCTTTATTTTTTTTTTCTCAATACAAGGCTAAAACAACAAAATCCCAATGTATTGCTAGTTTTTATTGTTTAAAATAATTATTTCTACGAGTTCACTGTTAATATCAAGTAAAATATCACCTATCAACTAATACTGTAGCGAACTAATGTATATGTAATTTTAAAACTCTTGTTTAACAAAATTATTTATCAAAAGTTGTTAAAGAAGGCATGAGAACCTAACCGAATTAGAGGTCAAGCTAGAAAATTAAAAAATAAAATTCTATGTGTGTGTATTGTGTAACTATAAAAAATCTTAATTAAAAGTAATACGGATTAGACCAGCTCGCACTTGAACACTTTTGTTTTCTTCAGTGACCATAATTTGAACATCTTTGTCACACGAATTGCCCTAAGGTTTGAAGGTTTTACAATATTTAATAATGTCCAATCTTTCACCTTCGATTAATTAGAAAATGTGTTTTACGTGAAAATTCTCACCTTGCATGGGTTCAATTATAAACTTTCTTATCATTTGAAAAATTAACATATATATTAATTATCTAATATAAACACTTTGAAATAAAACGTTAGAATTACCTAATCGATTTAAAAAAAATTCCCTATTTTCAAATAGCCTCAAATTTTTTCTTTAAATTTCAATTAACATGAACTTTTCTTCTATTATATCCTTAAAAAGCAGTAAAAATCACAAGTTTTATAGATTTTCAAATTAAAATTAGAAAGTACAATAATTTACCTGATTTCTATAGATTAGGAATTTCAGCTAAGGAAAGGGTTAATTTATGAGGTCGGATTAACCCATAAGTACTAGGAACAAATATAATGTATTAACGACCCAAACAATCTTTAATGCTAATTTAAAGCATCTGGGATAATGCACATGCTTGTTTATTTCTGCAAATTCTGATATCCATTCCGAAAACACTACCTGTAAGTGACATAAATACAATAATTATCCTATTATCTACCCGTTGATGTGAAAATCCTTTAAGACTCTTAGTAATCCTTTAACTATTATTTGTTATACAATCAAAAGCCTTTAAATACAGAGCCATCAAATAATCTGATCATTAGTTCACTACTATCCTCAACGGTGGTTACACATTATCAGACTTTTACTATACGAAATGTCTTCCTGTACGTATCTAGATGATTTCATCAACGATTTACCAGACATGATACCATTTCAACTATTATGTCAAATATACACTCAAATCCACATCAACTACTTGGAGTACTACATAAATGTGGCGGAAAAGAAATCTTTCGAACCAGAGGCTCGAAATCAGGTGAAATATTTCACCTTAATGGCGATTCTAAAAACCGAGCTGAAACCATATATCGATTTAGGAGAGGCTATTGAAGATAAGCGTTATAGCGACGCACAATCGATATTGATGAACAAAATCTGCAAAAGGCAGGAAACGTTGCAGTACTATATTCAATTGGCGGCCAAATCTGAGCAGGAGTACAGATCATCCAACCTCGAAGGTTTCAAGTTAGTGTGGCAAGGACACCAGAAAGTTGCGGAAGTTCTAAAGAAGATGCCTGAGTTTGTGAAAAATTGTTACCCAAATGTAGTGGATGGTGCGGCCGTTTGTGAAATATAAATTTGTGGTATGTAAATTATCAAGCAATTCATATAGTATTATATAGAAGTAGCTGACATCACAATGGAAAATTGTTTTAATGGATTTGTATATAGATAAGTTGTACATAAATTAGGTTGTATTAATTAAATATAATGACTTTAATAAGTAAAATGACTTTTATTAAATCAAAATATACCAAAAATATTTTATTTATTTAAATTTTACAAAAAACAAATCTCAGGTACGTCACTTCAATGGTATTTTTGATAGGAATATTGGATCCGGCGATTTTCAGAAAAACAGCATATTACAAGTAACAGCAAAATATATGTAACCGTCATAATGTCATTATATTAGTAATAGTTAATGAACAATAATTAAACTGATTTCAACGGCAAAGTCGAAGAAATAAATTATTTAAATAATAATAAATTAAGAAAAGTTATAAAGGAATCATAATACTCAATGGAAAATTTGTAAGGAATAGGAAACCCTTTAAAATGAGCGTTAACAAATCCCCATCGAAGGATTCTGCGCTGATAAAATCTCAGAAAAACCGATAAAAAAATCCCTTTTTTAAAAAAGTTATAACTTTGAGGTAATACAAACTTCAAAGTTAATTTTACGCTTTATGATAGGCCTACAAAGTTATAATTAATTAAGCTCAATATGAATTTTGTCGCATATTGATTTTTGCAGTATTGTAGTTTAAATAATTAAGCCGGATATTTTACGAACGGTACCGTATTTGCTGCCTCCATCTGATAGGGATATTCCAAGCTAATTTAGAGGAAGCGAACTTTTTGCGTGACTGGTTAATGAGTATTTTGCACAAGGGATTTTTTCAGGATTTTTCCATTTTTTCTCACCAAAAATTACACTATCAGGAACTATAAACGTTCAGTTTGAAGACTTTTTAATTTTCTACAACTTTTCCATTGACAAGTCACGATTCCTTTATTTTTTTTCTCAATACAAGGCTAAAACAACAAAATCCTAATGTGTTGCTAGTTTTTATTGTTTAAAATAATTATTTCTACGAGTTCACTGTTAATATCAAGTAAAATATCACCTATCAACTAATACTGTAGCGATCTAATGTATATGTAATTTTAAAACTCTTGTTTAACAAAATTATTTATCAAAAGTTGTTAAAGAAGGCATGAGAACCTAACCGAATTAGAGGTCAAGCTAGAAAATTAAAAAATAAAATTCTATGTGTGTGTATTGTGTAACTATAAAAAAATCTTAATTAAAAGTAATACGGATTAGACCAGCTCGCACTTGAACACTTTTGTTTCCTTCAGTGACCATAATTTGAACATTTTTGTCACACGAATTGCCCTAAGGTTTGAAGGTTTTACAATATTTAATAATGTCCAATCTTTCACCTTCGATTAATTAGAAAATGTGTTTTACGTGAAAATTCTCACCTTGCATGGGTTCAATAATAAACTTCCTTATCATTTAAAAAATTAACATATATATTAATTATCTAATATAAACACTTTGAAATAAAACGTTAGAATTACCTAATCGATTTAAAAAAAATTCCCTATTTTCAAATAGCCTCAAATTTTTTCTTTAAATTTCCATTAACATGAACTTTTCTTCTATTATATCCTTAAAAAGTAGTAAAAATCACAAGTTTTAGAGATTTTCAAATTAAAATTAGAAAGTACATTAATTTACCTGATTTCTATAGATTAGGAATTTCAGCTAAGGAAAGGGTTAATTTATGAGGTCGGATTAACCCATAAGTACTAGGAACAAATATTGTGTATTAACGACTCAAACAATCTTTAATGCTAATTTAAAGCATCTGGGATAATGCATATATGCTTGTTTATTACTGCATATTCTGATATCCATTCAGAAAACACTACCTGTAAGTGAGATAAATACAATAATTATCCTATTATCTACCCGTTGATGTAAAAATCCTTTAAGACTCTTAGTAATCCTTTAACTATTATTTGTTATACAATCAAAAGCCTTTAAATACAGAGCCATCAAATAATTTGATCATTAGTTCACTACTATCCTCAACGGTGGTTACACATTATCAGACTTTTACTAAACGAAATGTCTTCCTGTACGTATCTAGATGATTTCATCAACGATTTACCAGACATGATACCATTTCAACTATTATGTCAAATATACACTCAAATCCACATCAACTACTTGGAGTACTACATAAATGTGGCGGAAAAGAAATCTTTTGAACCAGGGGCTCGAAATCAGGTGAAATATTTCACCTTAATGGCGATTCTAAAAACCGAGCTGAAACCATATATCGATTTAGGAAAGGCTATTGAAGATAAGCGTTATAGCGACGCACAATCGATACTGATGAACAAAATCTGCAAAAGACAGGAAACGTTGCAGTACTATATTCAATTGGCGGCCAAATCTGAGCAGGAGTACAGAACATCCAACCTCGAAGGTGTTAAGTTGGTGTGGCAAGGACACCAGAAAGTTGTGGAAGTTCTAAAGAAGATGCCTGAGTTTGTGAAAAATTGTTACCCAAATGTAGTCGATGGTGCGGCCGTTTGTGAAATATAAATTTGTGGTATGTAAATTATCAAGCAATTCATATAGTATTATATAGAAATAGCTGACATCACAACGGAAAATTGTTTTAATGGATTTGTATATAGATAAGTTGTACATAAATTAGGTTGTATTAATTAAATATAATGACTTTAATAAGTAAAATGACTTTTATTAAATCAAAATATACCAAAAATATTTTATTTATTGAAATTTTACAAAAAACAAATCTCAGGTACGTCACTTCAATGGTATTTTTGATAGGAATATTGGATCCGGTGATTTTCAGAAAAACAGCATATTACAAGTAACAGCAAAATATATGTAACCGCCATAATGTCATTATATTACTAATAGTTAATAAACAATAACTAAACTGATTTCAACAGCAAAGTCGAAGAAATAAATTATTTAAATAATAATAAATTAAGAAAAGTTATAAAGGAATCATAATACTCTCAATGGAAAATTTGTAAGGAATAGGAAACCCTTTAAAATGAGCGTTAACAAATCCCCATCGAAGGATTCTTCGCTGATAAAATCACAGAAAAACCGATAAAAAAATCCCCTTTTTAAAAAAGTTATAACTTTGAGGCAATACAAACTTCAAAGTTAATTTTACGCTTTATAATAGGCTACAAAGTTATAATTAATTAAGCTCAAAATGAATTTTGTCGCATATTGATTTTTGCAGTATTGTAGTTTAAATAATTAAGAAGGATATTTTACGAACGGTACAGTATTTGCTGCCTCCATCTGATAGGGATATTCCAAGCTAATTTAGAGGAAGCGAACGTTTTGCGTGACTGGTTAATGAGTATTTTGCACAAGGATTTTTTCAGGATTTTTCCATCTTTTCTCACCAAAAATTACACTATCAGGAACTATAAACGTTCAGTTTGAAGACTTTTTAATTTTCTACAACTTTTCCATTGACAAGTCACGATTCCTTTATTTTTTTTTCTCATTACAAGGCTAAAACAGCAAAATCCTAATGTATTGCTAGTTTTTATTGTTTAAAATAATTATTTCTACGAGTTCACTGTTAATATCAAGTAAAATATCACCTATCAACTAATACTGTAGCGATCTAATGTATATGTAATTTTAAAACTCTTGTTTAACAAAATTATTTATCAAAAGTTGTTAAAGAAGGCATGAGAACCTAACCGAATTAGAGGTCAAGCTAGAAAATTAAAAAATAAAATTCTATGTGTGTGTATTGTGTAACTATCAAAAATCTTAATTAAAAGTAATACGGATTAGACCAGCTCGCACTTGAACACTTTTGTTTTCTTCAGTGACCATAATTTGAACATCTTTGTCACACGAATTGCCCTAAGGTTTGAAGGTTTTACAATATTTAATAATGTCCAATCTTTCACCTTCGATTAATTAGAAAATGTGTTTTACGTGAAAATTCTCACCTTGCATGGGTTCAATTATAAACTTCCTTATCATTTGAAAAATTAACATATATATTAATTATCTAATATAAACACTTTGAAATAAAACGTTAGAATTACCTAATCGATTTAAAAAAAATTCCCTATTTTCAAATAGCCTCAAATTTTTTCTTTAAATTTCCATTAACATGAACTTTTCTTCTATTATATCCTTAAAAAGTAGTAAAAATCACAAGTTTTAGAGATTTTCAAATTAAAATTAGAAAGTACATTAATTTACCTGATTTCTATAGATTAGGAATTTCAGCTAAGGAAAGGGTTAATTTATGAGGTCGGATTAACCCATAAGTACTAGGAACAAATATTGTGTATTAACGACTCAAACAATCTTTAATGCTAATTTAAAGCATCTGGGATAATGCATATATGCTTGTTTATTACTGCATATTCTGATATCCATTCAGAAAACACTACCTGTAAGTGAGATAAATACAATAATTATCCTATTATCTACCCGTTGATGTAAAAATCCTTTAAGACTCTTAGTAATCCTTTAACTATTATTTGTTATACAATCAAAAGCCTTTAAATACAGAGCCATCAAATAATTTGATCATTAGTTCACTACTATCCTCAACGGTGGTTACACATTATCAGACTTTTACTAAACGAAATGTCTTCCTGTACGTATCTAGATGATTTCATCAACGATTTACCAGACATGATACCATTTCAACTATTATGTCAAATATACACTCAAATCCACATCAACTACTTGGAGTACTACATAAATGTTTCGGAAAAGAAATCTTTTGAACCAGGGGCTCGAAATCAGGTGAAATATTTCACCTTAATGGCGATTCTAAAAACCGAGCTGAAACCATATATCGATTTAGGAAAGGCTATTGAAGATAAGCGTTATAGCGACGCACAATCGATATGATGAACAAAATCTGCAAAAGGCAGGAAACGTTGCAGTACTATATTCAATTGGCGGCCAAATCTGAGCAGGAGTACAGAACATCCAACCTCGAAGGTGTTAAGTTGGTGTGGCAAGGACACCAGAAAGTTGTGGAAGTTCTAAAGAAGATGCCTGAGTTTGTGAAAAATTGTTACCCAAATGTAGTGGATGGTGCCGCCGTTTGTGAAATATAAATTTGTGGTATGTAAATTATCAAGCAATTCATATAGTATTATATAGAAATAGCTGACATCACAACGGAAAATTGTTTTAATGGATTTGTATATAGATAAGTTGTACATAAATTAGGTTGTATTAATTAAATATAATGACTTTAATAAGTAAAATGACTTTTATTAAATCAAAATATACCAAAAATATTTTATTTATTGAAATTTTACAAAAAACAAATCTCAGGTACGTCACTTCAATGGTATTTTTGATAGGAATATTGGATCCGGTGATTTTCAGAAAAACAGCATATTACAAGTAACAGCAAAATATATGTAACCGCCATAATGTCATTATATTACTAATAGTTAATAAACAATAACTAAACTGATTTCAACAGCAAAGTCGAAGAAATAAATTATTTAAATAATAATAAATTAAGAAAAGTTATAAAGGAATCATAATACTCTCAATGGAAAATTTGTAAGGAATAGGAAACCCTTTAAAATGAGCGTTAACAAATCCCCATCGAAGGATTCTTCGCTGATAAAATCGCAGAAAAACCGATAAAAAAATCCCCTTTTTAAAAAAGTTATAACTTTGAGGCAATACAAACTTCAAAGTTAATTTTACGCTTTATAATAGGCTACAAAGTTATAATTAATTAAGCTCAAAATGAATTTTGTCGCATATTGATTTTTGCAGTATTGTAGTTTAAATAATTAAGAAGGATATTTTACGAACGGTACAGTATTTGCTGCCTCCATCTGATAGGGATATTCCAAGCTAATTTAGAGGAAGCGAACTTTATGCGTGACTGGTTAATGAGTATTTTGCACAAGGGATTTTTTCAGGATTTTTCCATTTTTTCTCACCAAAAATTACACTATCAGGAACTATAAACGTTCAGTTTGAAGACTTTTTAATTTTCTACAACTTTTCCATTGACAAGTCACGATTCCTTTATTTTTTTTTCTCAATACAAGGCTAAAACAACAAAATCCTAATGTATTGCTAGTTTTTATTGTTTAAAATAATTATTTCTACGAGTTCACTGTTAATATCAAGTAAAATATCACCTATCAACTAATACTGTAGCGATCTAATGTATATGTAATTTTAAAACTCTTGTTTAACAAAATTATTTATCAAAAGTTGTTAAAGAAGGCATGAGAACCTAACCGAATTAGAGGTCAAGCTAGAAAATTAAAAAATAAAATTCTATGTGTGTGTATTGTGTAACTATCAAAAATCTTAATTAAAAGTAATACGGATTAGACCAGCTCGCACTTGAACACTTTTGTTTTCTTCAGTGACCATAATTTGAACATCTTTGTCACACGAATTGCCCTAAGGTTTGAAGGTTTTACAATATTTAATAATGTCCAATCTTTCACCTTCGATTAATTAGAAAATTGTTTTACGTGAAAATTCTCACCTTGCATGGGTTCAATTATAAACTTCATTATCATTTGAAAAATTAACATATATATTAATTATCTAATATAAACACTTTGAAATAAAACGTTAGAATTACCTAATCGATTTAAAAAAAATCCCTATTTTCAAATAGCCTCAAATTTTTTCTTTAAATTTCCATTAACATGAACTTTTCTTCTATTATATCCTTAAAAAGTAGTAAAAATCACAAGTTTTAGAGATTTTCAAATTAAAATTAGAAAGTACAATAATTTACCTGATTTCTATAGATTAGGAATTTCAGCTAAGGAAAGGGTTAATTTATGAGGTCGGATTAACCCATAAGTACTAGGAACAAATATAATGTATTAACGACCAAACAATCTTTAATGCTAATTTAAAGCATCTGGGATAATGCATATATGCTTGTTTATTACTGCAAATTATTATAATCTGATATCCATTCAGAAAACACTACCTGTAAGTGACATAAATACAATAATTATCCTATTATCTACCCGTTGATGTAAAAATCCTTTAAGACTCTTAGTAATCCTTTAACTATTATTTGTTATACAATCAAAAGCCTTTAAATACAGAGCCATCAAATAATTTGATCATTAGTTCACTACTATCCTCAACGGTGGTTACACATTATCAGACTTTTACTATACGAAATGTCTTCCTGTACGTATCTAGATGATTTCATCAACGATTTACCAGACATGATACCATTTCAACTATTATGTCAAATATACACTCAAATCCACATCAACTACTTGGAGTACTACATAAATGTGGCGGAAAAGAAATCTTTTGAACCAGGGGCTCGAAATCAGGTGAAATATTTCACCTTAATGGCGATTCTAAAAACCGAGCTGAAACCATATATCGATTTAGGAAAGGCTATTGAAGATAAGCGTTATAGCGACGCACAATCGATACTGATGAACAAAATCTGCAAAAGACAGGAAACGTTGCAGTACTATATTCAATTGGCGGCCAAATCTGAGCAGGAGTACAGAACATCCAACCTCGAAGGTGTTAAGTTGGTGTGGCAAGGACACCAGAAAGTTGTGGAAGTTCTAAAGAAGATGCCTGAGTTTGTGAAAAATTGTTACCCAAATGTAGTGGATGGTGCGGCCGTTTGTGAAATATAAATTTGTGGTATGTAAATTATCAAGCAATTCATATAGTATTATATAGAAATAGCTGACATCACAACGGAAAATTGTTTTAATGGATTTGTATATAGATAAGTTGTACATAAATTAGGTTGTATTAATTAAATATAATGACTTTAATAAGTAAAATGACTTTTATTAAATCAAAATATACCAAAAATATTTTATTTATTGAAATTTTACAAAAAACAAATCTCAGGTACGTCACTTCAATGGTATTTTTGATAGGAATATTGGATCCGGCGATTTTCAGAAAAACAGCATATTACAAGTAACAGCAAAATATATGTAACCGCCATAATGTCATTATATTACTAATAGTTAATAAACAATAACTAAACTGATTTCAACAGCAAAGTCGAAGAAATAAATTATTTAAATAATAATAAATTAAGAAAAGTTATAAAGGAATCATAATACTCTCAATGGAAAATTTGTAAGGAATAGGAAACCCTTTAAAATGAGCGTTAACAAATCCCCATCGAAGGATTCTTCGCTGATAAAATCACAGAAAAACCGATAAAAAAATCCCCTTTTTAAAAAAGTTATAACTTTGAGGCAATACAAACTTCAAAGTTAATTTTACGCTTTATAATAGGCTACAAAGTTATAATTAATTAAGCTCAAAATGAATTTTGTCGCATATTGATTTTTGCAGTATTGTAGTTTAAATAATTAAGCCGGATATTTTACGAACGGTACCGTATTTGCTGCCTCCATCTGATAGGGATATTCCAAGCTAATTTAGAGGAAGCGAACGTTTTGCGTGACTGGTTAATGAGTATTTTGCACAAGGATTTTTTCAGGATTTTTCCATCTTTTCTCACCAAAAATTACACTATCAGGAACTATAAACGTTCAGTTTGAAGACTTTTTAATTTTCTACAACTTTTCCATTGACAAGTCACGATTCCTTTATTTTTTTTTCTCAATACAAGGCTAAAACAGCAAAATCCTAATGTATTGCTAGTTTTTATTGTTTAAAATATTATTTCTACGAGTTCACTGTTAATATCAAGTAAAATATCACCTATCAACTAATACTGTAGCGATCTAATGTATATGTAATTTTAAAACTCTTGTTTAACAAAATTATTTATCAAAAGTTGTTAAAGAAGGCATGAGAACCTAACCGAATTAGAGGTCAAGCTAGAAAATTAAAAAATAAAATTCTATGTGTGTGTATTGTGTAACTATCAAAAATCTTAATTAAAAGTAATACGGATTAGACCAGCTCGCACTTGAACACTTTTGTTTTCTTCAGTGACCATAAATTGAACATCTTTGTCACACGAATTGCCCTAAGGTTTGAAGGTTTTACAATATTTAATAATGTCCAATCTTTCACCTTCGATTAATTAGAAAATTTGTTTTACCTGAAAATTCGCACCTTGCATGGGTTCAATTATAAACTTCATTATCATTTGAAAAATTAACATATATATTAATTATCTAATATAAACACTTTGAAATAAAACGTTAGAATTACCTAATCGATTTAAAAAAAATCCCTATTTTCAAATAGCCTCAAATTTTTTCTTTAAATTTCCATTAACATGAACTTTTCTTCTATTATATCCTTAAAAAGTAGTAAAAATCACAAGTTTTAGAGATTTTCAAATTAAAATTAGAAAGTACATTAATTTACCTGATTTCTATAGATTAGGAATTTCAGCTAAGGAAAGGGTTAATTTATGAGGTCGGATTAACCCATAAGTACTAGGAACAAATATTGTGTATTAACGACTCAAACAATCTTTAATGCTAATTTAAAGCATCTGGGATAATGCATATATGCTTGTTTATTACTGCATATTCTGATATCCATTCAGAAAACACTACCTGTAAGTGAGATAAATACAATAATTATCCTATTATCTACCCGTTGATGTAAAAATCCTTTAAGACTCTTAGTAATCCTTTAACTATTATTTGTTATACAATCAAAAGCCTTTAAATACAGAGCCATCAAATAATTTGATCATTAGTTCAGTACTATTGGTTCTCTCTGAACGGAGATAGGTTAGAGGGCGATTACCTGAAACGACTACCTGCCAGAGACCTTTTACCGAGGCGGAAAAATAAAAACGAAGGGATTAAGTCTTCCTGTACGTATACTAGATGATTTAGCATCAACAGATTCCCTACCAGACGGTTTATGATACCATTTCAACTAATAAAAAGTATTTTACAGTTAGCAAATATACACTCAAATCCACATCAACTACTTGGAGGACTACATAAATTAGTAGTGGCGGAATAAACGAGAATCTTTCGAACCCAGCAGGAAGATAAGGCTCGAAAGGATCAGGTAGAATGGATATTTCACAGGGACTTAATGGGCGATCCTCATCGTCTAAAAAAACCAAGAGCTGAAAAAACCATATATCGATTTAGGAAAAGGCTATTGAAGATGCCGACGCCAGCGTACCTATACAGAAGACTGACATCCCAGCACAATCAAGGATACTGATGCCCCCAACAAAATCTGCAGAAGGAAAACGTTGCAGAATACTATATTCAATTGGCGGCCAAATGGACTGAGGTGACAGGCTCAGTGAGAGAACAAGATCATGCCAAAAGCAACTAACACACAGGATGGCGTAAGGATGTACCTGAGCACAGAAAGTTGTGGAAGTTCTAAAGAAGATGCCTGAGTTTGTGAAAAATTGTTACCCAAATGTACGCGCTAGAAGATGGTGCGGCCGTTTGTGAAATATAAATTTGTGGTATGTAAATTATCACAGAAGATAGAGTATTATATAGAAGGAAGCTGGACATCACAACCCATCAAGGAAAATCACCATGGATTTGTATCATAGATAAGGGTGTACATAAATTAGACGCCGATGGCCATGTCATCGTAACTTAAATATAATGACTTTAATAAGTAAAATGACAAGTTTTCATTACAGGATATCGGAAACTGCAAAGTCAGAGTGGAGACACAAAGACCCAGAGCATATTTTATCGGGCAATGCTACAATTGCCAAAAGTTCGGCCATGGACAAGGCAGATGTACAGCGCCCCCAAAATGCTCAGTAAAATGCGGAGGATCACATGAATCCAGGGAATGCAGAAGACCGATTTTTGATAGAACAGCCACCAAAATGCGCCAATTGCGGAGGGCCACACCCAGCGAGCTATAGGGAATGCGAGAAGTTCCCAAAGAAGAGAAACAACGATGATGAACCAAGAACAAGGACCGGAATATATGCTACGCAGCCGCAGCTAGATGTCAACCGTAGATAGTTAATCAAGAGAAACACGATAACTAAACTGGACAAGACGTACTCACAATGATGGAAGAAATGAAGAAAATTTTCCAGTCCTTCATGGGGCTGGCAACAAGACTAAACCTCGTGCATGGATAAGACGACCCCAACAACTTTGAAAATCATGACGTGGAACGCCAACGGGCTCAAGAATAAGAAAACGAATTGGAATTACACCTAGAGGAGAACAACATCGACATAGCAGCAATACAGGAGACCTGGCTCAAAGAAGAGGACAATTTGTAAGGAATCAGGAAACCCTACACAATACACAGGGCGGACAGGCCAGTTAAGGAAATCCCCATCGAGGAGGAGTTCATAATCGCCGTGAAGAACCGACTAAAACACCAGCAGGACGACCCATACCAAACAGAGAACATCGAAAACGTAACTGTAGAAGTAGAAACGAAGGACGGAAGGAAGATTACAGATAACTTAGCGCGTATCGACCACCAAATACAAGAACTTACAAAGTAATTACTTAAATCGCTTTATTTTTAGGGACGACGTAAAGTTATAATTAATACTAGGAGGAGACCTAAACGCCAAACATCGAGACTGGAACTTGAGAGTCAGCACACCGAGCGGAAAGTATTGTACAGTTTAACACGCAGAATTAGAGCCGGAGATACGACGTAATGGGACCAACGGAACCAACCCATCATCCAACAAGAGGCCAAGGAGACGTACTGGACATCTTTATCCTGCAGAACACGGACATGGATTACGACATAGAAACAACGGAGGAACTATCATCGGACCACAACCCAGTGACGATAACAGCTGCTAGATGGACAGATAAGCCACAAACCAAGGCGGAGACAAGGACTAGCTGGGAGGGATTCAAAACTACTTTGACATCGAGGACGGAAGAAGAAGAGGAAACAATAACAAGTATAGATGAGGAAGCAAGAAGAATCAGGGAGCAGATCATAGAAGCTTTTCGAATCAACACAACAACAACAAAATGCAGAATCTACACAGGAGACATACCAAGAGGGCTAAAGGACAAAATACGGGAGAGAAACAGACAAAAGAGAAGGTACAGAATAAACTACGGCCCAGGGGTAAAAAGGACGATCAACAGGTTAAGCAAAGAAATAAAAGAAGAATTGACGGAACACCGGAGCGAAAAGTGGAACAATTACCTGCAAGGATTAGACATCGACAAGAACACACACTTTTCACATAATGACAAGAATGAAAAGGAACACAGAAGGGAATAAAGCGGCACCGCTACAAGGAAGAAACGGACTAAAACACAGAACAGAGGACAAGGTGGAAATATTCGCGGATGCTATTTTTATTGTTTAGGAACAATTCATTTCTCAATGTAGACCCAGGAGTTCACGATAGAGAATTTGAAGAAGAAATCAAGAAATTAGGGCAAGAAGTACGAAGACCACAACCAATACCGAAGAGCAAATGAGGGAAACCACGACAGAAGAAATAATGGATATCATAGGAAGACTGAATTTTACGAAGAAAGCACCAGGATGGGACAGGATCACGAACAGGATGTTAAAGGAGCTGCCAGAGGAGTACATAGACAAAAGAATGAAGAGCCTATTCAACAACATTCTAAAGGACCAAAGGCATACCCGAGGGAACCTGGAACCGAATTAGCAGAGATCATATTATTACCAAAGCAAGGAAAGAACAGGAAACTCCCACAAAATTCTACAGGCCAATAAGCCTACTGTGCAACACAAGCAAATCATGGACAGAATCATTTTGAAAAGGATCAATACGGAAGAAGAGGAACAACTAAGGATCATACCACACTTGAACACTTTTGTTTTCGGATTCAGAGAGGGACACTCGACGGAGGATCAAGTAATGAGGATGGTGGAGGACGCGATCTTTGTCACACGGAGATTGCCCTAAAAGGTCGACGTGCATAATATTTTTCGACGTAGAAAAGGCATTCGACAGGATCTTTCAGGACGGGCTTCGATAGCAAAAATGGACAAAAAAGGATTCAGAAGAACCACCACAAGGATAACCCAGGACTACCTCACAGGAAGGACATACAGGATCAGGATCGACGGAACCACATCAACGGAGAGACGCATCAGGGCAGGAGTACCACAGGGATCAGCACTATCACCGGCATTATACAACATCTACATCAGCGACATACCAAAAGGGACGAGACACTCAAGGACTTACGTATACGCAGACGACACAGCAAAAGCAGCAACATCAGCAAGGGCAGACCAGGCAACAATCTACTTACAACAGGACATAGATGAGATGGAAAAATGGGCCAAGAAATGGAAGATCAGGATCAACACAGAAAAGACACAAGCAATAGCAATAGGAAGGAGAAAAAAGGACAAGCCAACCAGGAGACTAACTGTAGGAGGAACACCCATCAAATTTTTTCTGGCAGGAAAACGTAAAATACCTAGGGATCCACATCGACAGGAAGCTAACATGGGGGAAACACATAGAGGAAACAGCGAAGAGAGCCAAACAGCGCATCAGCATGATAAACGCATTAATAGGACGGAGGAGCAGGCTACACCTGAGGATAAAGAAGACGATCTACGAAGCAGCAGTAAAAATCCAAGTTGATGATGTACGGAGCAAGCATATGGGGACAAGCAGCGGACACACACACCAAGAAATTAGAAAGGATTCAGCACAAATTTACGCCCTGAGAAGAATTACGGACGCACCATGGTACATTAGAAACGAGCAGCTAAGGAGATCTAGGGATACGCACTATAAAAGGGGAAATAATAAGGAGGACTAAGAAGGAGATAGCAAGAATGGAAAACCACAGGAACCCACTACTACGAGAGGTCACAAACTACGACGAAAGCAAGAAACACAGGACGAAGAGACCCAGGATGGCGCTTTACTGCAGACAGAAGAGGAAGTAACAGGTAACTTAAAGCATCTTAGGGAATGAAATATGCTTAGTGAATTAAAATATCTTAAGGGATAGCGTCCATTCAGAAAACACTTGTAACAGCGTAGGGAAAAGTATATGAAACATGTAAAACAAATTAGGGAAATAGGTATCCTAAAAATATGGACTAGGATGTAAGAAATCCTTGTAAGAAATTTTAACTCTTTGACAATCAAAAGACATGAAACTCAAATAATTTGATCATTAGTTCACTACTATCCTCAACGGTGGTTACACATTATCAGACTTTTACTAAACGAAATGTCTTCCTGTACGTATCTAGATGATTTCATCAACGATTTACCAGACATGATACCATTTCAACTATTATGTCAAATATACACTCAAATCCACATCAACTACTTGGAGTACTACATAAATGTGGCGGAAAAGAAATCTTTTGAACCAGGGGCTCGAAATCAGGTGAAATATTTCACCTTAATGGCGATTCTAAAAACCGAGCTGAAACCATATATCGATTTAGGAAAGGCTATTGAAGATAAGCGTTATAGCGACGCACAATCGATACTGATGAACAAAATCTGCAAAAGACAGGAAACGTTGCAGTACTATATTCAATTGGCGGCCAAATCTGAGCAGGAGTACAGAACATCCAACCTCGAAGGTGTTAAGTTGGTGTGGCAAGGACACCAGAAAGTTGTGGAAGTTCTAAAGAAGATGCCTGAGTTTGTGAAAAATTGTTACCCAAATGTAGTGGATGGTGCCGCCGTTTGTGAAATATAAATTTGTGGTATGTAAATTATCAAGCAATTCATATAGTATTATATAGAAATAGCTGACATCACAACGGAAAATTGTTTTAATGGATTTGTATATAGATAAGTTGTACATAAATTAGGCTGTATTAATTAAATATAATGACTTTAATAAGTAAAATGACTTTTATTAAATCAAAATATACCAAAAATATTTTATTTATTGAAATTTTACAAAAAACAAATCTCAGGTACGTCACTTCAATGGTATTTTTGATAGGAATATTGGATCCGGTGATTTTCAGAAAAACAGCATATTACAAGTAACAGCAAAATATATGTAACCGCCATAATGTCATTATATTACTAATAGTTAATAAACAATAACTAAACTGATTTCAACAGCAAAGTCGAAGAAATAAATTATTTAAATAATAATAAATTAAGAAAAGTTATAAAGGAATCATAATACTCTCAATGGAAAATTTGTAAGGAATAGGAAACCCTTTAAAATGAGCGTTAACAAATCCCCATCGAAGGATTCTTCGCTGATAAAATCACAGAAAAACCGATAAAAAAATCCCCTTTTTAAAAAAGTTATAACTTTGAGGCAATACAAACTTCAAAGTTAATTTTACGCTTTATAATAGGCTACAAAGTTATAATTAATTAAGCTCAAAATGAATTTTGTCGCATATTGATTTTTGCAGTATTGTAGTTTAAATAATTAAGAAGGATATTTTACGAACGGTACAGTATTTGCTGCCTCCATCTGATAGGGATATTCCAAGCTAATTTAGAGGAAGCGAACGTTTTGCGTGACTGGTTAATGAGTATTTTGCACAAGGATTTTTTCAGGATTTTTCCATCTTTTCTCACCAAAAATTACACTATCAGGAACTATAAACGTTCAGTTTGAAGACTTTTTAATTTTCTACAACTTTTCCATTGACAAGTCACGATTCCTTTATTTTTTTTTCTCAATACAAGGCTAAAACAACAAAATCCTAATGTATTGCTAGTTTTTATTGTTTAAAATAATTATTTCTACGAGTTCACTGTTAATATCAAGTAAAATATCACCTATCAACTAATACTGTAGCGATCTAATGTATATGTAATTTTAAAACTCTTGTTTAACAAAATTATTTATCAAAAGTTGTTAAAGAAGGCATGAGAACCTAACCGAATTAGAGGTCAAGCTAGAAAATTAAAAAATAAAATTCTATGTGTGTGTATTGTGTAACTATCAAAAATCTTAATTAAAAGTAATACGATTAGACCAGCTCGCACTTGAACACTTTTGTTTTCTTCAGTGACCATAATTTGAACATCTTTGTCACACGAATTGCCCTAAGGTTTGAAGGTTTTACAATATTTAATAATGTCCAATCTTTCACCTTCGATTAATTAGAAAATGTGTTTTACGTGAAAATTCTCACCTTGCATAGGTTCAATTATAAACTTCCTTATCATTTGAAAAATTAACATATATATTAATTATCTAATATAAACACTTTGAAATAAAACATTAGAATTACCTAATCGATTTAAAAAAAATTCCCTATTTTCAAATAGCCTCAAATTTTTTCTTTAAATTTCCATTAACATGAACTTTTCTTCTATTATATCCTTAAAAAGTAGTAAAAATCACAAGTTTTAGAGATTTTCAAATTAAAATTAGAAAGTACATTAATTTACCTGATTTCTATAGATTAGGAATTTCAGCTAAGGAAAGGGTTAATTTATGAGGTCGGATTAACCCATAAGTACTAGGAACAAATATAATGTATTAACGACTCAAACAATCTTTAATGCTAATTTAAAGCATCTGGGATAATGCATATGCTTGTTTATTACTGCAAATTCTGATATCCATTCAGAAAACACTACCTGTAAGTGAGATAAATACAATAATTATCCTATTATCTACCCGTTGATGTAAAAATCCTTTAAGACTCTTAGTAATCCTTTAACTATTATTTGTTATACAATCAAAAGCCTTTAAATACAGAGCCATCAAATAATTTGATCATTAGTTCACTACTATCCTCAACGGTGGTTACACATTATCAGACTTTTACTAAACGAAATGTCTTCCTGTACGTATCTAGATGATTTCATCAACGATTTACCAGACATGATACCATTTCAACTATTATGTCAAATATACACTCAAATCCACATCAACTACTTGGAGTACTACATAAATGTGGCGGAAAAGAAATCTTTCGAACCAGGGGCTCGAAATCAGGTGAAATATTTCACCTTAATGGCGATTCTAAAAACCGAGCTGAAACCATATATCGATTTAGGAAAGGCTATTGAAGATAAGCGTTATAGCGACGCACAATCGATACTGATGAACAAAATCTGCAAAAGACAGGAAACGTTGCAGTACTATATTCAATTGGCGGCCAAATCTGAGCAGGAGTACAGATCATCCAACCTCGAAGGTGTTAAGTTGGTGTGGCAAGGACACCAGAAAGTTGTGGAAGTTCTAAAGAAGATGCCTGAGTTTGTGAAAAATTGTTACCCAAATGTAGTGGATGGTGCCGCCGTTTGTGAAATATAAATTTGTGGTATGTAAATTATCAAGCAATTCATATAGTATTATATAAAAATAGCTCAAATCACAACGGAAAATTGTTTTAATGGATTTGTATATAGATAAGTTGTACATAAATTAGGTTGTATTAATTAAATATAATGACTTTAATAAGTAAAATGACTTTTATTAAATCAAAATATACCAAAAATATTTTATTTATTGAAATTTTACAAAAAACAAATCTCAGGTACGTCACTTCAATGGTATTTTTGATAGGAATATTGGATCCGGCGATTTTCAGAAAAACAGCATATTACAAGTAACAGCAAAATATATGTAACCGTCATAATGTCATTATATTAGTAATAGTTAATAAACAATAACTAAACTGATTTCAACAGCAAAGTCGAAGAAATAAATTATTTAAATAATAATAAATTAAGAAAAGTTATAAAGGAATCATAATACTCTCAATGGAAAATTTGTAAGGAATAGGAAACCCTTTAAAATGAGCGTTAACAAATCCCCATCGAAGGATTCTTCGCTGATAAAATCACAGAAAAACCGATAAAAAAATCCCCTTTTTAAAAAAGTTATAACTTTGAGGCAATACAAACTTCAAAGTTAATTTTACGCTTTATAATAGGCTACAAAGTTATAATTAATTAAGCTCAAAATGAATTTTGTCGCATATTGATTTTTGCAGTATTGTAGTTTAAATAATTAAGCCGGATATTTTACGAACGGTACCGTATTTGCTGCCTCCATCTGATAGGGATATTCCAAGCTAATTTAGAGGAAGCGAACGTTTTGCGTGACTGGTTAATGAGTATTTTGCACAAGGATTTTTTCAGGATTTTTCCATCTTTTCTCACCAAAAATTACACTATCAGGAACTATAAACGTTCAGTTTGAAGACTTTTTAATTTTCTACAACTTTTCCATTGACAAGTCACGATTCCTTTATTTTTTTTTCTCAATACAAGGCTAAAACAGCAAAATCCTAATGTATTGCTAGTTTTTATTGTTTAAAATAATTATTTCTACGAGTTCACTGTTAATATCAAGTAAAATATCACCTATCAACTAATACTGTAGCGATCTAATGTATATGTAATTTTAAAACTCTTGTTTAACAAAATTATTTATCAAAAGTTGTTAAAGAAGGCATGAGAACCTAACCGAATTAGAGGTCAAGCTAGAAAATTAAAAAATAAAATTCTATGTGTGTGTATTGTGTAACTATCAAAAATCTTAATTAAAAGTAATACGAATTAGACCAGCTCGCACTTGAACACTTTTGTTTTCTTCAGTGACCATAATTTGAACATCTTTGTCACACGAATTGCCCTAAGGTTTGAAGGTTTTAAATATTTAATAATGTCCAATCTTTCACCTTCGATTAATTAGAAAATGTGTTTTACGTGAAAATTCTCACCTTGCATGGGTTCAATTATAAACTTCCTTATCATTTGAAAAATTAACATATATATTAATTATCTAATATAAACACTTTGAAATAAAACATTAGAATTACCTAATCGATTTAAAAAAAATTCCCTATTTTCAAATAGCCTCAAATTTTTTCTTTAAATTTCCATTAACATGAACTTTTCTTCTATTATATCCTTAAAAAGTAGTAAAAATCACAAGTTTTAGAGATTTTCAAATTAAAATTAGAAAGTACAATAATTTACCTGATTTCTATAGATTAGGAATTTCAGCTAAGGAAAGGGTTAATTTATGAGGTCGGATTAACCCATAAGTACTAGGAACAAATATAATGTATTAACGACTCAAACAATCTTTAATGCTAATTTAAAGCATCTGGGATAATGCATATGCTTGTTTATTACTGCAAATTCTGATATCCATTCAGAAAACACTACCTGTAAGTGACATAAATACAATAATTATCCTATTATCTACCCGTTGATGTAAAAATCCTTTAAGACTCTTAGTAATCCTTTAACTATTATTTGTTATACAATCAAAAGCCTTTAAATACAGAGCCATCAAATAATTTGAATTAATGAATTAATGAGTATTTTGCAAAAGGGATTTTTTCAGGATTTTTCTACTATCTTTTCTCACCAAAAATGGTTACACATTATCAGACTTTTACTAAACGAAATGTCAGTTCCTGTAAGTATCTAGATGATTTCATCAACGATTTACCAGACAAGTGATACCATTTCAACTAAAACAACAAAATTATGTCAATTGTTTATATACACTCAAATCCACATCAACTACTTGGAGTACTACATAAATTATTTATCAAAAGTTGTGGCGGAAAAGAAATCTAACCAGGGGCAATCGAAATCAGGTGAAATATTTCACCTTAATGGCGATTCTAAAAACCGAGCTGAAACCATATATCGATTTAGGAAAGGTTTGAAGATATTTAGTCGATTATTAGCGAAAATTCGCACATGGGTTCAATCATTATCATGATGAACATATATATCTGCAATATAGGCAGGAAATAAAACGTTAGCCTAATCGTTTACCCTATTTTCAAATGGCCTCAAATCTTTAAATTTCCAGGAGTAACATGAACTTTTCATCCTTAAAAAGCAAGTAAAACACAAGTTGTTAAGTTCTAAAGAAAGTATGCCTGATTTGTATAGAAAAATTGTTACCCAGGAAAGTGGATGGTCGGATTAACCCATAAGTTTGGAAATATAAATTAACGACCCAAACAATGTTAATGCTAATTTAAAGCATCTGGGAAAATGCACATGGTTGTTTATTACTGCAAATTCTGATATCCAGAAAACACTACCTGTAAGTGACATCACAATGGACAATAATTGTTTTATCTACCCGTTGATGTGATATAGATCCTTTAAGACTTGTACATAAATTAGGTTGTTATACAATAAAAGCCTTAAATACAGAGCCATAATAATTTGACTTAGTTCAATTCTAAGTGGTTAAAATCAGACTTTTATTAAATCAAAATAGCGACGCACAATCGATATTTTATTTATTTAAATTTTACAAAAAACAAATCTCAGGTACGTCACTTCAATGGTATTTGTGATAGGAATATTGGATCCGGCGATTTTCAGAAAAACAGCATATTACAAGTAACAGCAAAATATATGTAACCGCCATAATGTCATTATATTACTAATAGTTACTAAACAATAACTAAACTGATTTCAACAGCAAAGTCGAAGAAATAAATTATTTAAATAATAATAAATTAAGAAAAGTTATAAAGGAATCATAATACTCTCAATGGATAATTTGTAAGGAATAGGAAACCCTTTAAAATGAGCGTTAACAAATCCCCATCGAAGGATTCTGCGCTGATAAAATCTCAGAAAAACCGATAAAAAAATCCCTTTTTTAAAAAAGTTATAACTTTGAGGTAATACAAACTTCAAAGTTAATTTTACGCTTTATGATAGGCTACAAAGTTATAATTAATTAAGCTCAAAATGAATTTTGTCGCATATTGATTTTTGCAGTATTGTAGTTTAAATAATTAAGCCGGATATTTTACGAACGGTACCGTATTTGCTGCCTCCATCTGATAGGGATATTCCAAGCTAATTTAGAGGAAGCGAACTTTTTGCGTGACTGGTTAATGAGTATTTTGCACAAGGGATTTTTTCAGGATTTTTCCATCTTTTCTCACCAAAAATTACACTATCAGGAACTATAAACGTTCAGTTTAAAGACTTTTTATTTTTCTACAACTTTTCCATTGACAAGTCAAGTTTCCTTTATTTTTTTGTCTCAATACAAGGCTAAAACAACAAAATCCTAATGTATTGCTAGTTTTTATTGTTTAAAATAATTATTTCTACGAGTTCACTGTTAATATCAAGTAAAATATCACCTATCAACTAATACTGTAGCGATCTAATGTATATGTAATTTTAAAACTCTTGTTTAACAAACTTATTTATCAAAAGTTGTTAAAGAAGGCATGAGAACCTAACCGAATTAGAGGTCAAGCTAGAAAATTAAAAAATAAAATTCTATGTGTGTGTATTGTGTAACTATAAAAAATCTTAATTAAAAGTAATCCGGATTAGATCAGCTCGCACTTGAACACTTTTGTTTCCTTCAGTGACCATAATTTGAACATTTTTGTCACACGAATTGCCCTAAGGTTTGAAGGTTTTACAATATTTAATAATGTCCAATCTTTCACCTTCGATTAATTAGAAAATGTGTTTTACGTGTAAATTCTCACCTTGCATGGGTTCAATTATAAACTTCTTTATCATTTGAAAAATTAACATATATATTAATTATCTAATATAAACAATTTGAAATAAAACGTTAGAATTACCTAATCGATTTAAAAAAAATTCCCTATTTTCAAATAGCCTCAAATTTTTTCTTTAAATTTCCATTAACATGAACTTTTCTTCTATTATATCCTTAAAAAGCAGTAAAAATCACAAGTTTTATAGATTTTCAAATTAAAATTAGAAAGTACAATAATTTACCTGATTTCTATAGATTAGGAATTTCAGCTAAGGAAAGGGTTAATTTATGAGGTCGGATTAACCCATAAGTACTAGGAACAAATATAATGTATTAACGACCCAAACAATCTTTAATGCTAATTTAAAGCATCTGGGATAATGCATATGCTTGTTTATTACTGCAAATTCTGATATCCATTCAGAAAACACTACCTGTAAGTGACATAAATACAATAATTATCCTATTATCTACCCGTTGATGTAAAAATCCTTTAAGACTCTTAGTAATCCTTTAACTATTATTTGTTATACAATCAAAACCCTTTAAATACAGAGCCATCAAATAATTTGATCATTAGTTTACTACTATCCTCAACGGTGGTTACACATTATCAGACTTTTACTATACGAAATGTCTTCCTGTACGTATCTAGATGATTTCATCAACGATTTACCAGACATGATACCATTTCAACTGTTATGTCAAATATACACTCAAATCCACATCAACTACTTGGAGTACTACATAAATGTGGCGGAAAAGAAATCTTTCGAACCAGGGGCTCGAAATCAGGTGAAATATTTCACCTTAATGGCGATTCTAAAAACCGAGCTGAAACCATATATCGATTTAGGAAAGGCTATTGAAGATAAGCGTTATAGCGACGCACAATCGATATTGATGAACAAAATCTGCAAAAGGCAGGAAACGTTGCAGTACTATATTCAATTGGCGGCCAAATCTGAGCAGGAGTACAGATCATCCAACCTCGAAGGTTTCAAGTTGGTGTGGCAAGGACACCAGAAAGTTGTGGAAGTTCTAAAGAAGATGCCTGAGTTTGTGAAAAATTGTTACCCAAATGTAGTGGATGGTGCCGCCGTTTGTGAAATATAAATTTGTGGTATGTAAATTATCAAGCAATTCATATAGTATTATATAGAAGTAACTGACATCACAATGGAAAATTGTTTTAATGGATTTGTATATAGAAAAGTTGTACATAAATTATTTTGTATTAAATAAATATAATGACTTTAATAAGTAAAATGACTTTTATTAAATCAAAATATACCAAAAATATTTTATTTATTGAAATTTTACAAAAAGCAAATCTCAGGTACGTCACTTCAATGGTATTTTTGATAGAAATATTGGATCCGGCGATTTTCAGAAAAACAGCATATTACATATTACAATGTCATTATATTAGTAATAGTTAATGAACAATAACTAAACTGATTTCAACAGCAAAAATTCGAAGAAATAAATTATTTAAATAATAATAAATTAAGAAAAGTTATAAAGGAATCATAATACTCTCAATGGAAAATTTGTAAGGAATAGGAAACCCTTTAAAATGAGCGTTAACAAATTCCCATCGAAGGATTCTTCTCTGAGAAAAATCCAAAAAAACCGATAAAAAAATCCCTTTTTTAAAAAAGTTGTAACTTTGAGGTAATACAAACTTCAAAGTTAATTTTACGCTTTATGATAGGCTACAAAGTTATAATTAATTAAGCTCAATATGAATTTTGTCGTATATTGATTTTTGCAGTATTGTAGTTTAAATAATTAAGCCGGATATTTTACGAACGGTACCGTATTTGCTGCCTCCATCTGATAGGGATATTCCAAGCTAATTTAGAGGAAGCGAACTTTTTGCGTGACTGGTTAATGAGTATTTTGCACAAGGGATTTTTTCAGGATTTTTCCATTTTTTCTCACCAAAAATTACACTATCAGGAACTATAAACGTTCAGTTTGAGGACTTTTTAATTTTCTACAACTTTTCCATTGACAAGTCACGATTCCTTTATTTTTTTTTCTCAATACAAGGCTAAAACAAGAAAATCCTAATGTATTGCTAGTTTTTATTGTTTAAAATAATTATTTCTACGAGTTCACTGTTAATATCAAGTAAAATATCACCTATCAACTAATACTGTAGCGATCTAATCTATATGTAATTTTAAAACTCTTGTTTAACAAAATTATTTATCAAAAGTTGTTAAAGAAGGCATGAGAACCTAACCGAATTAGAGGTCAAGCTACAAGCTAGAAAATTAAAAAATAAAATTCTATGTGTGTGTATTGTGTAACTATAAAAAATCTTAATTAAAAGTAATACGGATTAGACCAGCTCGCACTTGAACACTTTTGTTTTCTTCAGTGACCATAATTTGAACATCTTTGTCACACGAATTGCCTTAAGGTTTGAAGGTTTTACAATATTTAATAATGTCCAATCTTTCACCTTCGATTAATTAGAAAATGTGTTTTACGTGAAAATTCTCACCTTGCATGGGTTCAATTATAAACTTCCTTATCATTTGAAAAATTAACATATATATTAATTATCTAATATAAACACTTTGAAATAAAACGTTAGAATTACCTAATCGATTTAAAAAAAATTCCCTATTTTCAAATAGCCTCAAATTTTTTCTTTAAATTTCCATTAACATGAACTTTTCTTCTATTATATCCTTAAAAAGCAGTAAAAATCACAAGTTTTAGAGATTTTCAAATTAAAATTAGAAAGTACAATAATTTACCTGATTTCTATAGATTAGGAATTTCAGCTAAGGAAAGGGTTAATTTATGAGGTCGGATTAACCCATAAGTACTAGGAACAAATATAATGTATTAACGACTCCAAACAATCTTTAATGCTAATTTAAAGCATCTGGGATAATGCATATGCTTGTTTATTACTGCAAATTCTGATATCCATTCAGAAAACACTACCTGTAAGTGAGATAAATACAATAATTATCCTATTATCTACCTGTTGATTTAAAAATCCTTTAAGACTCTTAGTAATCCTTTAACTATTATTTGTTATACAATCAAAAGCCTTTAAATACAGAGCCATCAAATAATTTGATCATTAGTTCACTACTATCCTCAACGGTGGTTACACATTATCAGACTTTTACTAAACGAAATGTCTTCCTGTACGTATCTAGATGATTTCATCAACGATTTACCAGACATGATACCATTTCAACTATTATGTCAAATATACACTCAAATCCACATCAACTACTTGGAGTACTACATAAATGTGGCGGAAAAGAAATCTTTCGAACCAGGGGCTCGAAATCAGGTGAAATATTTCACCTTAATGGCGATTCTAAAAACCGAGCTGAAACCATATATCGATTTAGGAAAGGCTATTGAAGATAAGCGTTATAGCGACGCACAATCGATACTGATGAACAAAATCTGCAAAAGACAGGAAACGTTGCAGTACTATATTCAATTGGCGGCCAAATCTGAGCAGGAGTACAGATCATCCAACCTCGAAGGTGTTAAGTTGGTGTGGCAAGGACACCAGAAAGTTGTGGAAGTTCTAAAGAAGATGCCTGAGTTTGTGAAAAATTGTTACCCAAATGTAGTGGATGGTGCCGCCGTTTGTGAAATATAAATTTGTGGTATGTAAATTATCAAGCAGTTCATATAGTAATATATAGAAATAGCTGACATCACAACGGAAAATTGTTTTAATGGATTTGTATATAGATAAGTTGTACATAAATCAGGTTGTATTAATTAAATATAATGACTTTAATAAGTAAAATGACTTTTATTAAATCAAAATATACCAAAAATATTTTATTTATTGAAATTTTACAAAAAACAAATCTCAGGTACGTCACTTCAATGGTATTTTTGATAGGAATATTGGATCCGGCGATTTTCAGAAAAACAGCATATTACTAGTAACAGCAAAACATATGTAACCGTCATAATGTCATTATATTAGTAATAGTTAATGAACAATAATTAAACTGATTTCAACGGCAGAGTCGAAGAAATAAATTATTTAAATAATAATAAATTAAGAAAAGTTATAAAGGAATCATAATACTCTCAATGGAAAATTTGTAAGGAATAGGAAACCCTTTAAAATGAGCGTTAACAAATCCCCATCGAAGGATTCTGCGCTGATAAAATCTCAGAAAAAACGATAAAAAAATCCCTTTTTTAAAAAAGTTATAACTTTGAGGTAATACAAACTTCAAAGTTAATTTTACGCTTTATGATAGGCTACAAAGTTATAATTAATTAAGCTCAATATGAATTTTGTCGCATATTGATTTTTGCAGTATTGTAGTTTAAATAATTAAGCCGGATATTTTACGAACGGTACCGTATTTGCTGCCTCCATCTGATAGGGATATTCCAAGCTAATTTAGAGGAAGCGAACTTTTTGCGTGACTGGTTAATGAGTATTTTGCACAAGGGATTTTTTCAGGATTTTTCCATCTTTTCTCACCAAAAATTACACTATCAGGAACTATAAACGTTCAGTTTGAAGACTTTTTATTTTTCTACAACTTTTCCATTGACAAGTCAAGTTTCCTTTATTTTTTTGTCTCAATACAAGGCTAAAACAACAAAATCCTAATGTATTGCTAGTTTTTATTGTTTAAAATAATTATTTCTACGAGTTCACTGTTAATATCAATTAAAATATCACCTCTCAACTAATACTGTAGCGATCTAATGTATATGTAATTTTAAAACTCTTGTTTAACAAAATTATTTATCAAAAGTTGTTAAAGAAGGCATGAGAACCTAACCGAATTAGAGGTCAAGCTAGAAAATTAAAAATAAAATTCTATGTGTGTGTATTGTGTAACTATCAAAAATCTTAATTAAAAGTAATACGGATTAGACCAGCTCGCACTTGAACACTTTTGTTTTCTTCAGTGACCATAATTTGAACATCTTTGTCACACGAATTGCCCTAAGGTTTGAAGGTTTTACAATATTTAATAATGTCCAATCTTTCACCTTCGATTAATTAGAAAATGTGTTATACGTGAAAATTCTCACCTTGCATGGGTTCAATTATAAACTTCCTTATCATTTGAAAAATTAACATATATATTAATTATCTAATATAAACACTTTGAAATAAAACGTTAGAATTACCTAATCGATTTAAAAAAAGTTCCCTATTTTCAAATAGCCTCAAATTTTTTCTTTAAATTTCCATTAACATGAACTTTTCTTCTATTATATCCTTAAAAAGCAGTAAAAATCACAAGTTTTATAGATTTTCAAATTAAAATTAGAAAGTACAATAATTTACCTGATTTCTATAGATTAGGAATTTCAGCTAAGGAAAGGGTTAATTTATGAGGTCGGATTAACCCATAAGTACTAGGAACAAATATAATGTATTAACGACCCAAACAATCTTTAATGCTAATTTAAAGCATCTGGGATAATGCACATGCTTGTTTATTACTGCAAATTCTGATATCCATTCCGAAAACACTACCTGTAAGTGACATAAATACAATAATTATCCTATTATCTACCCGTTGATGTGAAAATCCTTTAAGACTCTTAGTAATCCTTTAACTATTATTTGTTATACAATCAAAAGCCTTTAAATACAGAGCCATCAAATAATTTGATCATTAGTTCACTACTATCCTCAACGGTGGTTACACATTATCAGACTTTTGCTATACGAAATGTCTTCCTGTACGTATCTAGATGATTTCATCAACGATTTACCAGACATGATACCATTTCAACTATTATGTCAAATATACACTCAAATCCACATCAACTACTTGGAGTACTACATAAATGTGGCGGAAAAGAAATCTTTCGAACCAGGGGCTCGAAATCAGGTGAAATATTTCACCTTAATGGCGATTCTAAAAACCGAGCTGAAACCATATATCGATTTAGGAAAGGCTATTGAAGATAAGCGTTATAGCGACGCACAATCGATATTGATGAACAAAATCTGCAAAAGGCAGGAAACGTTGCAGTACTATATTCAATTGGCGGCCAAATCTGAGCAGGAGTACAGATCATCCAACCTCGAAGGTTTCAAGTTGGTGTGGCAAGGACACCAGAAAGTTGTGGAAGTTCTAAAGAAGATGCCTGAGTTTGTGAAAAATTGTTACCCAAATGTAGTGGATGGTGCCGCCGTTTGTGAAATATAAATTTGTGGTATGTAAATTATCAAGCAATTCATATAGTATTATATAGAAGTAACTGACATCACAATGGAAAATTGTTTTAATGGATTTGTATATAGAAAAGTTGTACATAAATTATTTTTTGTATTAATTAAATATAATGACTTTAATAAGTAAAATGACTTTTATTAAATCAAAATATACCAAAAATATTTTATTTATTGAAATTTTACAAAAAACAAATCTCAGGTACGTCACTTCAATGGTATTTTTGATAGGAATATTGGATCCGGCGATTTTCAGAAAAACAGCATATTACTAGTAACAGCAAAACATATGTAACCGTCATAATGTCATTATATTAGTAATAGTTAATGAACAATAATTAAACTGATTTCAACGGCAAAGTCGAAGAAATAAATTATTTAAATAATAATAAATTAAGAAAAGTTATAAAGGAATCATAATACTCTCAATGGAAAATTTGTAAGGAATAGGAAACCCTTTAAAATGAGCGTTAACAAATCCCCATCGAAGGATTCTGCGCTGATAAAATCTCAGAAAAACCGATAAAAAAATCCCTTTTTTAAAAAAGTTATAACTTTGAGGTAATACAAACTTCAAAGTTAATTTTACGCTTTATGATAGGCTACAAAGTTATAATTAATTAAGCTCAAAATGAATTTTGTCGCATATTGATTTTTGCAGTATTGTAGTTTAAATAATTAAGCCGGATATTTTACGAACGGTACCGTATTTGCTGCCTCCATCTGATAGGGATATTCCAAGCTAATTTAGAGGAAGCGAACTTTTTGCGTGACTGGTTAATGAGTATTTTGCACAAGGGATTTTTTCAGGATTTTTCCATCTTTTCTCACCAAAAATTACACTATCAGGAACTATAAACGTTCAGTTTGAAGACTTTTTATTTTTCTACAACTTTTCCATTGACAAGTCAAGTTTCCTTTATTTTTTTGTCTCAATACAAGGCTAAAACAACAAAATCCTAATGTATTGCTAGTTTTTATTGTTTAAAATAATTATTTCTACGAGTTCACTGTTAATATCAAGTAAAATATCACCTATCAACTAATACTGTAGCGATCTAATGTATATGTAATTTTAAAACTCTTGTTTAACAAAATTATTTATCAAAAGTTGTTAAAGAAGGCATGAGAACCTAACCGAATTAGAGGTCAAGCTAGAAAATTAGAAAATAAAATTCTATGTGTGTGTATTGTGTAACTATCAAAAATCTTAATTAAAAGTAATACGGATTAGACCAGCTGGCACTTGAACACTTTTGTTTTCTTCAGTGACCATAATTTGAACATCTTTGTCACACGAATTGCCCTAAGGTTTGAAGGTTTTACAATATTTAATAATGTCCAATCTTTCACCTTCGATTAATTAGAAAATGTGTTTTACGTGAAAATTCTCACCTTGCATGGGTTCAATTATAAACTTCCTTATCATTTGAAAAATTAACATATATATTAATTATCTAATATAAACACTTTGAAATAAAACGTTAGAATTACCTAATCGATTTAAAAAAATTCCCTATTTTCAAATAGCCTCAAATTTTTTCTTTAAATTTCCATTAACATGAACTTTTCTTCTATTATATCCTTAAAAAGCAGTAAAAATCACAAGTTTTATAGATTTTCAAATTAAAATTAGAAAGTACAATAATTTACCTGATTTCTATAGATTAGGAATTTCAGCTAAGGAAAGGGTTAATTTATGAGGTCGGATTAACCCATAAGTACTAGGAACAAATATAATGTATTAACGACCCAAACAATCTTTAATCCTAATTTAAAGCATCTGGGATAATGCACATGCTTGTTTATTACTGCAAATTCTGATATCCATTCCGAAAACACTACCTGTAAGTGACATAAATACAATAATTATCCTATTATCTACCCGTTGATGTGAAAATCCTTTAAGACTCTTAGTAATCCTTTAACTATTATTTGTTATACAATCAAAAGCCTTTAAATACAGAGCCATCAAATAATTTGATCATTAGTTCACTACTATCCTCAACGGTGGTTACACATTATCAGACTTTTACTATACGAAATGTCTTCCTGTACGTATCTAGATGATTTCATCAACGATTTACCAGACATGATACCATTTCAACTATTATGTCAAATATACACTCAAATCCACATCAACTACTTGGAGTACTACATAAATGTGGCGGAAAAGAAATCTTTCGAACCAGGGGCTCGAAATCAGGTCAAATATTTCACCTTAATGGCGATTCTAAAAACCGAGCTGAAACCATATATCGATTTAGGAAAGGCTATTGAAGATAAGCGTTATAGCGACGCACAATCGATATTGATGAACAAAATCTGCAAAAGGCAGGAAACGTTGCAGTACTATATTCAATTGGCGGCCAAATCTGAGCAGGAGTACAGATCATCCAACCTCGAAGGTTTCAAGTTAGTGTGGCAAGGACACCAGAAAGTTGTGGAAGTTCTAAAGAAGATGCCTGAGTTTGTGAAAAATTGTTACCCAAATGTAGTGGATGGTGCGGCCGTTTGTGAAATATAAATTTGTGGTATGTAAATTATCAAGCAATTCATATAGTATTATATAGAAGTAGCTGACATCACAATGGAAAATTGTTTTAATGGATTTGTATATAGATAAGTTGTACATAAATTAGGTTGTATTAATTAAATATAATGACTTTAATAAGTAAAATGACTTTTATTAAATCAAAATACACCAAAAATATTTTATTTATAGAAATTTTACTAAAAAACAAATCTCAGGTACGTCACTTCAATGGTATTTTTGATAGGAATATTGGATCCGGCGATTTTCAGAAAAACAGCATATTACTAGTAACAGCAAAACATATGTAACCGTCATAATGTCATTATGTTAGTAATAGTTAATGAACAATAATTAAACTGATTTCAACGGCAGAGTCGAAGAAATAAATTATTTAAATAATAATAAATTAAGAAAAGTTATAAAGGAATCATAATACTCTCAATGGAAAATTTGTAAGGAATAGGAAACCATTTAAAATGAGCGTTAACAAATCCCCATCGAAGGATTCTGCGCTGATAAAATCTCAGAAAAACCGATAAAAAATCCCTTTTTTAAAAAAGTTATAACTTTGAGGTAATACAAACTTCAAAGTTAATTTTACGCTTTATGATAGGCTACAAAGTTATAATTAATTAAGCTCAATATGAATTTTGTCGCATATTGATTTTTGCAGTATTGTAGTTTAAATAATTAAGCCGGATATTTTACGAACGGTACCGTATTTGCTGCCTCCATCTGATAGGGATATTCCAAGCTAATTTAGAGGAAGCGAACTTTTTGCGTGACTGGTTAATGAGTATTTTGCACAAGGGATTTTTTCAGGATTTTTCCATCTTTTCTCACCAAAAATTACACTATCAGGAACTATAAACGTTCAGTTTGAAGACTTTTTATTTTTCTACAACTTTTCCATTGACAAGTCAAGTTTCCTTTATTTTTTTGTCTCAATACAAGGCTAAAACAACAAAATCCTAATGTATTGCTAGTTTTTATTGTTTAAAATAATTATTTCTACGAGTTCACTGTTAATATCAAGTAAAATATCACCTATCAACTAATACTGTAGCGATCTAATGTATATGTAATTTTAAAACTCTTGTTTAACAAAATTATTTATCAAAAGTTGTTAAAGAAGGCATGAGAACCTAACCGAATTAGAGGTCAAGCTAGAAAATTAGAAAATAAAATTCTATGTGTGTGTATTGTGTAACTATCAAAAATCTTAATTAAAAGTAATACGGATTAGACCAGCTGGCACTTGAACACTTTTGTTTTCTTCAGTGACCATAATTTGAACATCTTTGTCACACGAATTGCCCTAAGGTTTGAAGGTTTTACAATATTTAATAATGTCCAATCTTTCACCTTCGATTAATTAGAAAATGTGTTTTACGTGAAAATTCTCACCTTGCATGGGTTCAATTATAAACTTCCTTATCATTTGAAAAATTAACATATATATTAATTATCTAATATAAACACTTTGAAATAAAACGTTAGAATTACCTAATCGATTTAAAAAAAATTCCCTATTTTCAAATAGCCTCAAATTTTTTCTTTAAATTTCCATTAACATGAACTTTTCTTCTATTATATCCTTAAAAAGCAGTAAAAATCACAAGTTTTATAGATTTTCAAATTAAAATTAGAAAGTACAATAATTTACCTGATTTCTATAGATTAGGAATTTCAGCTAAGGAAAGGGTTAATTTATGAGGTCGGATTAACCCATAAGTACTAGGAACAAATATAATGTATTAACGACCCAAACAATCTTTAATGCTAATTTAAAGCATCTGGGATAATGCACATGCTTGTTTATTACTGCAAATTCTGATATCCATAAAACACTACCTGTAAGTGACATAAATACAATAATTATCCTATTATCTACCCGTTGATGTGAAAATCCTTTAAGACTCTTAGTAATCCTTTAACTATTATTTGTTCTACAATCAAAAGCCTTTAAATACAGAGCCATCAAATAATTTGATCATTAGTTCACTACTATCCTCAACGGTGGTTACACATTATCAGACTTTTACTATACGAAATGTCTTCCTGTACGTATCTAGATGATTTCATCAACGATTTACCAGACATGATACCATTTCAACTATTATGTCAAATATACACTCAAATCCACATCAACTACTTGGAGTTCTACATAAATGTGGCGGAAAAGAAATCTTTCGAACCAGGGGCTCGAAATCAGGTGAAATATTTCACCTTAATGGCGATTCTAAAAACCGAGCTGAAACCATATATCGATTTAGGAAAGGCTATTGAAGATAAGCGTTATAGCGACGCACAATCGATATTGATGAACAAAATCTGCAAAAGGCAGGAAACGTTGCAGTACTATATTCAATTGGCGGCCAAATCTGAGCAGGAGTACAGATCATCCAACCTCGAAGGTTTCAAGTTAGTGTGGCAAGGACACCAGAAAGTTGTGGAAGTTCTAAAGAAGATGCCTGAGTTTGTGAAAAATTGTTACCCAAATGTAGTGGATGGTGCGGCCGTTTGTGAAATATAAATTTGTGGTATGTAAATTATCAAGCAATTCATATAGTATTATATAGAAGTAGCGGACATCACAATGGAAAATTGTTTTAATGGATTTGTATATAGATAAGTTGTTCATAAATTAGGTTGTATTAATTAAATATAATGACTTTAATAAGTAAAATGACTTTTATTAAATCAAAATACACCAAAAATATTTTATTTATAGAAATTTTACTAAAAACAAATCTCAGGTACGTCACTTCAATGGTATTTGTGATAGGAATATTGGATCCGGCGATTTTCAGAAAAACAGCATATTAAAAGTAACAGCAAAATATATGTAACCGCCATAATGTCATTATATTACTAATAGTTAATAAACAATAACTAAACTGATTTCAACAGCAAAGTCGAAGAAATAAATTATTTAAATAATAATAAATTAAGAAAAATTATAAAGGAATCATAATACTCTCAATGGAAAATTTGTAAGGAATAGGAAACCCTTTAAAATGAGCGTTAACCAATCCCCATCGAAGGATTCTTCGCTGATAAAATCACAGAAAAACCGATAAAAAAATCCCTTTTTTAAAAAAGTTATAACTTTGAGGCAATACAAACTTCAAAGTTAATTTTACGCTTTATGATAGGCTACAAAGTTATAATTAATTAAGCTCAAAATGAATTTTGTCGCATATTGATTTTTGCAGTATTGTAGTTTAAATAATTAAGCCGGATATTTTACGAACGGTACCGTATTTGCTGCCTCCATCTGATAGGGATATTCCAAGCTAATTTTGAGGAAGCGAACTTTTTGCGTGACTGGTTAATGAGTATTTTGCACAAGGGATTTTTTCAGGATTTTTCCATCTTTTCTCACCAAAAATTACACTTTCAGGAACTATAAACGTTCAGTTTGAAGACTTTTTAATTTTCTACAACTTTTCCATTGACAAGTCACGATTCCTTTATTTTTTTTCTCAATACAAGGCTAAAACAACAAAATCCTAATGTATTGCTAGTTTTTATTGTTTAAAATAATTATTTCTACGAGTTCACTGGTAATATCAAGTAAAATATCACCTATCAACTAATACTGTAGCGATCTAATGTATATGTAATTTTAAAACTCTTGTTTAACAAAATTATTTATCAAAAGTTGTTAAAGAAGGCAGGAGAACCTAACCGAATTAGAGGTCAAGCTAGAAAATTAAAAAATAAAATTCTATGTGTGTGTATTGTGTAACTATCAACAATCTTAATTAAAAGTAATACGGATTAGACCAGCTCGCACTTGAACACTTTTGTTTTCTTCAGTGACCATAATTTGAACATCTTTGTCACACGAATTGCCCTAAGGTTTGAAGGTTTTAAATATTTAATAATGTCCAATCTTTCACCTTCGATTAATTAGAAAATGTGTTTTACGTGAAAATTCTCACCTTGCATGGGTTCAATTATAAACTTCCTTATCATTTGAAAAATTAACATATATATTAATTATCTAATATAAACACTTTGAAATAAAACATTAGAATTACCTAATCGATTTAAAAAAAAATCCCTATTTTCAAATAGCCTCAAATTTTTTCTTTAAATTTCCATTAACATGAACTTTTCTTCTATTATATCCTTAAAAAGTAGTAAAAATCACAAGTTTTATAGATTTTCAAATTAAAATTAGAAAGTACATTAATTTACCTGATTTCTATAGATTAGGAATTTCAGCTAAGGAAAGGGTTAATTTATGAGGTCGGATTAACCCATAAGTACTAGGAACAAATATAATGTATTAACGACCCAAACAATCTTTAATGCTAATTTAAAGCATCTGGGATAATGCACATGCTTGTTTATTACTGCAAATTCTGATATCCATTCCGAAAACATTACCTGTAAGTGACATAAATACAATAATTATCCTATTATCTACCCGTTGATGTGAAAATCCTTTAAGACTCTTAGTAATCCTTTAACTATTATTTGTTCTACAATCAAAACCCTTTAAATACAGAGCCATCAAATAATTTGATCATTAGTTCACTACTATCCTCAACGGTGGTTACACATTATCAGACTTTTACTATACGAAATGTCTTCCTGTACGTATCTAGATGATTTCATCAACGATTTACCAGACATGATACCATTTCAACTATTATGTCAAATATACACTCAAATCCACATCAACTACTTGGAGTTCTACATAAATGTGGCGGAAAAGAAATCTTTCGAACCAGGGGCTCGAAATCAGGTGAAATATTTCACCTTAATGGCGATTCTAAAAACCGAGCTGAAACCATATATCGATTTAGGAAAGGCTATTGAAGATAAGCGTTATAGCGACGCACAATCGATATTGATGAACAAAATCTGCAAAAGGCAGGAAACGTTGCAGTACTATATTCAATTGGCGGCCAAATCTGAGCAGGAGTACAGATCATCCAACCTCGAAGGTTTCAAGTTAGTGTGGCAAGGACACCAGAAAGTTGTGGAAGTTCTAAAGAAGATGCCTGAGTTTGTGAAAAATTGTTACCCAAATGTAGTGGATGGTGCGGCCGTTTGTGAAATATAAATTTGTGGTATGTAAATTATCAAGCAATTCATATAGTATTATATAGAAGTAGCGGACATCACAATGGAAAATTGTTTTAATGGATTTGTATATAGATAAGTTGTACATAAATTAGGTTGTTTTAATTAAATATAATGACTTTAATAAGTAAAATGACTTTTATTAAATCAAAATACACCAAAAATATTTTATTTATAGAAATTTTACTAAAAACAAATCTCAGGTACGTCACTTCAATGGTATTTTTGATAGGAATATTGGATCCGGCGATTTTCAGAAAAACAGCATATTACTAGTAACAGCAAAACATATGTAACCGTCATAATGTCATTATGTTAGTAATAGTTAATGAACAATAATTAAACTGATTTCAACGGCAGAGTCGAAGAAATAAATTATTTAAATAATAATAAATTAAGAAAAGTTATAAAGGAATCATAATACTCTCAATGGAAAATTTGTAAGGAATAGGAAACCCTTTAAAATGAGCGTTAACAAATCCCTATCGAAGGATTCTGCGCTGATAAAATCTCAGAAAAACCGATAAAAAATCCCTTTTTTAAAAAAGTTATAACTTTGAGGTAATACAAACTTCAAAGTTAATTTTACGCTTTATGATAGGCTACAAAGTTATAATTAATTAAGCTCAATATGAATTTTGTCGCATATTGATTTTTGCAGTATTGTAGTTTAAATAATTAAGCCGGATATTTTACGAACGGTACCGTATTTGCTGCCTCCATCTGATAGGGATATTCCAAGCTAATTTAGAGGAAGCGAACTTTTTGCGTGACTGGTTAATGAGTATTTTGCACAAGGGATTTTTTCAGGATTTTTCCATCTTTTCTCACCAAAAATTACACTATCAGGAACTATAAACGTTCAGTTTGAAGACTTTTTATTTTTCTACAACTTTTCCATTGACAAGTCAAGTTTCCTTTATTTTTTTGTCTCAATACAAGGCTAAAACAACAAAATCCTAATGTATTGCTAGTTTTTATTGTTTAAAATAATTATTTCTACGAGTTCACTGTTAATATCAAGTAAAATATCACCTATCAACTAATACTGTAGCGATCTAATGTATATGTAATTTTAAAACTCTTGTTTAACAAACTTATTTATCAAAAGTTGTTAAAGAAGGCATGAGAACCTAACCGAATTAGAGGTCAAGCTAGAAAATTAAAAAATAAAATTCTATGTGTGTGTATTGTGTAACTATAAAAAATCTTAATTAAAAGTAATACGGATTAGACCAGCTCGCACTTGAACACTTTTGTTTCCTTCAGTGACCATAATTTGAACATTTTCGTCACACGAATTGCCCTAAGGTTTGAAGGTTTTACAATATTTAATAATGTCCAATCTTTCACCTTCGATTAATTAGAAAATGTGTTTTACGTGTAAATTCTCACCTTGCATGGGTTCAATTATAAACTTCTTTATCATTTGAAAAATTAACATATATATTAATTATCTAATATAAACAATTTGAAATAAAACGTTAGAATTACCTAATCGATTTAAAAAAAATTCCCTATTTTCAAATAGCCTCAAATTTTTTCTTTAAATTTCCATTAACATGAACTTTTCTTCTATTAAATCCTTAAAAAGCAGTAAAAATCACAAGTTTTATAGATTTTCAAATTAAAATTAGAAAGTACAATAATTTACCTGATTTCTATAGATTAGGAATTTCAGCTAAGGAAAGGGTTAATTTATGAGGTCGGATTAACCCATAAGTACTAGGAACAAATATAATGTATTAACGACCCAAACAATCTTTAATGCTAATTTAAAGCATCTGGGATAATGCATATGCTTGTTTATTACTGCAAATTCTGATATCCATTCAGAAAACACTACCTGTAAGTGACATAAATACAATAATTATCCAATTATCTACCCGTTGATGTAAAAATCCTTTAAGACTCTTAGTAATCCTTTAACTATTATTTATTATACAATCAAAAGCCTTTAAATACAGAGCCATCAAATAATTTGATCATTAGTTCACTACTATCCTCAACGGTGGTTACACATTATCAGACTTTTACTATACGAAATGTCTTCCTGTACGTATCTAGATGATTTCATCAACGATTTACCAGACATGAAACCATTTCAACTATTATGTCAAATATACACTCAAATCCACATCAACTACTTGGAGTACTACATAAATGTGGCGGAAAAGAAATCTTTCGAACCAGGGGCTCGAAATCAGGTGAAATATTTCACCTTAATGGCGATTCTAAAAACCGAGCTGAAACCATATATCGATTTAGGAAAGGCTATTGAAGATAAGCGTTATAGCGACGCACAATCGATATTGATGAACAAAATCTGCAAAAGGCAGGAAACGTTGCAGTACTATATTCAATTGGCGGCCAAATCTGAGCAGGAGTACAGATCATCCAACCTCGAAGGTTTCAAGTTGGTGTGGCAAGGACATCAGAAAGTTGTGGAAGTTCTAAAGAAGATGCCTGAGTTTGTGAAAAATTGTTACCCAAATGTAGTGGATGGTGCCGCCGTTTGTGAAATATAAATTTGTGGTATGTAAATTAGGTAGATGACATCACAATGGAAAATTGTTTTAATGGACTTGTATATAGATAAGTTGTACATAACTTAGGTTGTATTAATTAAATGTATGACTTTAATAAGTAAAATGACTTTTATTAAATCAAAATACTCCAAACATATTTTATTTATTGAAATTTTACAAAAAACAAATCTCAGGTACGTCACTTCAAAGGTATTTTTGATAGGAATATTGGATCCGGCGATTATCAGAAAAACAGCATATTACAAGTAACAGCAAAATATATGTAACCGTCATAATGTCATTATATTAGTAATAGTTAATGAACAATAACTAAACTGATTTCAACAGCAAAGTCGAAGAAATAAATTATTTAAATAATAATAAATTAAGAAAAGTTATAAAGGAATCATAATACTCTCAATGGAAAATTTGTAAGGAATAGGAAACCCTTTAAAATGAGCGTTAACAAATCCCCATCGAAGGATTGTTCGCTGAGAAAAATCCAGAAAAACCGATAAAAAAATCCCTTTTTTAAAAAAGTTATAACTTTGAGGTAATACAAACTTCAAAGTTAATTTTACGCTTTATGATAGGCTACAAAGTTATAATTAATTAAGCTCAAAATGAATTTTGTCGCATATTGATTTTTGCAGTATTGTAGTTTAAATAATTAAGCCGGATATTTTACGAACGGTACCATATTTGCTGCCTCCATCTGATAGGGATATTCCAAGCTAATTTAGAGGAAGCGAACTTTTTGAGTGACTGGTTAATGAGTATTTTGCACAAGCGATTTTTTCAGGATTTTCCCATTTTTTCTCACCAAAAATTACACTATCAGGAACTATAAACGTTCAGTTTGAAGACTTTTCAATTCTCTACAACTTTTCCATTGACAAGTCACGATTCCTTTATTTTTTTGTCTCAATACAAGGCTAAAACAAAAAAATCCTAATGTTTTGCTAGTTTTTATTGTTTAAATTAATTACTTATACGAGTTCACTGTTAAAATCAAGTAAAATATCACCTATCTACTAATACTGAAGTGATCTAATGTATATGTAATTTTAAAACTCTTGTTTAACAAAATTATTTATCAAATGTTGTAAAAGAAGGCATGAAAACCTTACCGAATTTGAGGTCAACCCGTTCGTTTATCTTTGACCTGCGTTTTATAGATTTTCAAATTAAAATTAGAAAGTACAATAATTTACCTGGTTTCTATAGATTAGGAATTTCATCTAAGGAAAGGGTTAATTTATGAGGTCGGATTAACCCATAAGTACTAGGAACAAATATAATGTATTAACGACCCAAACAATATTTAATGCTAATTTAAAGCATCTGGGATAATACATTTGCTTCTTTATTACAGCAAATTATTATAATCTGATAATTCCATTCAGAAAACACTACCTGTAATATCAATGTATGGTAATGTGACATAAATACAATAGTTCTGCCCAATAGATATTTGTTTGAATATTGATGTACATAAATTACTTGTATTAATTAAATGTAATGACTTTAATAAGGCAAATGACTTTTATTATAGGAAATTTCATTTAGTTAAGAATACATTTCTTTTCTCAAATTTGAAATTTCACCAATCCGGATGTCCATTTCATTACATTATTACAGAAAAGATATTCAAACGGGTTCACAACAGGAGAAGAAATTACGTATCATACATATATATAAAATAGACTCCAAGTTGACATCCTCCTTTTCTAAGTCGGTTAAATAGTTAATGTAATTGAATATGGTTGGTTGGTCTCTTTCTAGAAGTCGAATATTTTGCCTAGGCCATTTCTTTATACCTACTAGGAATTCTTCTCCGAAGTGTCTGATACACAAAACCCAATAAAACAAACATATAGGAAAAAGAACAGATACAAGAAATAAGGTGTTATCCATATTTTGAATGATGACATAAGAATAGTTATAATGACTTAAAATCTACCGACTAACTAAACTAAATATCTGAATAAACCCAATGGCTTATAATAATACTTTGATCACTACTAAAATGTTCACTGAAGTAAATGAAGTAAAAGCATATATCAAGCGTAGTTTATTTTTTAAGAAGAATCAACTTGTATTTGTGATTTTCTCATTATATAACACCACATTTATTGAGGTATATGTACTTAAATAATCTAGTCAAGTGCTAGTTGGACTCGTATACTAAGAGTTCCGTACCACCTTTAAGATTTGATAGAATGTAGGTCAATCAAAGTATATATTTTTCTAATATTCCAATTTGAAATAAGCAGGGAATGAGTACACTTTCTTAATAGATATTAAGGTAAATACCTTTTAAACCAAGCCTTTAAAATTTTACTAATAAATTTTTAGTGAAATACTATATAATCTTTTGACTGAATTTTAGGCTAGCTAGATTGGAAGATAAGGGGGAAAATGGGACAAGTTTTAAATAATAAATTACTAAACCTTTAAACCAATTATTTAGAAAATACAAACAATATATATTTTTTTAAATTTTAGATCATATAGTTTTTGAGATAAAAGGGGGAATAATTCGATGTTTAATATTTTTTTAAAAATACAAAAAATAATTTGAGTTTCTTATAATGAGCCTTTTTTCATTTATTAGGTACATGATGCGTTTGAAAAACAGTTAATTTACTACTTTTCATTTAATTCTACAATTTCCTGCCTACAATCAATATTAATATTGGGGTTTTCAACTAATTTTTCTTATAAAGTTTTAGTGAGACCGCTAATTATTCTCAAAATTCAAGATTGTACGGTTTCGGAAATAAAGGAGGATATGAGAATTTTTTAAATATTTTTGTTAATATCTTGTAAACAATTAAATTAAAAAATATGAAAAAATATATGTCTATTCTTCATAATGAGCCCTTCGTTTGATGTATTACATGATGCCTTTAATTTTTTTTTATTTTCCGTTAAATTCTATAATTTGCCCCCCAAAATTAATATTAATATTTTTCCTGTAAAGTTCAAATGATGCCATATAAGACTTTTTTTCAAAAGGGGTAATGAGTATTTTTTTAAAATAATTTTATTAATATATTTTAAACAATTTACTTTAAAAACAAAAAATGAAACTTTTTTAAACGCATCATGCAGTACATCAAATGGGGAATACAAATGTAGTTTTGAGAAGAATACCTAGTAGGTATAAAGAAATGGGCTAGGCAAAATATTCGACTTCTGGAAAACGAGACCAACCAACCATATCCGATTACATTAACTATTTACCCGACTTAAAAAAGAAGGATATCAACTTGGAGTCTATTTTATATATATATGTATGATACGTAATTTCTTCTCCTGTTGTGAACCCGTTTGAATATCTTTTTGTAATATTGTAATGAAAGGACATCCGAATTGGTGAAATTTCACATTTAAGAAAAAAAATGTATTCTTAACTAAATGAAATTTCCTGTCAAAAATACTAACAAAGTTTCTTATAAGATTTAAAAATATAAATATTTGTGGTATAGTTTGATATAATTAAAGTCATTACATTTAATTAATACAAGTAATTTATGTACAACTTATCAATGTAAAAATATATTCAAACAAATATCTATTTCCCAGAACTATTGTACTTATGGCACTTTACCATAAATTGATATTATAGGTAGTGTTTTCTGAATGGAATTATCAGATTATAATAATTTGCTGTAATAAACAAGAAAATGTATTATCCCAGATGCTTTAAATTAGCATTAAAGATTGTTTGGGTCATTAATACATTATATTTGTTCCTAGTACTTATGGGTTAATCCGACCTCATAAATTAACCTTTTCCTTAGCTGAAATTCCTAATTTATAGAAATCAGGTAAATTATTGTATTTTCTAATTTTAATTTGAAAATGTATAAAACGCAGGTCTAAGATAAGCGAACGGCTGGAGATTGACCAACGAAAAGTGTTTTTACTTATTACCAAACTTGTGATTTTTACTGCTTTTTAAATTTCATGTTAAGGAAATTTAAAGAAAAAATTTGAGGCTATTTGAAAATAGGGAATTTTTTTAAATCTATTAGGTAATTCTGACGTTTTATTTCGAAGTGTTTATTTTAGATAATTAATATATTTGTTAATTTTGAAAATGATAAGTAAGTTTAGAATTTAACCCATCTAAGGTAAGAATTTTCACGTAAAACACATTTTCTAATTAACCGAAGTTGAAAGATTGGACATTATTAAATTTTGTAAAACCTTCAAACTTTAGGGCAATTCGTGGGACAAAGAAGTTTAAATTATACACACATATACAATTTTATTTTTTAATTTTCTAGTTTGACCTCAAAATTCGGTAAGGTTTTCATGCCTTATTTTACAACTTTTGATAAATAATTTTAAAGATAAATAGGGAATCACTCAATGTTTTTATATTTTTGTTCAAATATGTTAAACAAGAGTTTTAAAATTATATATACATTAGATCGCGACAGTATTAGTTCATAGGTGATATTTTAATTAACTTAAACAATAAAAACTAACAAAACATTAGGATTTTTTTAGCCTTGTATTGAGAAAAAAATAAAGGAATCGTGACTTGTCAATGGAAAAGTTGTAGAAAATTAAAAAGTCTTCAAACTGAACGTTTATACTTCCTGATAGTGTAATTTTTGGTGAGAAAAGATGGAAAAATCCTAAAAAATTCGCTTGCGAAAAATAGTCATTAACCAGTCACACAAAAAGTTTAGTTTGGTAGATCCCTATCAGATGGAAGCAGCTAATACGTTACCGTTCCTAAAATATCCTGCTTAATTATTTAAACCACAATACTGCAAAAATTATCATGAGACAAAATTCATATTGAGCTTAATTAATTATAACTTTATAGCCAATCATAAAGCATAAAATTAACTTTGAAGTTTGTATTACCTCAAAGTTATAACTTTTTTAAAATAGGGATTTTTTTATCGGTTTTTCTGGATTTTTCTCAGCGAAGAATCGTTCGATGGAATTTGTTAACGCTCATTTTAAAGGGTTTCTTATTCCTTACAAATTTTCCATTGAAAGTATTATTTGTACTAGCTGTCGCCCAGTGGTCGAAATTCGACCAATTGTGTCAATATCTCTGGCAGGTGAAGTAACATGAAAATTTTATGGTGACATTCTATCCTAGGACTTTAGGAAGAACAGCAATTACACAGAACGGATCCAGATTCGGAACCTCTGTGTGATAGTCTTACATCTCGCTTCTACAAATAAGTAACGAAATTCAAGTTTTTTTCAGATATAATTCATAGAACTTTATTTGTGTTCAAATTCGTAATTCTTAATTTAATATGACAACAATTCAACTGCTAATGGGCTACCCTACATATTTATTTTTTCTAACCCCCCTGTATAGCTATAATTGCACTCAATTCGCTAATATTTATTAAAATCCTCATTATAATAATTCCATCTCATTATATATTTCCACCACCCTATATATGCAACTGCTTATGGACCACGCATAATATTTTTTAACATTTTTCAACCACCGAATAAACCATTCTGTATATGCCACTGCCTATAACCCACCATATTTACTCTTTTTGTTTATGAAATTTTTAATTATCTTCTGTAACTATAATTCTACTCCGACCTATATTTCAATCATTATATATATGGAACTCTTCGTGGTCTACTCTATAAATCATTTCCTTTTCTAACATTTTTTATCACCATCCTGTATATCTATAATTCCTCTTACCCTATATTTCATCTTAACTACATATACAACTGCTTATGGGTTACGAAATTTTGCATTTCCATTTCCGCCACCCTGTATATTCATCTATGTATAACATTTTTTGCTCCACCCTGTATAACTGTAATTTTACTGCACCTTCTATTCTATATAATTATTTTATTAGTTATCATTGCACTCATCGTGGGCTACTCTATAAATCATTTCCATTTCTAACATTTTTTATAATGATCCTGTATATCTACAATTCCTATATTTCATCTACTCTATATATACTACTGCTTATAGGTTACGAAATGTTGCATTTCCATTTTCGCCACCCTGTATATGCCTCTCTGTATAATATTTTTTGCACCACCCTGTATAACTGTAATTCTATTACGCCCTCTATTCCAAGAATCCTGTTAATTCAACCGTTAATGGGCTTCTCTATATATTTATTTTATTAGTTATAATTGCACTCTACTCTATATTTTAAACACCCTAAATATGCAACTGCTTATGTGCCACCCATTAAAAAAATGATTTCTAACATATCTGGAATCGCCCTGTATAATTCTGATATTCAACGATTACTTTACCCACTAAACAATAACAACGCTTGCATGTCACTTCCAGAAGTACATGCTCTAAGTATATAACAGCATTGGTCTGTCTATATATAATTACTCAATGGTTTGAGTCTGGCGGCGGCGGCACGCGGCACATTCAATTGTTTGGTATTTACATTATTGACGTAAATAATGAATTTTTATTATATTTTATTTAATGAATGAACCAATATTATGAATTAAGATTAGCATTCTGCACTGAAGGTCGTCAGTAGCTACTAAACAAAACAAAAATGAAGAAAATCGGTTGAGAAACAGAGGAAAAACTGGTACCTAATCGTTTTGTCTTTGCCTATTTATATATAGATTCCCCATTTGATGTATTGCATGATGCGTTTAAAAAAGTTTCATTTTTTTATTTTCCAATAAATTCCCCTCCAAATTATTATTAAGGGTTGCTCCCTATTTTTACTGTAAAGTTCAAGTGAGGGCAAATACGTAAATTTTTTAATATATTTTTAATATCTTTTAAGCAATTTATTTTAATAATATGAAATAAATATTTTTGCATTCGTCATAATGAGCCCTTGATTTTGATATATTACATGATGTGCTAGGAATAATTTAAAATTTATATTTTTGATTCAATTATGTAATTTGTCCCCCGAAATCAATATTAGGGATTTCTTTTTATTTTTCTGTCCCAAACACACTTTTTATTTAAAATATCTATTTTTTTAACTTATTAGCACCCTAATTTTCAATCGAAAATAATCACATCAAATTATCTAGTTTTTTAAAAAAGTCGGCGAGCTTTTTGTTCTTTGAAATCTTTACTTTCTGATGGCGTAAAAAATATACATTACTATGGTAATGTTCTCAGAAAATGGAAAGAATCCAAAAAAAAAACTGGAATACGAATTTCTTTATCATTATGAACAATTTTGAGCTTTTTATTAAAATTTCTACTTTAATTACTTGAAAAACGTAAGATATCATTTTACAGTGATAAACAAAAAAAAGCCAAGTCGAAATATACTACAACAATTAACAACCAAATAAGTTAATAAGGTTAATTTTTAATAAGACATCTACAATATTTTGAGAAAGTTATAGCATCTTTAAATTATATGCCTATTTATTGCTATTTTCAATTTATACTTATATACTTGAGTGAATTGGGGAATGGGCTAGGAGAGTCTGGGCCTTACGACCTGTTAATTTGTAGCGGTTGTTTGCATTTTCAGAGAACATATACCATAGTAATGTAAACATTTTTTACACAATTTGAAATTAAAAATTTCAACGAACAAAAAGCCCACAGATTTTTAAAAAAAAGGTGATATTTTGACGTGAGAATTTTCGATTGAAAATTAGAATGCTTTTTCAATATTAAGTCAAAATAAGGAGAAGAAATAAATATTTTAAACAAAAATTGTACAGTGCGTTTGGAACATAAAAAGGTAAGCTATTTCCTGATTTTTTTCTAAAAGATAAAAATAAAAACCAAAAACTCGTTTTTTTGAACTTTTTACATAAATTTTGAGCTTATGTGAAAAGAGTGTAAATACAAAAGTAGAATTTTTTATTATCTACAACTTTTTCCCATAGATTTTGTAGTTTTGCTGGAAATCGTGATAAACCGTTTTTAACCTTAAAAACTCACCCCTTTCCACTTCCCGAACTCAGATGGTCCATAAATTATTTTTCCTTTCATGTTTGTTGAATTCTCTTCCTTTTCGAACAGGTTTGATCCTACTATTTTTGTTTCACTTTTTACGATTTTTTTTACGATCAAAAGCTTCAGGTCTGGTTTATTACGAGTAGAATAATTATTTGTTCAGAAGGACGTAATATACGTGAAAATGATAAAAAATACTGACGTGCTGGAGCGAAAACCTCAACTGAGTTGTTCAACGGCCCAAAGGCCAAAAATATATATGGAACAGCTGAGCCTTATTGGTTTCTATTTTGAAGAACAGATTTATAATGAATTTCTTCACCTGTGCTTTCCTATTGAAAGACTAAGTTAAAAACTAAAGCCAACAGCAGCAAATATTAGTTAACTAGATATGTGTATACCATTTAATGGCATCAACGATGCACCGAAGTACGAATATAAGTTGTTCACATAGTTTCCATCAGAATAAAATGTCTGTCAAGATGAATACATTAATTATCCGCACCAATAAAAATGATCTTACCAATATTATCTCAAATCTCATTTACTAAGTAGACATTTAGTACCCTGGCAGAACGATTCATAAATTTTATTGACAGCATAAAGACGACGTTACGAATAGTTCTTTTGTTCCTTTCGCTTCCGAATGACCTCTGCACAATTAATAGATCGTATAGGTTAAAAGGTTGAGAACTAATAAGGGTTTTTTCTCTCTGAACTGGCCATAACTCTGAAGGGCTGTGGAAATAATTGCAAGGGTTTTAAGTGTTTGTTTCGGGAAAGGTTTTAGTCCTTGTACTTTATTGCTTCGCACTCAATAATTCCATTGCCAGCGCAGAAATATTCATGAGCTTTGAGACAAAAACAATTGATTTGTATGAATGGGATAGAAAGAGAATTGAGTTTACAAAGTATGTGGGTAGGTGACTGGGGAAATGAATAGAATATTTGAATTGTAATAACGAAATTGTCCAGTTTCTTCAATTTTCCAACTAGTAGTTTGGACATTCTTCGGGTTTTGTTGTTAAAGAATATAGCTCTTTAAAAATAATGTGAGGCGATATCGGAATTGTGACAAATTAATTTTTATTTTTAAATCTTATTCTGGTTATTTGACTTATATCTCCAGTACAGACATTACAAAATTATTCCTATATGTATAAAATGGTCGATTTATTATTTAAATCGGTGGATTTGTTAGAGTAACCGTAAAGTTTTCACCATTTGCAATTTCAGTAGAGTTTACAAAAATTAAAAAAGAGATAATAAACAATCTTATGACAACTTCTATCAAAGATTTTGATTGACTAATTTCCATCCAAAACCTTTGGAAAATAGAGAAAATAATATATTAATGAATTAATTAAATTCACAACAAAACTTACAGAATAATTAATAATAAAATTAGTACTACTTTTCCGTAAAATCAATACCGATCTGCAACATTTACTATTGAACTATAGGCTACGGATTTCGCAAATACATGGAATATCAGGTCATAAGATCAATCAATCTTAATGAAAGTATAATATTAAAAGTAATAAAATATGATCACAAAATAAATTGATATAATGCTGATTTAAAATGCAATGAAAGGTGCACATTTAAAAGTGCCCAATAAATGGAGTTTATTATTGTCTTCTAAATGTTATTTGTGGCATGTTCTTGATTATTTTTATGTTTTCTTTGAAATACCATCACAATTGAAACGAAAAGCTGTATAGATGTAAACAATGATTTATTATTTTACTTAATAAACCCATACTATAAATAAAGCTGTTCATCAATAGCTGTAAAACAGAACAAAAACATACAATATCGCCTGAGGGGCAGAGGAGAAAACATTACTGAATGGTTTTGACTTTGAATATATTTATTGCCAAATATTTCAATGTCAAATGGTAAAAATGCCACTGTGAATTTTTTTATGCTCTTTCTTTCCAGTAATTGTAGATTTATTTCCAAGAAGTACTAAAAATACAAACTAGATAATTGTGGCATCTCACAACTATCATTTAGAAAACGACAACTCTTTCTTAAGCGTTTGTTGTGGTGAACTCTTCTCTTACTTTATATATGAATTTAGATCTGATAATTGTCTCTCTATTAGTGTTACATTTACCTCGTTCTCTGTAACTCTCATAGTTTTGAAATAGGTACAGTGTCATATGCTCTTTGCAGTTCAACCAGGAGCACTTCTTGTTAATTTACGATTTTCTTCTCTATTATTTGGAACAAAGAACAATTTTTGATGAGCCTACTCTGTAGCCGTTTTGTTCCTTAGACTCATATGGGTGATATTTATCGCATATAATCACCATTATTATTTTTCCGTACAATCTATTACTTATCTACTGGTTACCGTTATGCAACTGTAATTGTTACAAACTTCCTTATTTCTCTTCCTGTGTACTACAACCATACACATCCTTCACTCCATGTCATTGGTGCTTGTTCTCCGTTTAAGTGTTGATTTCTGTTAAGATATTAAATAATTTATCTATGCTGTTTTTATCAATTCTGCAAGGATCCGTTATCGACCAGCGCACGTCCTTGTTTTGGCTGTGCCATTCTCCATAAATCTTTATTTTACGTTGAGCTAATGTATTGAGTTCGGTTTTATGTTTTACCAGTAAAGATTTGTAATAGAGAGAGTATAGTATGGGATTTATTTATATTTCTTCCTTCCTTTGAAGTCTATAACTAACTGTTTATTTAATAAGGTAAAACATCCCTCCTGTCTGTCACCTGGACATCTAAATGAAAACGAGTTATGCTTAGAACATACACCTTCTGGAAGTAGCCTGCAATGTACAAATCTCGTGCCAGGGATAGAAAGAGAGGGCACTCAATTGGTAGGTGCAGCCAATGAGCGCATTGGATGCAGTTCCTAATCGAGAGAAATAGCCTTTTACACCCTCTATTGTCCTCTTTTTCTAGCATTGGCACGAAATTTATGAACTGCAGGCTATCTCTATAAAGTATATGCTCTAAGGAGTTATACGCTTACCTTAAATAATAAATTAAATGAAGCTCAAAAAATGACAAAACCTCGCAAGTTTTTCGACCAGCATCGATTTGTAGAAAAATTTAGGATTAGGATTATTTCTCTCTCTAGTTCATTTTTTATATCGTGCCCTTGTTCGCTTTTTGTTTTTTTACTATAAAAACTACCCCTAATTGTAAAAAAAAATAAAATAACATTTTAAACCTTAATATGGGTAAAATTTGGTTTGGAGTAGTCAAATAAGGATTGTTTTATGCTTTAGGATACAATTTCTACTTAAGAAAATCAACCCTTAAAGCTTAATGTAAAAAAAATATTTATTCTAAAAAAATTATTTCATCTTGCATGGATTTGCCCAGAAATTTAAAATTAGACAGGTTTGTCTCACCTTCTCCTTCAAATTCTATATCATGCCTATGACCACTGTTTATTTTTTAAAAATTATAAAATAATATTCTAAACCTTTATATGGGTAAACTTTGGTTTGGATTGGTTAAATAAATAATGATTGTTTTCGGGGTTTTGGATATAATATTATGATATTTTCACCTTTAAAAATCACCCATAATAAAATTACAATTTTTATAAAGTAGTTTAATAGATACTAATAGAAAAAAACTAGTATTAAAAAAAATATTAATACAAAAATACACCGCATATTCACATACGTGTACATGATCAGAAGTTTCTTCTTCTCTGTATTTCGATTTGAATGGAAAAAGTACAACATATAACATATCACTGCTAAATATACCCGCTACGTATATTATTACGCTCCTAAGCGGGCTATTCGAATTTTTCGAAAAAAATTGATTGGTTTTTTAAACATAGCTCCTTCATGTTTGGTGATAGACAGTTTTTTCAAAAACGATTTTGTAAGGCTTTTCAAGAGCTATAAGAGTATGTAAATTAAATTCCCTTAGTTTTGAAAATGTAAAATTTTAGTCATTAAAATACAATATTGCAAAAAGTCGTTTTGTCTTTAACTCCAATTTTTCTTAAATTAGTCAAACTTCTTGGGTGTATTGATAATACATATATAAAAAGAATCATGGAAGGGTGAAGATCAATTTTAATTAGAGGGTAGTTTTCACAGATTTTTTCGTAGAAAAACGTAGATACCGACCTTATTTTGATCATAATTCTCTCAATTTTCATGCTTTTCTTTGTTTTCTTGAAAGGTCTAATTATATACTTTAAAAAGATTCTGTAAGTTTTCATAGACAAATGCAAAGTTTTCCTGTTATTAGAAAAATTATAAAAAAGAATTGTTTGTTTTTTCAAAAGCTACATTTTTTCTTCTTCAGTTTTTTTGATAAAATGTGTATTTTTCGAGTGTATAGAGATTCATTCTTATTTGAAATATCTTATAAAAACCTAAGTCCATTGACATTTTGTAAATTCATAAATAGTTTCTCACTATTTGAATGATTGAAAGATAGAGCAACTGATGACCGGTCATACAAGAAACCACAAATTGCCTTGCCATAAAAAGAATGTTAAATGACTAGAAGTTTGTATCAATTCCAGAAAAGTTTAAAATTATTTATATTGCTCCTTTAAAATAAATTATTGTTTTATTATTTGCTGAGTTTGTGTCAAATATTGTCTAAACTAAAAGTATCTTTTGTGGAGAACAGTTATAAATTCGTCAATAATCTTGAAAACGCTCGAGTCGTACTCAAAAATATCCCGACATTTGTCACGTAATCGCATAATTCCCCTCTCTTGTACATTTCCAGCGAAGAACATTTCCAGTGATTTTTCACATTTTGTAAAGAAGCTTTATATCGTCAAGGGAATTCTATAATGAACGAAACTGATGATAATCGGACGAAGCTGTGTCGGGAAAATATGGCCAGTGAGGTATAAGAGTGTGCCGTAAGGATTTTTCCGGGGTTTTAAATGACATACGATGTGGTCCATTACGGCAATGGCTTGGTTGTATGCTTTAAAGATTATTTTTACGGTCTGTTTCAGATTTAATAAACCATTTTATTTTCATTATTATTCTTTCTTTAGTATTTTTTAATAGTAATCCTATAATATTTACTTTTATTCAATGATAGAAGTAGCAGCGTACACTATGAATTACATGTAGGAGGTTTTAGCAGAAAATAGGCATTAATTTTTAGCACAAACAAGATATTATCAATGAGATGTCATATTTAATTTGTCAAAAAGGCATATAATCAATAATAAATAAAGATGATTATAGGTGTGAAGTTTCATAACCTACTTCCATACGAACACCCTAAACAAAGTCGTACAAGACTTATTTCTTAATTGCTTTCTCTTAGAAGTGTACGATGACCACTTTCTATTTTTTTGAGATGCCATGAAACTAGAGCAATAAGCTCTGGCAACACTGCTTTTGCATAAACCACCATCCTTAGTAAACTTCAACTGTCAGTTGGTTAGCTGCTGTCCCAAAATAAATGTCCGCTGAACAAAATCCTTCACGAGTTTCGCTGGTATAGGGCTTACATTTTGAAATGAGAAATGTTCTGGTTGACTCTGTTTTTCTATTACTATTGTATAATTAAAGAAGTGAGACGTTTGACTGACGAAGATCGCATTAGTACTTATCTAACGAATGTGACAACTCCTGATGTAGGATCTGGAACAGTATATCCAATTTTTCATTTACATCGTCATATGAAAAATAATGTCAACCTCTGGAAGCCACATATGATTCACGATTTTCAAAAGAGAGTGATTAAGAATCGCTTGTTCATTATAAATGTTAAATAATGATGAATATCGCTTTTTTGTAAAATAATAACAGGTGTATCTTGACCGACACACATAACCAGCGAAGAAGTGTAACGAGAATCAACAAGGATAGAGAACTACTAAGGATTGTTTAACGCCTAAAAATCACTTATTTGGGTCATGTGTTGAGGAAGTTTTTAAGATCTTGAAGCTGACTATTAATGGAAAAGACCTTGAAGAAGAAGACCAGGAGATACAGAATACTATGAATTTTTACAAGAAGAGACATGTGTGGATCCACGAAACTGCAGATTATTACTACTATGCAGCTTGAAAATCCAAGCAAAATCGTGCCACTTAAGCTATATACAACGACTCTGATTGTGTAGTGACCAGGGTCAGTGTCGTATGACTGGTTTGATATATAAACACGATAGATCTATTGAATTCCATATGATTTTCCTCACGGCGATAGTTATTGAAACATTGTGAGGTCAAAATATTGCAGATGCTGGGAGTCAATGCAACTCCGAGCAATAGGTTACACGGTCTACCATCTTCAGACTGGCATTGAACAAATTCCATGCAACTAAGTAATGAAGACATATTGGTTTGCCTTGATATTTTTTTATTCATCAAAATAGATTAAATGATCAGTTCAAGGAGGCACTGTCTAATAAATACTGATTTCATTTATGCAGGACAAGAATACAAAGAAGTTTAGCCAACTCCAGTGGTTTCGCCGTTACCTGTTCTGGCTAACCTGTTTATGGGAAATATTGAAACTTAAATTTTCCAAATTACTACTTTTCAATCCTCCTAATGGTTACGGTTTGCAGATGGAATAATTTCTAATACGGTCTCATGGAGAAGGAAATCTTTATGATTTTGTAGACATTATTACAAATTGACCAAGAGTTTATGAAATATTGTGCTAAGACTCACTTGTTTCGTACGTGGGACAAACATATCAAAAATCAGCACACCCCAAGATGAGTTCTGTGAAACCGAAATCAACTTCATAACCGTCTAAAATTGTAAACAACATTGAATATCGCACAACCAGTATCGTAAGAGAAGCGATGAAACGAAACCTTAACCAACATGGTGACCATGGCAAGAGCTGATAGGTCAGAACAATGCACTCAATCAGCAGACACTCAGCTCATACTTAGTTGTTGTTATGCAGCCAGATAATGAAGTACGGATAAAGATTAATGAGAGTGTAGATTAGCTATCCTGTTCTAGGAATGATATAATGTTATACCAAATTATCCACACAAATTTGTATAAATATGTAATTTCTGATTGAATTCCCAGAAGATAAAAATGTCCAGCTGCCACTTTGTCTGAAAAGCCCTATCTGAACATCATGATAATAAAAAGCATCTTTATATAAATGGGCAAAGACAAAACGGTTCGGTGCCATTTTCTCCTCTATGGCTCAACCCGATTTTCTTTATTATTGTTTTGTTTAGTAGCTCCTAACGACCTTCTGTGCAGAATATATAAACAATATTTATTTATGTCTTTTAAAATTAGCAATTTAAAGATAAATTATTAATAAAATGTAACTGAAATAGCGCCGACTATGAACAAGTAGCTTAAGCCTTAATTTAATTTTCGATATTTGATAGCAGTCGACAGTAAAAGCCCAACTGTGTACAATTGTGTAACGATGTATAAATATTACTAAAATAATCGTCTTTTAGTTCCAAGGTGTATGCTCTAAAAACCTTCTTTTCTATTTACTTGACGTTAATTTTTTACAAATACGAAATACAGAAGAATCCAAATGAAAAGTTTTAGAGATTCAAAAGGTAATTGATACATTTAATTTCCGAACCTCACGAGTTGAGTATGTACATTCTTTCAGTCATGAATTTTTTCATAAATCTCATAACAATTTACTAATATTATAATAATATAATATAATAATTATTTATATTTGTGCCATATGCAAATGAAACTTGAATAAGTACTACAGTATTAGTAATGAAATAGGACGAATAATTTCCCCGTTTTATTTATTATTATTATTTATTATTAAATTAATTTTAACATGTCGAGTAAAATACTTGGAGGCAGTCAAAATTGTTAAATGTTCTTTTAACGAGATGTGATATACTGCAAACATATTTTTTCTTTTTATGTAACAATATAATACATATAATGTTTGTTTATTTATATATCTTGTAATTCTCGCAAACGGCACTATTATTCTATCGAAATTGCGTCTACAAATCGATTGCTCGGAAAAAATCGTATTACCCAGAAAGAGCAAGATTGTGACAATAATTAATATGACTAATACTTTAGTTTAATTTGCACATGGCATTAAATAAAAAAAATACTCAAGTTGTGAGGATCTGAAATCAAATGTATTGATATGTAATGTCTTCGATGCACATTCCATAGAGAGATTAATATTCAAAAAAATGTATGAAATAGATGTTGCGGTTTTAGTTCAATGCTGGTTCAATGCAAGTATATAATTGACGAAGGACCTTTAGCGGAACAATCAATAAACACGTAAAGTAATTCACCAAATAAAAGTTAATCACTGACCTTTTACATCGAAGCTCTGCAAAGGGTGTTTTCTTGGTGGTTCTTTCTTCTGAGGCTAGCCCCGTGAACAGGAACAGTTTCTTAGAGATTCGTCTGGATTAATATTCATTGAAACATACAAAAAAATAACAACAAATGATGCGCTTTTGTAAACACAAAAGAAACAAAATGAAAGCGGTTTAGCGGTCGTCACGAATGGAGCTCAAAACTCGCGAATCGGAACGCAAAAAAAACAACAAAAAGCGGCGTCTCTTCAGACGGAATCAAAGCCACCGAAAAGTTCGGAGTACATTGCACGAAACTCCCAAGCGTCTTAATATTTCCAAAACACGTCACAATGAAAAACACACTTACAATTAGCATTAGCGCGACGGATTTTTAGTAGGTTCATGCGAACACAATTTTTTAACTTAGCTTTGTTTACATCAATAATTTGCACCTGCTGTTAATTTATGTTAAATAATACCTTTATTTGTTGACAATTTTTGTAGGTTCATAGAAATTGAAATTTTGAAAATAATACATTGATAATTTGGCCCTGCCCTGGCCAGCCGTGAACATTAGAAATTGTTGCCTTGATGTCAGATCTAACTATTTATCTTCAATTTCACTATTTGTATTTATATCATGGGCTTTGCAATCTTAGTTAAATTATATGAAACTATTAGCCTTTAAAATAAAAATAATATAAATTAAAAGCATAATATTAAAATATTATCGTAAAAACATTGATCAATTACCACGCAATACATATGTTTGATTTTAGTTGAAAAACTTGCGAATACCTACCCAATAAATTGTCATTATCATATAAATGTAAAAACACAGTTTTGCACCCTAACACCAAACCCTTATTTTAAACACTCAACGCCAATTCAATAACTCTTAAGTTGTCATCATCAAGAGATGAAAACTTAAGAGTTGTTGAAACGGCGTTGAGTGTTTAAAATAAAGGTTTGGTGTTAGGGTGCAAAACTGTGTTTTTACATTTGTGACACACCTAAGGTTCCACAGCATTTCCATTATTATATAATATAAATTTTTGTGGGTGAGATCTCAATAGCATGATATTGTAGAATAACTCAGAACAAAACCAAATTTGTTAGTTTTGCGTTTAATTTAGTTTGTTTTTCTCATTCGAATCCATCCATCTTAGGATTTTCTCTCCAAGCAATCTGGCGGCACTGTTTGGCATTGACATTGTGGATGTAAATTATGCATTTTATATTTAATTTTATTTAATGAATGAACAAAAATTATAAATAAATTTTAGCATTCTGCAGTGACGGTCATAAGTAGGTACTAAACAAAACAAAAATAAATCCATTGAGGGAAGAGGAGAAAATGGTACCGAACCTTTGCTCTTTGCCAATTTATATATAGATAATACCTTCAATATTACGTGCCCGATCTTCCACAACAAACAATTTTCAACCAGTAGCGATAAGCATCCTGGTAATAGAAATTGATATTCAATGTAATTGTATCAACTTCAAATAGCATCCATCACATTAAAAACTTCCGATAAGAAATCGCTTCAGTCGTGATATTTTAGTACTCCATTATCGTCAAATGTTACGATTATAACTATGGCTGAGTTATAAGTTCATATAAAATTGGCAAACTTGCTTATCCATAATTTCTTTGTAAAACTAGAAGATTGCCTCATAAATTTTATCATGCACGATGAAGTTTTATGTTAATGTTATTGTTACTCAATCCGTTTATTTTGACTGGTTATTATTTCGGAAGCTTCAATAGTTTATATCGATGAAACATATAATTATTACCTAAGCATTATCAGATTCAAGCAAATTAGTTAATATCTGCATTTTTAGGAAACTAGTTATGAAGCCCTATTTAGAAGGGCTAGGGACTTTCTGTTGACGCTTCTTCAATTAGCCGAAGTTAGTCAATTTCTTAAAACTCACCGTCCCCTTTTTTGTTCCAAGAATGGGGTTTGATTATGTTTTGTGTATCGCTGTAACAGTAATGACAGTAACATATTGTCATAGAATAATTTATGGCAAAGTAAACTTCAGTTGAGGCTGTAACCTCAGCACTGGAGCCCCATATCTTTTCCCGAATCGTCTTTCTGAGTCTTTTAATTTCACCATCATCTACATCTACGTGTGGAACCGTGCATTGTCTTGGTGAAACACTCGTTGTAGCTTGGCCATGGAGGCCTTTACTGCTTGATTGCTCCATACAATGCATCCAGTATGGCTTGCAGTAGTCTCTATTCTGAAGAAGGTAGTTAACAAAATTCCGTGCTTGTCACATAATAAAAAGGCTATCGGTGGAGCATGTAAAAATTTGAAGCCGGTACTGACCTTTGCAGTTTATTTTGTAATTTCTTCTGTTGTCCTCTGGTGATCTGAGAGAGCGTACAATTTCGATCTGGTATCGAACGAAAGGAATCGCCTTTCTTTTGATTTCGACTCTCGTCGAGATAGTACGTCGTGCCACTTGTTGCGATTTACCATCCACCTGAATACGTTAAGTTAGCGCTTTAGAAGCCGACTAGATTGAAATATCAGTCGTTAATTATAATTGTGGAGACAGTTTATTTCCTGGTATCGTTTAAAAGTTCGACTATTAACCGATGAACAGAGAAAATTTAAAACTGGGGTTTAAACCACTTGTCAAAATGTGAGTTTGAAGCCAGTTTGAAGTGGAATTTTCATAAACCAATGTTTTAGGCTATATTTGAAAAGTTTGCCTAATTTGTCCATTGAGCTAATTTATTTGGCTATATGTGGATATATTAATTTTACCGAGAGAATCATTCTTTCAGCGAAAATTTTAAATTGTTTTACTCAGAAAATAAAGGCAGCAAGTTAAAGCGTTTAGAGTAATTAGAGAATAATAAGCTGAAACATAATAAACCTATAGTTAATCTCATGATACTGAACACTTAACCTTTCACCTCATTTAAATAATCCTCATCAAAATTAAGTTGACTTTTTCATGAAATACCCAGCTTGTTTAATTCGTGTCAAATAGATGTGAATTATACCGAAACGTGTTAAACAGTGTTTAAGAATGCAAAATTGTGGAAATTATGGTATTAGATGGCACAACTCAGCTATCGGTTTGCAAAAATCATCAAGTAAATCGTCAGTAAAGATACCTATCATAGTCCAAACTAACCTTAAAGTTATGGTTGTTTTCTGAATGATACTTGTGGCATATTTTTCAATGTCTAAGTTTCGGGGTCTAGATCAGTCCATTGACAACGGGGTCTGATCTAGACCCTGAAACGATTTGAATATACAGCAATTTTCTTTAAACTGTGGTGTTATTTCCCAAGAAGCCCTTAGGCACTTAAAGTTATGAATTATAACGCGTAATAGAAGTAATAAATATGAAAAATAAGGAAATTTCATAATTAGAAATTGAAATCCTGAAGGTAAAAATTACTCGTAAAATTTTACAAGAACCGCTTGGAACTGTAACAGTTTAAATTTATATTTAGTTGTGTGTAATTTAGACTACCGAATATTTTGGTGCCAATAACACAAACGATAAGCAGTCCTTATTTAATCATCCAACTTTCCATCGTAACATGTGCGAGACAACGAGAAACCAAATAAAGTATCGGCCCTTCGTGTGGTCACATACTTTTGTATAGTTTTCCAATTCTAAACTTTTCCTTCTCGAAAATGTCATTTCTCGACGTGAAAAATTGGAGACACATGTGTCGTTCCTATGAAAAATATCTGCAGTATATTTCCCGTTTTCGAACTGATATATCTGAAAGAAATCATGTTGAGAAAAAAATGTATTATTTGATTTATAAGTCTTTGTGATGTTGCATGAAAGCCATTGGGGGAGAACTGATATATGAGTAGTATTTGCTTTTATAAAAACCGTCCTGAAGGAGACCCAATTCCAATGACAAACAGTCTGAATGGATTATTACGTTATCCCTAACTTCATAATTTAATAAATAATCTCCAGTATTACTACCCTCGAATATGTGCTTTTTTTTGTTGAGCCGTTCTCTGTAGTTGAAATAGGTTTGGCAGCACATTCAGTAATTTTTACGTAATTCATTGAACTGTATAAGCATAGAACTACAGTAACGAATAATGAGCCTTTTTTCTGAGAGTACTGTTGGAAATTGTTTCTGGATGTTGACCTTCAAACTTTGTTGGGTCCTTGGACGTGTTACCTAATCGTCCGTAATTGAGACGAGGCACTGTTGGAAGCCATCGATTCTCTTGAGGTGTTTGCCGTTGCATCGTTTTTGGAACCCAGTGTCCTCTACGTCCAACTCATCTAGCCATCAAAAAAATCATATAACATGTTTCCATACCGGTCCGAATTCACTCTACATCCCCCACTACCGAAAGAGACCACGAACGCTCCGCTACGAGATCAACCGACAGAATAGCATGACTTTCAATATTTTATATTTAAAAAAGAATCGACTTCAGCTGACTTAAAATAAAGACATATTTTCTTTTTTATCTGATTTAAGGTACATTGAAAATTTTAGCGTATTCTTATCTCTCTCTCTTTCTCCCTCTCTAATTTGTATTCTTTTTGTATATTTTCCAAATTTATTTAAACTTTTTTAGTTTGACCACTTTCTATAAGTGTAACTCTAATTCACTCTATACTGCATCAACACTGTATATGGTTCTGTGTATTGGTCACCCCTATATAACTTATTGGTCTATAAATTTCTGAACCACCCTGTACAACTATAATTCAGCTCAGCACAATATTGCAACAGTCCTGATATCTTTAAAACCACCCCGTATAAGTATAAATCCTTTACACACCATTGACAGTTTCTATTTTTCTATTGTTTAAATTATTCATGTTTACTTATAATTTTACTTCGTCCCATATGTCTAGTATTTTATTTATGCAACTGCTCATGGTCTACACTATATAACAAAATTCACATTTTTGAACCACATTTTATGACCATAATTTTACTCTACCATTTATTTCAACCACTCTGTATATCCTAACTGCTTATGCTTATATAACAAATTTTTGATACACCCTAAATAACAATAAGTTTACTCCACCCTTACTTTAAACACCATCTATAAGCAACTACTTATATTCCACACTATATGTTTTTTTAACCACCCTGTATAACTGTAATTCTACTGCATCTTATATTTTAACCATCCTGTATATTCAACTGCTTCTGACATTTTTTGAAGTCTTCTGTATAACTGTAATTATTCTCTGTCCTGTAATGCAAATATCCACTCTGTATAACTATAGTTTGCTCCAAGCTTATTTCAACCACTTTGTATACGCAATTACTTATGTGCCAGTTAATACAATATTTTTAGTACCATCCTGTATTACTAATTCAATTCCACCTTATATTTCAACCATCCTATGTATACAACTGTTTCTGTACCACCTAATATCACATTCAGCCACGCACACACCTACAACTATATACCATATAGAAGAGATCTCGGCCATAACAAATTTTCGTTTCGATAAACTAACGGAATATTTTTTTCTATTTCACGCGACTATAAGCCCCATAACTTAACTTCGTCTCTAAAAGAAACTTACTTCAAATGAATCAAATTGAAAACCATTACAAACATACTGTACAATATACTTTCATGGCATATCTTGACATTTAAACTAGATATTTATGATGACAATTTGAGATTTACATTGAAGTTTACAGATTTTGTGCACATATTTTTCCGATTTTCAGAAAAATGGTATGTTTCACGCTATAGAAAAATATACGGAATCAAGCTGTGTGAGCCGTTTTAGAGGAAACAGTGAAGATTCATTGAAATTCTCCGAAATTTAGTCCCTCATTTACTTTTTTTCAGATTTTCTGGAAACTCGTAACTCTGATGTCATAGACAATTATATGGTACATTTCTGTAATGGTCCTTAATATAATACAGTTTAAATCATCAAAATTGCCCAAGCCGTTTTTGAATAATCGCTGATCATACATAAAAAAAAAGTTGCTGACGAATTGATGTCCTCCTCGTTTTTGGAAATCGGTTAAAAAAGGAAAAAGGAAGTTATGCTGCCTCATCCTGTATATGAAGGTAAGTTTGCTAGTCATCAGGAAAAAAATATTCCCTTCCCATAGAGAACTATGGAAAGAAATATTGTAAGAATAAAAAGAGACAAACTCAAGTAATCTTTTAAAAACAAAGTAATCTGCAGGCGAATTTGAGCAGATCACTGGAGCATCTACCAACGTCACCATCCATCACGAAGAAATATATTTCAGCTAAAATTAATGAAATCTCATTTCCAGCGAACTTACTGTCAGAAAAACTAAATAATTTTCGAATTATCTACTGTAATGTAAAGCAATTAATCCAATAACTCACTGAAACTACATGTTATTGAAAAATATATGAAACTAATATTCACCGTTATTGTTCAGTTTACGGCTTTTATATTGTCTCCATAATAAATCTGTTTGATGTCATTTATTATTGATCTAGCCTTTACAGCGAATTTTATTAGTGTAACAACACACAGTTATATCTCAATCAAATTGTTACAATAAAAGTTCATTTGTTCATAATGGAGTTTTAAGTATTCAAGTTTTTGTTTGCACACTTCATTACACTTTAACATTATTCAATTTTTCTGAATGTTTTTTTGGATCATAGCACGATGTTCACCATACTATTTTATTTTTTCGGAATACCTAAATAGGTAGACACATACAGCGCAGTCAGTATATAACGTGACAACACAATAGTCATATTTTTGTTTCTTTGAATTTTGATGGACTTAGTTTGGTATTTCATTATGTATACAAGAGAAAGTCTACAGCCTTTGCCGCATCCCTTATTTTAATTGCCACTACTCCTCATTTTCTCAGTATTCTTCATTTATATTTCCATCATATATCTCCCACAAGCATCTTAAACAACTTCAATCTGAATCCTAGTTGGGCTTCCTCTTCTAATTCACAATTTGGAACACTAACTTAAGCATCTGCAAAGAGTAATCTTGTTAAGCAATGATGACCAGTCTCTATACTCATTCATGAGCATTTCCTTCAAGGTTCTTCAAAGGTCCTGTATAAGACGTTTCGATACATTAAATTGTTCTGAGATCTTGGTTCCCCATTTGATAGCACTTTAGGGATTTTTATAGAAATTCCATATTGGATGTATTTATTTTCTACTCTTTCCAGTTTTCTTAAACTTCTTAAATAACTTAATCAATGGTATTATGTCGTAGGCCTTTTCTAGATCGAACGAGGTGTATTGTAATATGTCTGTTCTTTCGTATATTACCTGCTGTAAAGTAAGTGCATTATCCAAACATGATCTCCCTGATATAACCACGTTGCTCTTGTATTTCGATTTTTTTCGAAAGTGTATAACTTGGTATTTTGTAACTGAGGCAGTCAGTAGGATATATTTTGATTGGGTCGAATCTATCAGGACCAATTTCAACGTTCCAAATGATAATGCCATTAAAAACATGGTGGGACACTAAAACGTTTGGATTTACAAATGTACAGTTTTTTGTTCTCAAAGTTTGGTGCCATTTTCGCAGAAAAAATAAATCAACATCCTTGCGTACAAAGTAATTACTGAAGATCCATAATAGCTTGACTTGCAAAATGTAAATAGCTATTTCTATTTTTGACAGATACCCACAATGGTGATTATAGTGGTACAACGGGAAAGTATAGTATTTTAATTATCGCTAGCAGTATACGAGCCTAACAAATAATAAATATAAAAGCATAGAAAACATCAATGTGTGTCCGCAAAACCGACAAACTGCTTTTTTTATCTAAAGCAGCGTTTTTTACATTTAATCCCGCTTTAATTTTCCAGTTGAAAAGGTTGAAATATTCAAATTATTTTAACAGAATCCTCTTTCGAGTTATATAATTAAAGCTTTAAACAGATATAGTCGTAAGCTCTCCTAAAGCTCTCTCTGTATTTCCGGTCGAATTACCTCAACAGTCGAATAACGCGAACTCGTACACGGGCAACTCCGCTTAAGTGAAGAGACACATATATCACATATAAAATTGACCGAAGTTGTTGCGAAAGCCTGAATTTTTCATCATTACATTCTCCCTCGCACAGGAAGCCATTTGAAGATGTTGAATTTTCCTTTCACGGTGAAATCTTTTCAGTTTCTCTTTGGGAGCCTTCTTAAATTATAACTAACGGACGTCCCTAACACTTCAGAATAACTACTATCTCGGTACTTGCTTTTCAAGGACTCCGGATGATATTTTTCTGTATATCTTGAAAACTTTGAGTGCAGGGACAAGTTCATTTATGTCTCACATTTTTTCACAAATGGTGAAAAACTGTTAGGAGTAACGTAACGTAAGCTTCTTAACAAAGGCCCACACTTACACATAAGAAAATAGATGAGTATGGTAGTAAAATGAAAAAATCAGGCTCTTTTTCGAGAATTCGTTCTGAAAATATTTTGAAATACCCATTCAAGTTTATTTTCTGTCTTAGAAAAAAGACCAGGTTATACAGGGTGTAAATAGTTTGAGTGCATATATTTTAGGTGGAGGTAGTATACACCAAATTAAACAAAAAACTCTTATACCACTATGGTGAGTAAGCCTTAATAACCAAGAAAATCCCTAAAACATATTAAGTAAATTATTGTCAATCCGGCAAAGTCGCTCGCGTTCGAAGCAGATTCACTCTTAGCGCGAATAATAAAGGTATGACTACGCCGACAAAAAAATAAACACCTGTGTTTTTGTATTGACTGATGATATTGACCTTAGAATTAAATAAAAATGTATGAAATATTTTGTTGAAAATATTTACGTTTTTAATACAAGGTATTGCAATTAGAATTTGTATTTGGCGGTTTCTTTTATGCAATTATACAAAGTTGGGTAAATACATATGATATTCAACTCAAGAGATCTGTATATGTAGTTTTTTACCAGTTAAATTATTCGAACAGTCATTATTACTGATTTAATTAATATTATTTATATTAGACAAGTAAATATGTAATCCTACTTACCGAATTTATTATAATGATAGAACTGAGTTGAAACAACGGATTATTCACAGCAAATGTTCAAAATGCCCACCATTACTATCGACACAAGCACGACACCGTTTAATCCAATCTTCACGTATGCGAGAAAAAATTCCTGGAATATTTCGGATTTCGTCAGCAGCGTCAAAAAACGCGTATGCGTTGTCTAAGGTCATTCTCGTCAATAATTGGAGTCGTGTAAACCTTACTTTTCATGTGTCCCCATAAGTAGAAATCTAAAGGATTGAGATCAGGAGATCTTGCTGGCCAACGTATATGTCCGTTTCGACCAATCCAACGACGGGGATATATTCTATTTAAGAAGTCGACAACTAGATGACTTGCGTGGGCAGGTGCTCCGTCATGTAAGTACCACATATTGGAACGTATTTGTAGGTTCACTTCATCTAACAAATCTGGTAGCGTGTTGTTCAAAAAATAAAGGTAATTCTCACCTGTCAAATGTGCAGGCAGTATAAATGGCCCAACCTAGTAGTATTCACCAACTATTCCAGGCCACACGTTAACTGAGAATTGGTGTTGAAATACTGACTGGCGTATTTCGTGCGGATTTACCTCAGACCACGAATGCGTATTATGAAAATTTATTATACCATTCCTATTAAAACTTGCTTCATCTGTTGTTAAAATATTGTTCACAAAATTAGGAAATTGTCGATGTTTTCTGAGAAACCAACGACAGAAATTGAGTCTTGGTTGAAAATCATCAATTGAAAGCCCTTGAACCCGCTGCATGTGATATGGATAGTGTGAGAAATTTGCAGCTCACTTCCAATACTCCGTGTGCTACGATATGGGTTGATGTCGATAAGGTCTAGTATTTGATCCTCAGCAGCTAAGATACGATTATGTCGCTGTGGTCCGCGATTGTTTATTTTTGGTATTACACTACCTGTTTCCAGAAGCCTCTGCGAAACAGCTACGAATGTCCTAGCATTGGGCAGGCGTCTGTTTGGAAACCTTTCCCTGTATAACATTCTTGCTATTCTGCAATTACGTCTGCTTTCCCCATAGATTAAGAGCATGTCATGTCTTTCCCTAATTGTATAATCGGCCATTATTTATCACAAATAAATACTGTCGCACTATTCTTAATTTTCGAACTTACACACTAATCACAACCGATTTTATTTATTTAAAAAATATATTAAATAGAAAGCAAACCACGAAGTCTACATCAAATAGATATCATTCAAATCACTTTACCGTTTATCTATTCTTATTTACAAGAATCGAAATCGCAAAAAACAATCGTAACTCTCAGTCGTCGTTAAAGTAAAAAATGTAGTAAATAAGTTGGTCTGTATGCCACGTTGCCATATCTATTCGGAGAAACTTACACTAAGTTATAAAAGCATATTTCGAGTTTAAATAATCAATTTTCATTTTTAATGTGACTATTAAAGATGTATAAGCTATTAAATATTTACATATTTAGATTTACCGACATTTTGAAATAGAAATTATTGTATTATTCACTGTAGCAAGGGCTACATAAAATCTAACTTTATGTGTTATTTTTGGCAAAACTATAGTTTATTTTAGAAAATGTTATAAAGCTTTTTGATTTGTTTTTGCCTGAAGTATTGTTCTTCAAAATCTCAAACCGTTTACACCCTGTATATTAAGAGTCTCTACGTTTATAGAGAATTAGTAATTGTAAATATAAACAAGTATAGCATCCAATTAATATAAATTACCAGCACGAAATTTGGTGGTCGTTCTAATTAACATATCTACCAATTCTGTATTTGCGATTTTTTAAATTAGACACTTCATGTATGTCAGAAGTCAGAACCCGACAAAAACTGTTTACAACTGTTGCCATTACATTTATGTGCTGGCCAAATTGATAATATGAAGTAAACATCTTAAATTAACATTTCTGAATAATATTTGAGTTATACTTCTGGATATAGCGATAAATTCACACTTTTAACGTATTCTTCTGGAGGTAGCCAGCACTGCACAAAAACGATTACCAGTCTAGAGGGCGGTAAAGAGCATGTTATCTTTAATGTAACTTGGTGGGTAAAAGCAGCTTCCAATAAAGTGAAATAACCTGTTGATCTCAATTAGGGATGTAAGGAATGTCCGATTTTCGATATTCGCGAATACGAATGCGAATGCGAATTTTCTCTTCCAATATTCGCGAATGTGAATGCAAATATCAGATCAAAATTTACTTATTTTGGTTTAATCAAAAATTATAACCTAAATTTAGCTTCGTAATCATTATAGAAAGTCACTCATTCTATTTTTAATATATAAATTGAAATAGTTGTGGAATCTTTGTTGTCTCACAGATGTATAAACACAACATTTTATATGCAAACACCAAAGGCTTACACTCAACGCAGTTAAGCTGTCATCATATTGGACTGCACCAAAAAAGTTTTTTTGATTTATGGGAGAAGTTATGAGAAGTTATTATAATTAAACAGAAAAATTATATGGTCTCAAATAAAAACTAAAATTATGTATTGCCAAAAAAAAGGAATTTTATTGTCATGTTATAACTTATCTTATTTATGGATTCATTTACATATTTTTAAAAAAGTCAGTATCAAAAACAAAGTGACGAACGAGTCTAACCTTTGTATAGGTTTAAAAGTAATGAGAATTGGTCAGAGAACTTATACTTATGTGGTCTAACATCCTGACAGCTAATTTCTCTTATTTTGCAAAGTTAACTAGGTCTAAACACAAATTTCCCTTCGTTGGCTATCGCTACGAATTTGAATTGACAGCTGCGAAAATGGTACTAGCTAATGACTATAAAATTTGCATCAATACTTTAAATTAGAGAATGATACATGGCGCGTTCTGCCATAATTTGTTGCTAGGCGATATAATAAAAAAGCAAAACTTACAATTTTATTAAGAAATTTCACTTATCACAGTTGCCAGGCGGGCGCAAAGTAGGCAGGTGCCCAAGGAGTGTACGAACGCAAGTACGACAGTTATGGTGCTTTTATTTCAATTTATCTAACTAATGGGGTTTTATGGGCTGTGTCCCATGTAAACACATACAAAGCATTTATTATGTCCTTACTGGAAATTAAATTAGGGCTTTTGTAGCGATTTTATATTGTCCCGAACAATTTGTCCGATCGCTCAGTGGTTTGTTTGCGGCCCCAGTTTCACCGTGTACCTGTCACTTTGATGCAACTCATGGCCCGAACCGCACAGAGGTCGTTTACAGCCCTGACAAAAGGCATGCAGCTAGTCTGAGCGTTCTACAAACACAATAAGTTGTATATTCTCCTTCCATAAACCGTTTTTTTTTTTAGACAAAGGGGCAAGTTCAGTAATTATATAATGATATCTGTGGATTTAGCAGCGCTACCCAACGAAGCAAAATTTGATATCCGGAGATTTAAAACATACGCACCTTTATAGTGTAAGAGAACAATTATTTTTTGACAGATTCTTGAACGTGACCTCCTGTTGTATCTGCAAATATTCAAGCTTTACACTTATTTTTAAAACTAGAAGTGTGACCCAAGAAAGTACCAGCATATTTTAAAGTTTGTCAAAGTTTAGATATGTCTGCAATTTTGTTTTTAAAGCTGATTTAAAAAATGAAGTCAGCACTCTGACACCATCAATTGTGTAGAACCTTTATCAGTTGCGCTCCCCTCATCTGATTGATCTCCAGAAGATTGTATCATAATTTCTTTGACAGGTTTTCGTTAGCCTAAGAATTGTTTGTTCTAGAAATCGCAAGGGAACGGCATTATATGCAGTATGACTCCTGATTTTGAGTCTCTGTGAGTTAGTTTTCCATGAAACTTCCCAATCGTGAAATTCATTTTGCCATAAAACCCTATATCATGTTATGAAACTGACATAACTTGCTTAATTTTATGTAACAATTAAATTGTTGCCTGATTACATATACATGTCAGGATTCCAGAAGAAATGTATATATGTAGTTGACATTTATGTCATCATACAACTGTTATTTCTAATTGCAAGTACAAGTACCTGTACCACTTAACTTTTGAAATCACAAGTAAGTTATACAGTGTGCAATGTTCCTAATAAGTAACATCATAATATTTACGATTGTCATTGTCAAACATATTCGCAAAAAATTCGCATGAATAACCACGAATGCGAATGCGAATGCGAATATTAAAAAATACGCGAATATTCGCTAATGCGAATGCGAATGCGAATATTCGTTACATCCCTAACTCAATATTGCCCTGTCTTTACAGTCTTGTCACGATATTTGTGCATTGCAGGCTACCTCCAAAAAACTGCACATTACTTACTGACTTTAAAGCATATACTACGTGTGACTTTAAGAGTATAAACAAAAAAATATCGTTTTGTACTATTATGTATTTTCAGAAAATACTTTCGACTTTGAAACCAAACGAAAAGTTACTCTTCTGGCAAATTTCTTCTACATGAAATTATGCTTGAGTAATTTGTAATTATAATAAATATTTCATAAGGCTTAAATTGTTTTCGGTTAGCTAAGTGCAGGTTTTAAAATGCAACCGTCTCAGGAAAACTACATATATTTAACTTGGTGAAATTTCGAATTCCAAATCGCCGAATATTCACCCAGGTATTTTTCATTATTCAAGGTTGTTCTAAAGCAGATACTTGTTTATTGTATTACATTCAACTTTATTACAGCATTTCGTTAAATTTGAAAACGCGAGATGTTAAGCCTGACATCTAGGATTTTCGGGGAAACTAGCACATAGACCTTCCGAATCTGGAGCCGTTCCATGTAATTGCTGTTACCCGTAACTCCTAGGTTAGAATGTCACGATGAAATTTTCAGGTTAACTTCACCTGTCAGAGATATTGAATACACTCTCTTCGAGATGTCATTCTTTTGTACGCAAAAGCTAAATAAACAATTTTTTTTATATCTATTTATGGTATTTTGTTTAATATAGTTGAAATTTTTGACAAAAAAGTAAAAATTATAGCATTTTATAAGGTATATTATTTAATTCAAGAAAATTAGGAATTTCGGCGATTTCCAATTTAAAAAAATTCATAACAATTAATGGGTTGGATATATGATGATGGGTGTGAGGACTTTTTTCATTCGAAATATTGTAAATAATTTACAAAAAAAATATACATAATTAATTGCAAAAAAGAATTTTTTTCAGGCATTATAGTTTTTTGTTGTTTAAACAATAGCCTCAAAGGGTATCAAGTGTCATCTTACAGTATTATAATCAGGAAGACCTCCCGGACATTAAAAAAAAAGAATTAAAACAATTTTACAAACGAATGCGCCACTATGCCCTGCACTAAGCCCAGTTGGGTTCATTTAGTTGTATGGCCGCTATTCTCAAGAGCCGAATCCTAAGTGATTGTATATATTTTGATTAGTAAGATTTTGTACATAACAAATTCTTTCGGTGAAATTTTATCTAATGTTTTATCTGAATAATTATAAAGATTTGTCATTTTAAAACTTTTCTAACTAGACATATTATTCCATATAAATTTCTAAAACTCAGTGTCAACTAAATATGAGCAAGTCAACAAAGTTAGCACATGATTTGTGGAAATTGTTATACAGTCTGGAAACTTCTGCTGACACAATATTACGTTGATGACACTCAACAACTTTTATTCTCACAAGTCAGTAAACACGTAATTTCTGTTTATAAAGTAATGCCAAAATACAGCTATAATTTCAGTAGACACTTTGTTTATGAATTTCTGTTAGATTTCATATGCAATTAGATTTAATTAAGAAAATTACATACATTAGTGGCAAAGTAAAACTAAATTTTGAATTTTCATCTGTTTTTTCTTTCCACTACTGTTTCTGAAACACATAAAAATAGTTGAAACTCAAAGTCTAGTAATGGCAATTTGTGATAATTGGCCGAAACACTAGTTGCCTTGTTATAAAAGAACTCTGGCAAGAATATCTGAGAAATAAACGTCTATGGATTTGTAAACTGGTTTTCGTGTGTAATATGTGTGAATGTATATTTTACAATATTTACTAGTTTACTTTAAAAATTGTTTTCTATCTAACTTATCTGTTTTCCCGAATTTGCTATGGGAAAACCCATGTGAACAATCAAACACCGAATGGTAAGGATAATGAAAGTATATAAGCCGAAAATTATATAGGGATGAGAAAATTGATACGTTTCAGCCAATGGGTTGGCATTATATTCTTGCCGTTTTTGCCGTTTTCTTACTAATTTTAACATTTCAAATTTCTATAAATGTTTCTGGTATAATGTTTGAATTTACTTGAAAAATAAAAGAATAAAAAGCAAAGGAAACTTGATCTCAATTTTTAGTTAGCACAATCGTTTATATGTATGTTTTAAATATTGAGAATTTGCCTTGAGTAAACGGAGTAAATATGCCATGAACAAAAAATAACAGCTTTAATTTTTTATTATGTTTTGAACTTTGTAATAGCAAACCATGTTTAACAGATTTTAATATTTTTTACATTGTCACTGTTTTAATTTCCCTTTATTTTCGATATTATTTTTATAGATAAAAAAAAGTAAAAATATTTTCTCATTGTCAGTTCTTAGAGTGAGGCGTAGTTTTTTCAAAAAATTGCGGAGCATATGCTGTTGATTGTGGTATGTTCGTGTTCTTGAAATCCTGTTCAATTTTCTGTCAACAGGTCCTTAAAAGTGCTCTTTTCAGCCTTGTAGTTGAATTTTGAATATTTGATATACACTGTTATAATAAATATATGCTCAAAATTTACACATTTTATCAAAAAATAGACAACGTATATTTGTCTAGGTGTCATCAAATTTATTTTCAAATAGTAAACTATAAATCACGGGGTTACATAATATTTTTTGAGAAAAACACTAACCCACGACAATTAATATGGTATTAAGAATAATGGATTAAAATGAAATTGGACCACGGCTCTGTTGATAATATAGTGAATTAACTGAATTTTGAATCATCTTGGCTAATGCTTCAAATTTTCTGTTGACATAAACTTGGTTCACGAAATGTCACCACAAGAAGAAATCCATCAAGGTCAAATCTACGTCTACCAAACCATCTTCCATTGAAGGTGGTGTCCAGAAACCTTCTTATTTGTATACCATAATGCTACTATGTACCGTCTTGTTCGACAAATAATCACTGATTTAAATGTAGCGCGTTGTTGGAATCGGTAATCACTGAAATTAAGTTAGAGTGAATTGATGCCAACAGAAGATCTAAATATGGCTCAGCTTTGAAAATGTCACAAAAAAGTAAGTAACTGTTTACGCCGAAAGGAATGTCTGTAGATTGTTAAAATATTTTTTTTGCATTGCTCGAAAATCAACCCTAAGTTTCCAATTTCTGCACTCTCACCATGATGGATTCTCTAGGAATGCTTAGTTTGTATCAACAGTTAGTGCATGGATCCTCTGATATGATTGCACATAAAAAACCCTGCCAATGGTTTCTTCGTGACAGTGACCTTTGACTCCTAGCAGGCAGTAGACGGTCCAAAATGCACGAGAACTGTTTATCCTGTTTACCCAAGTCTACTGTGTCTAAAATACTTCGTTCGCCGAAACCGGAACTGAGAAAACTCTGATAGAGTTGTAAAGTTGATCAGGTGGTGGAATTCATAAGTTGGAGATATCCATAAGAACAATGTCGTTGGCGTGTAGAAACAACTTGGACGAATGAGAATTGGAAGTAATGGAAATCTTGGCAAAACCCCAAATTTTAACCTTAAGACTAAAATATGCCCCCAAATTAGAGCGCAAGCATTTGGCATGAAACTAATGAATTTAGCGACTCTAATAGCTGAAGAAAACTGTTTTAATTGCTTTCATATCTCATCAGAAGTATAAAAAATTAATCTCTAGATATGTTTCGGTGTTTTTAGGAAAAAAGGAAAAAGTATGTTATTTGGGCATAAGATTGATACAACTTTATACAGTCCTTCTGATAAGTAACGAATAAATTCATTGTTCCTGAAAGTGAGGAAAAAAACCTATTTTGTCTTAAACAAAGGCACTTTGTGACATACGATACTTATATGTGATGTAATCGTTATTCAATATATAACGTCGTTGGTAATTTTTTTAAATATCGCCCCCCAATTTCGACCATTCAAATTGAAAGAACCTGTCATTCTACCTAGATATCTTCAAAAATATGATTGTATTAGCTAGGTTAGATAAAAAATTAAAACAAAATATTATTTTAAATTCTGTTAAATTTAATAATAATGATTTTCTGGATGATACTTGTGGCATATTTTTCAATGTCTAAGTGCTTTTTGGGAAATAACACCACAGTTTAAAGAAAATTGCTGTATATTCCAAACGTTTCGGGGTCTAGATCAGACCCCGTTGTCAATGGTTAAGAAACTACGGATTAAAAAGGGCACAATTCTAAGATGTAAATTAAAATATTTGACAATGTGTATTATTTTGATTTTTGACGTAACTAAGAGAATTTTATTTGTAATATACAGGGTAGCACAGAAATTTCTAAAGAGCATATAATCATAAAGTTCCTTTCAAATATATTATATATTATAAGTTAGTGCATTCTCCAAAAGTGCTACCAAAGAACTTTGTTGATTCAGTGATCCCATTTAAATCATAAGGGAAAACCTAGGAAAAACCTTATGAACTATCCCGATATTGGGTTGTTCACAAGGACATGACCATTAGCAATTTCTTCCTTAATCATCGGCAACCAGGAACGACTGAATTCTACGGAGGTAGTAGCGATACAATCGTTTTCATTTAACAAAATTAAAGCAGACTCTTTTAGTTTTCTTTTGGTGTTGTGTTCTTCTTTGTGTAATATAACTGAATTTTGAAACTGTATTTTATGACCAAGGTCCCAAGCATTTTCACAAATTTTTGATTTTTCAAATTGTTTTTTTATGTAATTTTTGTGTTGGTTTATTCGAATATTCAGAGGTCTAGAGGTTTCTCCAATACAGAATTTATTACATTCACACGGGATTTTATAAATACAATTTTTTTGTATTTTCAGTTGTGTTATTTGGTTTGGTTTTTGATATAATTGATTTTAGTGTATTTCTTGTTTTAAATGATGTTTTGATATTATATCTGTTCCCCACTCTTATTAGTCTTTCTGATAGACCCTGTATGTATGGTATCGTTATTGTATTAATGTGATTATCTTGGGAGTTAGTGTTGCTTGGTGAAGTTTGAAGTTGGTTGTTAGGGATTGTTTGGTATTCCATTTTGTTTAACTCGTTATTAATAAATTTATTTGGGTAATGATTGGCAGACAGTACATTTATTATAAACGTTTTTTCTTCATTGAATTTATTGATATTAGAACAGTTGGTTTTTGCTCTGTCATATAGAGATTTAATGATACCTCTTTTTACTGAACTTGGATGATTAGAGTTAAAGTTGAGATACCTGTTAGCCTGAGTTGGTTTTCTGTACACTTCTGTTTCAAATGTCGATTGTGTTTTGGTTATTAAAATGTCTAAGAATGGTAATTTGTTATTCTGTTCAAGCTCTAGTGTAAACTGAATACTTGGTTCTGTGTTGCTTATGCCGTTAAGTAATGCATGTAAATCCTCAAGATTATGTTCCCAAATAACGAATATGTCATCAACATAACGCTACCAAGTCAAAAGTTTAATCTGTTTTGAGAAAATTGTTTGTTCTTCAGTTTTTTCCATAAAAATGTTGCTTAAAGCGGGAGACAAACAGGAACCCATTGCCATGCCAAAATCTTGTTGGTAGAAGTCATCATTAAGTTGAAAATATGTTGTCTTTGTACAAAATGTTAGTAGTTCCATTATTGTATTAATGGACAATTGAGTACGTTGATTTAGTAAAGAATCTTGTTCTAATCGTTCCTTTACTATGGGAAGTGTTTTGGTGACAGGAACATTATTGTATAGATTCACAATGTAAAGACTTTAGTAAGTTTTTACATTGTGAATTTACACTAGTGTGTGAAAGTATTTTTGTATTGTATATGTATGTTTAAGATGAGAATTAGACTTACCAGTAAGTGGTGAAATAATTGTTAAAAGGAATTTTGAGAGCTCACTGCATGGAGAATTTATAGAGCTGACAATTGGTCTTAATGGAATGTTGGGTTTGTGAATTTTAGGTAACCCGTATAAATGGGGCGGTTTAGAATAGTGTGGAGTAAGATGTTTACGTTGTTGTTCTGTAAATTCATGTTTGTGATTGTAAAGTAAGGGGTATATTATGTTTTTTATAGAAGTTGTTGGATCTTTGTTTAATTTTGTATATTGTCCTTGGTTTATTATGTTTTGAATTTTGGATTCGTAGTCAATTTTATTTAAAATAACCGTAGCATTGCCTTTATCTGCAGAAAAAATCTTAATAGTGCTGTCATTTTATAAAACTTTAATTGAATGTAATTCATTTTTCGAAAGGTTATTTTTTATGCATAGGTTTTTCTAGTTCAATTTTTGCTCTTATTCTATACTCTTGAGCTTCACTATTGTTTAATTTGTTTGCAGTTTGTTCTATAGCACTGATGATATCAAATGTTGGAATAGTTTTTGAGGAAATTGCAAAATTAAGGCCCTTTTGTAGAATTGAGGTTTCAGAAGCGTTTAACTGTTTGTCTGAAAAACTAACGACAGTTTTTAACAGATCAAAATGTTGGTTTTTAACATAATATTTCGGCATATTTTTATCGGAAAGAAGTTGATTAAATTTACGTAAATGTGTTTGTTTTTGAGACCTCTGTTGTAACTTATAAGCGTACTATTTTTAATTCTGTTAAATTCATTCTCTGGTATTCGATAAGCAAGAAAGTTCTGTACATACCCTATATCTTTTTCTAATTTAATTTCAATTTTTATAAATTGCATGCGGTCTCTAATAGCAGCGAAGCTTGCTCGTTCCAATATGCTGTGAATCCTTCTGCCTACGTACAGTTGACGAAATCTTAATCCTTTGGGAATAATTCTCATCTCTCGCGACTTCTGCACAAGAATGTCAAGCTATTCTTGGTTCGTGCAAGCTTCTTATACAAGTCCTCAAAGTCCCTAAACGCTTTGGTTACTGCAGTCCCATGCTGATTTCTAGTTCATAAGGTTTTTCCTAGGTTTTCCCTTATGATTTAAATGGGATCACTGAATCAACAAAGTTCGATCGCATTTTTGGCGAATGCACTATCTTATAACAAAGTCGCACCTAGGAGCCCACATAAAGTTCTGGAGATCTCCCTTTCAAATTCTTCCAATTTGAAAGGAACTTTATGATTATATGATCTTTAAAAATTTCTGTGCTACTCTGTATATTACAAATAAAATTCTTTTAGTTACGTCAAAAATCAAAATAATACACATTGTCAAATATTTTAATTTACATCTTAGAATTGTGCCCTCTTTAATCCGTAGTTTCTTAAGCATTGACAACGGGGTCTGATCTAGACCCCGAAACGTTTGGAATATACAGCAATTTTCTTTAAACTATGGTGTTATTTCCCAAGAAGCACTTAAATATTAATATGAAATGATTAAAGTAAATGTTAAAATTGTGTGCCGCTGGCTATCCGACAGTAACCTATACGATTAATAAATTCTTGTTGAACATGGTCTTCTAAATTCACTGGCCTAGTAATGTATACTTTGCTTTTAAACTACCCCCACAAGAATTAATCTAGCGGTGTCAAATCTGGCGATCGGGCTGGCCACTCAATCGGCCGCCTTCTCCCTATCCAACGACTCGGGTACACCTCATTTAAATAAGCACGGACACGTGCTTTATAATGGGAAGGTGCACCAACTTGTTGAAAGAAAATGTTACTTTTCGGAAGATCACGTTTCTCATTTGGATATAAATTTATTAGGGCACGAATAAGGTGGCCTCGAAGTAACTTCAGACCAGCTAGGTTCATGGCAAAGAAATAGGGACACATTATTCTTTTTTGGACTATGCTGCACCACACTCACTTTCTAAGGATTTTGAGTGCCATTCACTCTCACCCATCGGAGATTGTCTGTAGCCAAATAACTGCAGTTTTGCCTGTTTACACGGCTTTTAAAAAAAACTTAGCCTCGTCAGAAATAGTTAACGTTTTTTATGAAATTATTATCATTCCTTCGTAGCTCTTACATTTTCTCGCAGAATTGAATTGACCGATCAAAATCGTCTTTAGATAGGTCACGAACAAGGCTTAGCTTATAAGGATGATACTTAGCTCTCTTTACAATTTTGTGAATTGTGGACGCTGCCAGATTGACATTTAATATAAAGCTTTTTATTTCAATTGGGGTGTTATTCCCAAGAAAACATAAACATAAACTTGATTTGTCACGAACATTTCTGAAATTAGGGTATTTAGACTCAATCTTGAACAATTCAACGACTTGTTGGGTGCGATCCTGTCTCCAAATCCGATAATTTCAATTTGTTCTCGTTCAGTTAATTTTACCATTTATTTCAACGCGACAAGTTCACTACTCAATAAGCAATTCAAATACCCTGCTTCTGCCATACAAAAGATATGAAATCCATAGGAAAAAAAATATGATTTCAAGTTTTTAACTGACGGTAATAAAAACCTTCTCAGTAGCTTAGGTTACTGTCAGACAACCATAATTTTTGACGATGGTCGAAATTGAGTGACGACTTTTATAAAATTGGTGATGACGTCATATCTCGAACAACGATTACGTCACAAGTAAGGCTACTATGTAAGTAAAAAATGCCTTTCTTAAAAACAAAATCGATGTGTCAGAGGATTCTCTCGAAAAACCCACTTACAGAAACAGTTAATATTTATTCGATATTTCTCGAAAGCACTGTATAAAGTTGACTAGAAACCTAAAAACTTACATTAACATCTCGGTTACATGCAACTTCATACGAGAGCCCGTGTGCTGAAAGATGCTGTTTGTTATCTCTAGGCAGCTCACAACAAATGGCATTGTTGATTCGTAACGCCCAACATCTTTCAAGCATATGAAGATTACGTACAAGAAAAATCACTGCTTTATGACAACGAGAAATTTTAAGCTCTTAAAACTTACACTAAACCTGCATTAGTTTAACTTATCTTGTCAACGTTTGACGTCGCTGCTGTGCGAGAGATTCATTTTAACTCGTCCAACGGAAACGAACTTGTGCAGAAAGTTCGCGTCGAGTTATTTGAATTTTTAACGCGCTCTCATAAATAAGGCATCACTAAAAGGGATGATTTTTGGCTGCGACCGGTGAAGTTTCCCCGCTGGCTTTCCCCAGGCAAATGCTATTAACCCTCTTCATTCAACTCTGTTATACCAGCGTCTGAACTGTGCTGAAAAATGTATTAGTTCAGTAGGTCAGAGGTGAAGGCTTAGTCAGATGAAGCGAGAGAGTTAGATGTGATGGTTAGCTCACAGCATGCTCGGCTTGAAAGGTGTTAATGAACAGATTATAGTTATAGGGTGTTTAATAATATGTTTCTTGAGTGTTGATTGATTTTGGTTTAGCAAGTAGCGATAATGCTAAACGAATTGAACAAGCCTGAAATAAAATAAAATGAATATAATGGAAAACATTGATCAGGCAGAAAATTAGGCCTCTACCGCGGTTATGAAATGTGTCAATTTTCCTATGAGAACTGCGTCTAAATTTGACAAATTTCTCGACCTTTCAGCTCCTGCTTTGGAGCCATACTCAATAGAAGGCAAAGAGCGACAGTCATCTTAGACTTATACTGTCCCTCTGTGGTTATCTCTCTATCTTTAGTTCTATTAAATTATAGGACCATTAGTTAAGTAGATATTTTTTAAAAATCAAGGCATCTTCTGGCTAATCTTCAAAATAGCCGCTGTAATATACTTTTAATTTAATACAAATTTAAATAATTTGTTCAATTGCGAGTTGTACTCGCATACTAACGGTTCCGTACCACCTTCAAGATGCGCTTGATTTTTATAAGAATACATAATGTATTTAGTTTTCTAATTTGACCCCCAAAAATTAACATTAGAGTTTTATTTTACTAATAAACTTTCAGGGAAGCCTTTTATAATCTACTGCCTGAATTTTGAGGCTCTCTAAGTTGGAAGATATAGGGCAAAATAGGTCAAGTTGTAAATTATAAATTATTAAATCTGTTATTCAAATTATTTAAAAATACAAATAAATTATATTTTTCAAAAATTATATTGTAGTTTCTAAAATGGTAATTAAGTCGATGTTTATTTAATATTTTTGCTAATATCTTTTAAACAAATAAATAAAAATATGATATATTTTCAAAATTTTAGGAATCATGGTTTCGGAAATAAATTGAGAAATGAGAATTTTTTATATCTTTATGTTAATATCTTGTAAACAATTAATTTTAAAAATATGAAGAATATATATTTGTATTCCTCATAATGAGCCCCTTCATTTGATATATTGCATGATGCGTTAAAAAATGTTTTTTATTTTCCGTTTAATTCTATAATTTGGCCCCCAATATTAATATTAAAGATTTCTTCGTATTTTTACTGTAAATAAAAAAAATGAGGTCTTATAGTTTGGGGAATAAAGGGGGGAATGAGCCCTGTGATTTGATATATTACATGATCCGTTAGAAACAAGTTTAATTTTTTAATTTCCATTTAACTCTATAATTTGTCCCCCAAAATGAATATTAGGGGTTTCTCCTTATTTTTCCAGTAAAGTTCAGGTGAGGCGCTATACCTCTATTTTTTTCAAAATTTTCGGAGATAAGGGGGGAATGTGTAATTTTTTTATATTTTTGTTAATATCTTTTAATTAATTAAAAAAATATATTTGTTTTCGTCATAATGAGCCCTTTTTAATTTTATATTTTCCATTTAATTCTGTAATTTGCCCCCCAAAATTAAAAGTAGAGGTTTCCCCTTATTTTTCCAGTAAACTTCAGGTCAGACTCTATACCTCACATTTTTTTCAAAACTTTACGTTTTATAGTTTCGGAGATAAAGGGGGGGGGGGAAATGGGTAAATTTTGGCATATTTTCGTTAATATCTTTTAAATTATTTTTTTTAATATGAAAAAATATATTTGTGTTCCTTAGAATGAGACCTTTCATTTGATGTATTACATGATGCGTTTTAAAAAAATTTAATTTTTAAATTTTCATTTAATTCTATAATTTGCCCCACAAAATTAATATTAATGGTTCTCCTTATTTTTCCTGTAAAGTTCGGGCAACGTTCTAAATTTCCTATTTTTTTCAAAATTTTAGGCTTAGTAGTTTCGGAGATCAGGGGGGGAACGGTCGATTTTTTTGTTTTTCACCCAAAAGTACTCCTAAAATCAAAATTTCTCCTTTTACGATATGTATTTGTGATCGGGTCACCAAACTGTACATTGATACCAAATTTCAACCTCTTCCGTCCAGTAGTTTAGGAGAAAATTGCTGTGATGTGACAAAGGCAGAAATCCGAAGTGATATAATAAGGTTATCCGTATATTGTATATATGGAACCCTAAAAAGAGCAAAACATAACATTCTCTTCACAATAAGTAGGTAGGTGTGGGAGCTGATCACAAGAGGTAAGATGATCCTTATCGATTGCGCATAGTTGAGTCCCTTGGCAAAACATAACCCCACATACCCACTCGCCTCAGTCAATTTGAACTGGAAGCAATGGTGATACATCGGATTTTATGGAAAAAAATATAAATTCTGACCAGTTAATATGATATAAGGTTGACTTTAAGCTTATGTTTTAGTAGAGACCATTAATTACAATGACTGTTGTGATTATAGCTTTCTAATTCGCTAAATTTTGTCTTTAAGGTAACCCAACAATATTGGCGTGCTTATAGGTTATGTTAGAAAACGTTGAACATAGAAGTTTATCTTGGAGCAAGATGATTTCCTTCCTTGTGTACAAGATGATCTATCTGTTATATTACAAACTGCCTATAACATCGCAACATAAATATATGTTTTTTGATTTTGGATATATCTGGATTGTAAATATTTCATGCTGAATAAATTTCACTACACTGCTCACACAAACTTTAACAGTCGAATGTCAGAGTCATGTATCCCTTGAGTAGTTATTACAACTCATCACTGGAAAAATAATTGAACAAAAACCCCGGTAGACCAGTGACTGTGTTTCAAATTGCAAAAAATTTTGCCGAACTGCAATCCCCACAAATCCTATCAATGGATTCAATAAATGCAGAAATGTCCGTTTCCCCGAACAACTGAAAATGAGTTGGATGAAGAAGATCTGCACACATCGCACTCGGAAAGAGCTCCAGTTACTGTAGACACAGAGCATCAAAGCAAATTGGTAGAAGATTGCCAATGTCTATTTTAGCTGGAAAGATCTCCTGTTGGTTTGGATACGGAGCAGCTACTTCTTCCTAATCTTTCTGAATTTACTTGTGATTTGTGCAACACTACTCCAGGCAAAAGATATTTGCACTTTTGATTGAATATGAATGTCTTAGTTTCTTTACCAAATACTGTTTGATTAATTATTTTTATACTTACCTGTTCTAAGTTAAGATTCTATCTTTGATATTGGTTATGAATAAGTATTGATCTCAGTGTTTAAAACATAATTGAATAAAAGCTTTAATAATATCTAATTATTTGAACAAAATCGTTTACAAGATACCAAGGTATATATTTGTTTTCTTCATTTCATAAAAAGCATGATTTTGATTAACTTGGTCCTCAACGGGGTAAACTGACTATTCAAAACAGGTTTAACATTAAGATTAGATTGTATATTCTCGGATTTACTAGCATTCTCCCTTAGAGGGATCATCTCATACCACCTGCCCTATCTATTGTATAAGTACCATTGCACAGATATCTTCATGTAATAATTGTACGTTTACTGTTGTTAGATACTCAAACACAAAGTAACAAATATGTAAAACATAAAACATTATGTGGAAATTAGTTACCTACCTATCTAGTTTATCTTGCGGTCAAGCCAATTTGTTTATTCACAAGTACAGAATGGCAGTATAAAAGTTACGCACAATAAACTTTTATTAAAGATAATTTTTAAAAGTGAAAACTTTACTTTTACATCATTATATGACAAATATAAAAAAATATTAAAAGTTATATGCAAAAAAGAGGTGTTACTTGTACCTATATAAATAATAAAAAGAACGTTTTAGTAGAAGAAATACTATTTAATATTTGCAACCAGATTGTGAGAAACAGATTATGATAAATTTAAAAAAAATTAATTACTCAACACATAATAAATTTTGTGAAATAAATTTTAAATTATATTACCAGGTATTGGTCTATTTGTATCATTAGTTATTTGTGGCTGTTGATTGCTAACGATATGTAAAATGTACAATAGGTATAACCTATATAATAATTTTCCAAAAAGAAAATTCAGATCCAGATTCCTTTTTAGTGATGTGTAACACTGTGGCGTGCCACACTTTTGTCAACACCTTCACATGTGTCAAGGGTGCTGACACGATCCCAATATCAGACTTGGTGCCGAGCCTCAGATAAAGTGTAAGCGTTAACGAAATATAAAATTACACCGGCTTGCTCTTGCTCTACACTGTTTAAATTAGTAATATTATTTATTTGCTAATAAAGAATGTACCTTATTCATAAATTTAAAAATTAAACATTCTAAAAATCATTTATTTCTTGTTTGTGTATAGTCATAAAGTGTGTCCGGTATGACGAATACAATTGAGTTATATGTATCGCCAACTATCAACTCCGGCTCATTTACGTTTTATATGACACATGTGCCAGCAAGCGGCACAGACACACCGATACCTACGTGTGTTGAATGAAGTATGCTGCAACGCTGCAACTCACTAAATGGTACTGTGTTCTGTGATAGCCGAAAAGAATGACTCGAAATTGACTGCCAAAAAAGTGCACCATATCGCTCGGCATTGTTTAACTCAAACTGTGTGCCCTTTTCAAAAATGATTTTACCTTGAATTTGTGATCTAATCTTTTGTCTTTAGTTAAATATATTCAATAACATTAAATTTAAACGACTCCTGTTCTATAAAATTAATGATTCACTAAATGTTAGGCTTTAGACAACCCATAATTAGATTATGCGTATATGTTGTTGCCTATACTTAAGGTATGTATTCTAAAAGTAGAGTTTTCGTAATACGGAATATAATTTTGTTTGTTTATAAGGTACAAAATAGGGCAAACAAATAGTTTAAAAATACTGTACGCGAATGTATATATTTTCACTTATACTGTGCCTGAAAAGACAAATGAGAATAATAAAACGGGGTTATAATAATTGGCAACTGTCAATGCTTCTATTAAGCTATATGGCACAATTGCGCCATAACCCTGTACTGATACACTGAGCCGTGTGAGCACTCCAAAATCTGAAGTGTTATCTATCACTATTCCTTTCTCTCTCAGCTAGCGTTACGATTCCACTTGTATAGGCGCTCATACCTCAGAACTCTATGGTTGTATTGGTATTTCAAGGTGAAAGAAGTGTCCTTTCATGTCGGTCGGAACGAAGGGAAAAAACAAATGCAATTTTTGCATTTCACATCCACACTCACCTGTTTTCATATGTCTAAGTGTGGGCCTCTGTTAAGAAGCATTCGTTTCAAAATATAACTGAATTTAAAACCTACTCCTTTTTTGAAGTCGGTAAGAATTAAATCTCTGACAGAAGCGCGTGTTAACTTAACTTAATATAAAAAAAAGATTAATAAGATGTAAACTGTAACTTATTACTCAGCAAGCTGTAACAGAATATCTAATTTCATGTATAACACAATGCCGTTAATACATAAAGTGAAAATCTACCTCACATAAAACGAGAGACAGTAGCAGACTTTCGGAAACTTCGTGAGATCCTCCAGATTTCGGCTATCGCATTCGAAACAATTCAAATTATCTTCAACGTGACACAATGATTCCAACTATGAGAGAAGTTTATCGTTTAACTATGTACTGTGAGCCGTGAGGTAATAAACTCATCACAGCCGATGTGGAAAAGGCTCTTTTCGTGAATGGGCAAAGTAATTATGTCGTGTAATCAAGAAAGCGAATTACAGTGAATGAGGATGCCTGGAAATTTCCACCGACGACGGTATTAATCAAAATTTAGTTTCCTCGGGACGATTTGTAAATTCATATCTCGAATTAGCTGATATCGAGAGTGGACTTTAACTTAATGGAGTATCTGGGAAATTGAGGTTTGAGTAAATATCTGTGGGACGAAGATATATGTTTGTCGTCGCTGGGATTCGCAAGCAATTTCTGAATTATATTGAGGAGGAACTGTCCTGTAGTAACTATACTTGAAGTTTTCTTCTTTTGTGTATTGACGCAATTATTCAATCAAAAACAACGTCCATATGGGGATATCTAGTATTTGTACTGTGGTTAAACATTCTAAATCCGCTAGAATAAACGCATTGTATGTTAAATTTAAATTCTCTCTAGAAAAAGAAGAAACTAACTAATATATTACCAAAATTTGTCGAAATCATCAAATGATATTATCAAATGATTGAACCAATTAGACAATTACTTATTACTGTCAATACAAACTTATAAGTGCAATCGAAGTTTAAAATAAAGCTCTCCTGTAGTTAAAGTTAATTCGTTGCTTACTAATTTGGCTTACAGTACTAATCGAAATAAAACAAACCTTCAGAGTATGATTGTTCTTTAAGAAGTAAAGGTTGCAGTCACATATACAGTGAAGACTATGTTATGCCCCCCCACTATTAAAAAACACCATAAAATGTTGTCAATCAAACCCTGTTTCAACAGAAAAACCAACGTGCCACAGTATCCAGTGCCAAATACACCCCATCAGTTTTAAGTTTGAAATGAAAAATATTGATTTAAAGAAACTGAAGCAATTTTTATTTACGAAGCAAAGCGAGTGATTATTATTCGACGTGTAGTGTTCCCGAAGGAACGCAGTATAAAATGTAAGATTAGATGTTGCTGTTTTACAAAATTAATTAAATATTTGATGAACCAGGTATCTGTCGAAGCCCTAAAGGGTGGGTTTTCTTAGTTCTTCATTCTTCGGTAACTAGTCTCGATGGAAGCAGCAGTTGCAGGGCTTCTTAATGTTTTTACACTAAAACTTTAACGGTAAAAAATAAACACACAAAAGATGGCCACGAACACTGTTCGTAGATTGAACAAACTAAAAAGGGCTTTCGTTAATACGAAAGCAACAATTAAAGCGCTCCCGTAGAAGAACCAAACGCGTTAAATTGTTTCAATAAATCAACAAATCAGGCAAAAATTCTACGAATTTTAAATTAGCACTGGCGCAACGGAAACTGTTTCAAAAGATACAAAAGTTCAAAAAACAATGAATTAGTTTAACTAATTTTAAACAATGATAATAAATAATAGTGCGACGATACACTACAGCTTTTTTTAAATAAATCTGTAAAAAGATAAAGGTGTGCTCTGAGTTTGAGTCACAATCAGTTATTATATGGGAAGAAATATTGTGAGATCATATTGTAAAGGCTAATATTCAAAATCAAATCGATCCTCTGATTAAACAAATAGGATATACAAATCTTAACGAGTTTCATATACAAAATGGAGTGCAAACCCAATATTTTAACCAGTTCTAGATTGGCTACACGAAACTTACTATAATCGATCTTTCGTTCTGTTAAACGGTCAGCTCATTCACCAGATTTGACGTCTCTCGATTTTTTATGGCGATATTTGAAGTCGAAGGTGCACGTTAGGGAAAAGTAACCGTTAGTTGACCTAAACGGGAAAATAGGAGAATATCCCACCAGAAGTATTTATCAATATGATAGTTGAATTTCATAGACGACGGCCAGTTTATTGTCAGCAGACCCAAAGAAACTTGGTCAATTAACACATTAATTTAAATTACAAGTTAGTTTTAATCATAAGCCGTAACTAAAATTAATACTTAAATGAATAGCGCATAAAACAACAAAAGAGCTTTGAATAGAAAATACAAATATGTTGCAAATGAAGCATTCCAAGGCCACCCATTTCACTGGAAAAAGAAGTTTAAAGTGTCCATCTGGCGCTAGGTAATGTGGCATATGTCACGTGATTTGTGTTGAGATCGATAACTTGTTAGGTTTAGAAAAAAAATTGTCACGTGTAAAAAAAGTTATCAGATACTTCAATATATAAAAAGAATCAAATAAATGCATTACGAAAATCTGAAATCATTTCATTGGGAATAACCCAGATATTTTTTTAACATTATTTTAATCAAACAAAGTGAGTAAGACACTATAAAAGTATTCGATTTGTTTTGTGTATGGTAATATAGTTTAATTTTAAAATTCTAATTTATAACCAAGGTCCTATGCATGCTCCCTTTTTTTATAATTGTCGTTTCTCTACATAATATTTCTTCATTTAGTGGTCAGAAAGCTTCTTCAGCATGAAATTATTATATTCGCAAAGAATGTAATCAATAAATGAATGAACACCAGAATTATATAAAGAAACGACAATTTGAAAATGCATGGGGCCTTGGTCATAAAATACAAGTTAAATATTCTACGATATTACAAAACGAAGGACACAACACAAAATGAAAGTTAAAAGAGTCTCCTACTACTTCCTTTATCCATAACAAAGACATAAGTTTAGGTATTATCAGTTCACTAAAACCTTACGGACTATTATTTTGATAAGAATTCGTTACGATAAGTTTATTCAGATACCAAAACTACTAACGATACCTAGAAATTTTTGAAAACCAAGTCTAGCTTCAATTTTAAGAAAACATTATATTATAATCTTTCTAGCACCATAAATCTCCGCCTAAGTCATCCCTCAAAAATTTCGTTTTACCTGTTAATTGTTTTCAATTACATTATAGGTACATATGTACTTCTTATAACAATATACCTACTGTAAATAATTTAGTCAAGTGCAAGTTGAAGTCGCATACTAAGGGTTCCGTACCACCTTCAAGATTCTAATATTCCAATTTCAGACAAGCAGGGAATGAGTGCATTTTCTTATATTTACCCTAATATCTTTTAAAGGAAGCGTTTTAAATTTGTAAAAAATATACACTTTCATTTTCCATACATAGACTTTTTATTATATCTGCTTCATCATTCGCTTGATTTCTATAAAAATACATATGTATTTAATTTTCTAATTTAGCCCCCAAAATGAACATTAGAGTTTTATTTTACTAATAAACTTTCAGGGAAGTCTGTTACGATCTAGTGTCTGAATGTTGAGGCTCTGTAGTATATATATATATATATATATATATATATATATATATATATATTTTCCATTTAATTCTATAATTTGTCCCTAAAATTACTATGGGGGTTTTCTATTAATTTTTCTTATAAATTTCAAGTGCGCCTCAGTACCCCTAATTATTTTCAAAATTTCAGGTAGTATGGTTTCGGAAATAAAGTGAGAAATGAGAATTTTTCAAATCTTTTTGTTAATATCTTGTAAACAATTAATTTAAAAAATGTGGAAAATATATATTTGTATACCCTATAATGAGTTATTTCGTTTGATGTATTCCATTAAAAAATATTTTTTTTATTTTCCGTTTAATTCTATAATTTGAATAAGGGGGGAATGGGTAATTTTTTTTCCATTTTAAATTATTTATTTTAAAAAAATTAAAAAAAAAAACATTTGTATGTGATTTGATATATTACATGATGCGCTAGAAACAAGTTTAATTTTTTATTTTTCATTTAATTCTGTCGTTTGCCCCCCAAAATCAATTTTCTCCCTATTTTTCAGTCAAGCCCATAGTCAGCGGGGGGGTCTGGGGGTTCAACCCCCCCCCCAAATTTTGGAATTTTTGTTTTCAAGGTTCAATTTTAACCAATTAATCATGTTTTTCATAAGAATAATTTTTATATTTATACAATTTTATATATCCTGGAAATACATGAACAAAAATATGCATTTTGTAGTCCTAATCAGCACATCACCAATCAAAAAAATGCCCCCCAAAATTAAAAGTAGAGGTTTCTCCTTATTTTCCAGTAAACTTCAGGTCCGACCCCATACCTCTAATTTTTTTCAAAACTTTACGTTTTATTTTTTCCCTCCAGAAGTACCTCTAAATTCAAAATTTCTGCTTTTACGATATGTACTCCTAATCCGGTTATCAAACTATACCGTGATACAAAATTTCAACCTCTTCCGTCCAGTAGTTTAGGAGAAAATTGCTGTGATGTGACAGAAGCAGAAATTCGGAGTGATATTATAAGGGTATCCGTATGTTGTATATACGGAACCCTAAAAACAGCTGCGAAAAGTGGTGTTGGGATTCGCTATGAACTGGTCCAATCAGAAAGTTTCATAATGTTCATTATCTAACTACAAATAATTATTTTCTGAACGATAGGTGTGATATCTCTAGTTTTTATGTTTATAATGTCTTGGAAATAACACCTAAATTATGAGAAGTCTTTATATTTCAAATATTCCAACCGACCCAGGGTGCATTCTTTAACTGTCATTGAGGACATTTATTTTTTTGAAATCTCGTTAATTCTGTTGACTGTCTCATTTAGACAGTGAAACGTTTTGAATATTTGAAATATATAGACGTTTCAGTAAGTGTGTTATTTGTAAAAAATAAAACAACAGTACAAATAATTACTTGCATAACTGGCAATATTTGCACTACAACAAATTGCAAAATTACATAAATTCGAATTAACTTCACAAGATTCTAGAGGTATTTAATATTTCTCATTTTCAAAACACATTTGAAACTATTTAGTTACTAGCTCCTAGCTCATGTTTTCCAGTGCCGTTTTCCATTGAGCTGAATGTCATAAATCATATTTGCAGTTTCCTTAGCCCAAAAGGAAACAGCATAGAGTTTTCTATTTTCTCGAAGTTCGCTAGTTTCTTGGGAAGTTTCTCTATCCAAAAACATCGTAAAAGCGACGAGTTTAAAGTAACGGACGTAATTATTAAGACCTTAATTACACTCTGCTGGGTTAATTTTCATAAAAATTGTGATCATCTCGACAGAGTTTCACAATATTTTTATACTGTAGGAACTTCGGCGATGACTTCATATTTAATTTAAACAGAAAAATTCGTACAAAAAATGTGTAAAAGAAAAAGCAGAACAAACTCGACGGCTATGAAAACTAAGTTCATTAAGAAAAAATTGCTATCTCTGTAGTTGCGCGTTGAATATTTCATCCGCAACATGATGAGATATTTATTAAGTTCTCCTTTTGACACATTGCTGCTTGAAAAATTGTCATTAAAGTTCCGCAGCATCTTATTTGCAAACGCCAATGGCTGGTAATTAAATTTTAAGGTTCATTATGTTAAAAGAAAAATGAATCACGAAGACTGTGCATTTTCTACGTAGTCGTTGCTTATCCTGATAATGATTATATGTAACAAATTTGTATTTCTAACAGTTTGTGAGATTTTACAGTTACTGGGAAAACTGTATACTCAAGGATTAGAAACTTTTGACCAAAAAAATTAATAGCAACCTCTCTACATCATAACTTAAATTGTAGCCCCGTTTAGATTATATCATGGAAAATGTTGAACGGGTCACACTGCTGTGATTGTCATTTTGTAAAAAACTTAAAAACTTACAAAATGGTTTTCTAAAACCCCTATGGGGCAATTTTCACTGAGAGGACAGCAGGTAGCAGAAAAACTGTTTAAAATATCATTTTAAAAATACGTTAAAATTAAATAAAAATGGCAGTATATGTAGAAACGCGCAGCGTGTCAAGCCCAGTTCAAGCCTAGAAAGAGGAACTGCAGCACTATGGGTCAAATAGCATTATTTTAAACGGAAACCTAATATCTTGACCAAAACTAGAGATATCGAAATATATTTTTTAATTGAACCTTAGGTTATGTAGATTAAGGGAAAATTATTTAGAAAAAAAATTGAAGTGTGCACCATTTCAACCCTCATTTCCACCCCTATAATAGTCGATGCATCTAAAACGACTAAAACGTTATAAGAGTATAGCGTTTTGCAATTACGCACAAAATGTCATAAATTATCAAAAAAGTCATAATTTATTTATTTATTTATTTATAATTTACGGGGCAAAACCCCATTTACATTACATAAAATTATACAACAAAGTACAAGAATACAAAGAAACGCTACAAAAATCTATTAACAAACTATAATAAATATATAATTAATAAAAACAACACTTAAATGATTACAAATAATTAAATATACCTTTTGATTTAAAACTGACATTAGCAACATTACAATTATACAAATCAAGCCACGAACAGTTATTATTCATAAATTCCGATATTCTATCCATGAGCGATACCCAGTGATATTCAGACTCATAAAAATAAGAAGTGTGTCGGAAATGTCTCTTCGGAACGTGAAAATTTAACCTACCCAACAAGTCAATAGAATCTATTTTGTTGTTAATGATTTTGAAACCAAAAACAATATCACTTCTTGTCATTGATGAGTACAGATCAGGAATTTTAAGTTTTTGTGCAATGTTAGAGTAATTGTGATTTGTAAAATGCATAGGCTGGCCACATTTGAAAGAAGAATAACGAAGAAAAGATCTATGAGGCCTTTCAAGTAATTTAATTTGGTAATCCCAATGGGGTCTCCAAATGACTGAACAATAAGATAGAATAGGATAAACAAATGCGTACTACAAAATTCTGAAAGTTTCAAACCTAGTGAATTTACTTGAAAATCTCTTGATGAAGTTGACTTGTTTAGTGGCTTTTGATTCGACATAATCCAAGTGGAATTGAAATTTTAAATTGGAGTCGATATATACCCCGAGATCCTTAATTACGTCTACCTTCCCAAGATGAGCTCCATTTAAATTATACATAAACATATTAGTGGAGTCTTTACCAAAAGTCATGACAAAGCATTTTACTGGGTTACATGTAAAACCGTTAAAAGAACACCAATTTAGAAGCGAGTCTAGATCACTTTGTAAGGAAATTCTGTCTTGAATTGATTTAATGTTTTTATATAGTTTCGCATCGTCAGCAAATAAAGAAATTTGAGAATTTTTGATTTCTAGATTTAAATCATTTATAAAAAGTATGAATAGAAGGGGACCAAGATGGGAGCCTTGAGCGACTCCTGATGTGACATGAAAGAGTTCAGACACGAAATTTTTAATCTTAACAATTTGACTTCTATTAATTAAAAAAGATTCAAGCCAATGTAGTATTGGTCCATGAAAACCATAAGCCGAGAGCTTCCTAACAAGGAGACCGAAATTAACGACATCGAATGCTCGTTGAAAATCTGTATAAATAGAGTCCACAATACAATTTTTACTGATTGCATCATTTATATATTCTATGTAGGTACAAAGATGTGTGGACCTGGAAGGATAGAAACCATGTTGCATAGGCGTAATAAATTTGAATATAAATGAAGATATTTTATCGTATACTAATTTATCAATAAGCTTGCCAAAAACACAGTTTTTTGTAATAGGTCTATAATTATTCACATCAGATCGGTCCCCATTTTTAAATAAGGGTGTGACAAAACTAGTTTTCCAGGACTTTGGAAAAGTTCCTATAGAAATAGACCAGTTAAATAATTTAGTTAAATAAGGAGCAAAAACATTTATACAGCCCTTTACCAATCGAGGGTGTATACCATCAGGACCTGGGGAAGAGTTACCATCAAGGTCAGTTATGGCTTTTATAATGTCAGATTCCAAGAACACCAATTTGCTAAAACAATCTAAAAAATCAAATTTAACCAACGTCGATGATAAATCAAGATTATTATATACACTACTAAATTTTTTTGCGAATAAATTGGCAATATCCCGACCAGAGTCTGCTATCTCATCGTTCAGATGCATAACTCCAGGGAGATCCCTATTACGACAAATTGAATTCACATAGTTAAAAAAGTTCTTGGAATTATCAGATAGTGATTCTTCTACCACCATGTTAAAACTAGTTTCGTCACGTAAGATCAATTAGTTACATAGAGCCCTTTCAGTTCTGAATAAATTATAATAAAAAGAGGAATTATACATTTTAAAAAGCTTATGAAATTTTTTCTTCCTACAGATGGCCAGTATGAGATCCTTAGAGAACCATTTGGGAAATTTATCACGTCCAATATCCAACTTAGGAACGTATTGAGTAATAATTTTACTTAAAAAACCATGAAACTGTCGGGTATGCGATTCAATATCAGATCCTTCACAATCTAACAAATTCAAAAATGATGACTCCCGAATCAGTTTACCAATAGTAGTGTAATTGGCATTCTTAAAATCGAAGATATATTCAGTGGATTGCAGTTTAGGGCAACTACTGTATCGTAGGTCTATATCCAGAGCAGAATAATGCTCGTCACAGTCAAAAATTGATTCAAGTGCTGCAACAACAGAGATCATAGGGATATTAGAGAAAACTAGATCAAGTGTATTATTGCTAGTATTTTTGAGATTATTAAATTGAGTGAGGCAATAGTTGGAGCAGAAATTTGAGTAGAGTGATGCTGCATTGCGTACTTCAATATTTCCATAAAATCCACGAACAACTGATGAGTTGCCAGATTTGACCCAATCATAACCTGGGAGATTAAAGTCAACTAAAATTAAAATTTTGTCAACCGCGTAACTGTCAACAAAATTTACCAATGAATTAGTAATGCAGTTTAACAACTCATAGTGATGAACAGATGAAATAAAAGGAGAGATGGGTGGTATATATCCTAAGACAACTATTAAATTACCCGCGGGCAAACGTAATTTGACACATAAACATTCAAAGGATGTATCAGTAAGAGGAATAACAAAAAAAGGGATATGTTTACTTCTCTTCGTACTGGTAAGTGCTGATCTGTCACATCTCAAAATATTATGAGAACTAAAACCCAGCTCTTCACTTGAAATAGTATCGTCCAAGTTTGTCTCACACATTGCAATAATGTCGTAATATTGAAAACACTGCAAACGCAAACGAAGATCCGCAATCCTTCCTCTAATGCTTGTGATGTTTTGATAAAAGATCTTGATCGATGCAGCACTAACGTTTTCCTATGCATTGTTACCAAACTTCCTAGTGACAATGGAAGGAATACGGTCATGATAAGCAATGCAAAGGTCCTGTTCGCCATTTTCAGTTCTGAATTTTATTTCCGCTATGAGTGTTTTGAGATGACCCTGTTGTCTTTTGGTTAGATCCCCTTTTATGTTCAATTTACCGTCGGCGAGTCTTTTTTTGTTATCCAGCTAGTATGGTCAGTTGATTAAAACATGACCTTGAGTGGTCTAGTTTTATTCTTAAAAAACTGTTTACGCTGCGTTTTTATGCTGTTTAAATCAAATGGTAAATCAGTGTTAGATTCTTCAAAAACCTTCTGTATGTTTATTAGGTAAGTTTTATGAGCATCAATAGAATCCGCAAAATCATAGATAATTACGTTTTTTTCACGATTCAGAATGTCCCTTACCTCCATAGCTACAGAAAGTATCAATACGATTTTCAAGTGTGTCGAGTCTATCTTTAATGGAAAAAATTGCTGTTGATAATTCGCCAATCATACTTGTCATGACTTGTTGCTTTTCAAAACGAGCATCGATAAGATCCCATAATGTTTTGATAGCGGGATCCAGGTTATCAGCTTTATTTTCGGAAACAGGAGAGTTGGACGGTAGATTGAATAAGGACGAACCACTCATATTGTTTTGAGAAGACTGATGTGAATGTCTAGTGAAATTACTGTTCTGGTAGTTACAACAGTAACCGTAGGTCCCATTAGATCTCCTATTAGCTTTCGTGCTGCACTTATTGTGATAAAATGCATTACAGTTCGAACAGTTATAGGCATTGCTGTCAGTGATAATACCATTACAATAAAGACACTTGTGTAAAGACACATTTGAACCTGCCTTTTGAGACCTTGTCCTACTGGCCATTAAGTTTGTGGTTAAAGAGCAGTCTTGAACAACAAGTATATAAAAAGTAATATCGATTATGCTTGTCCTAATTCAAAATCTATGTAACTAAACTCAAATTTTGATCAGATTTTCATTTTCACATCCAGTCATCAGATAAACTGAAGGCCGCCCCTGAACAATATATTTATTCTCGACGTACAGGTTTTTCTTCTTAACGTTTTTTATTACTTATTTGTAGCGTAAATAGTACCCCGGATAAGTATTTCATAAATAATAGATATACTACTCACAGTATTCAAGATTATGTTACACCACACTAGTAGGTAGAAACTATATTAAAAGTTGGTCGTATTCTTATAACAAACACAATTACTATCATAAATTAAAAACGCACTATGACGGGAGAACGAAATTCAATGAGTTTAACACGATCACGGCAGGACCGTATTGAAAATTGCTTAGAAATTTAAAAAATGTTGGAAAACGTTTGAGATGTCAGAAAATACTATAAACGTTTTATAGTATTTCCTTAAAACCTCAGAAATGTCAGAAATTGTCGAATAAATCAAGAAGTACCAAAAAATGTCAAAAATGTTATAAAACTTAAAAAACGTCGATAATGTTAAAAATATCACTAAATGTGCAAAACGACAAAGTTCGCAAAATGCTAAAAATGTTAAAAGAATGTCAATACCATGAAATGTCCAAAATGTCAATATGCTGAAACCTTAATTTCTAAAGAGTATTTATGGCGTCTTTTAGTTTTTTTTGATAGTTGTATATGTACACTTTAGAAAAGACAGTAAATTCAACAAACAAAAACGATTGAAAGTCTCATTACTTCGTTGTCAATAGCATTAAAATCTGAATAATACATTTTAGTACGATTTTTGAGCAAGTTACTGTTTTTATATTATAATATTTTATGCCTCTAAAAATTTATTTGCTGGTAAAGATTAGTCAAATCAAATCTTGACCTTCCTTTTATTCTACGTTATTTGCATAACGTATATATTTTATTCTACACTTTCCCGTAAAACGTAATTACGTAATTTATGGTTGTTACTTTTACAATTGTAAGATACATAATAAACTATGCTAACAATGCAAGTATTGAATGCTCTTTCATTCAACAATCACAAATTATTCGTTAAACAAATTAAGGAAAGAGGCACCATTTTGCCCAAAACCTTTTTAATAATGTTAACATTATGAATTAATAAATTAAATTTAATATTTTTAATCGTTAGTTAATCCCTACCTACTCAGTTTTTTCCACAAATATTTTGCTATTTAATATTGAAAATTTTCAATAGTTTTAAAGTGTATGTGAGTGAGTAATAAAACGTAATTAGCATCTTTATGAAGACATTTCACATTTACCATTTCAACGCGTCAGAAAAAAATGCAATAAACCAACTCAAAATTAATAAACTCTGAATGACATAATATTTTAAGATTGACATTATCTCATTATTTTAAATTAAACATATATAATAAGCTATTCCTTTTTTATATTGAAAATATTGTCACGGAAAGTTATGACGTCCGGCTAAGGAGGACCCTGTATATGTCAACTAAGTTGAACTGTCCATTCGGAAAAGACTCTCGAATGTAAAATTTGTTTATATAAATAGGTGTTCTGTGAGCGTTAGAATTAGTCTTGTCATAAATTAGGGGAAATCATAAGTAGTAAAGTATATGCTCTAAGTAAACGTCAGTGAAAATTGTATTTTGTGTTGAACGTTTCAAGGATTTATACTGAAAAGTAAGGCATTGTTTTCATAGTTAATAAAGTAGTAATTGGACAACAGGTGTCTAATTTAACCCACGGGTTCCCTAGCAATATAAACAATTATAATGGCCTTGTTGTTAATTAATATTAAATAATACCTATGTTTGATGAAATATTTTCTCATAGAATTGAAATTGAAATCTTGAAAATAATATTTCGACAACTTCTCATTGAATTGAAAACTTTCCATTAACCTAACGGTTTTATATGAAATATGAATTATCCAAGTTAAATTCGCCACAACGACGATGGCCATTAATATTAGAATTATGGTCATATACTACCATTTATCTTGAATCGTACAGTAGAACTAATTCGATAAAATAAAAATAAAAAAAAATACAAATTTCAAGTTTAACGTTATAATTAATGAAATGTTATACAAAATAAATTAAAACAGTTGCAACATAATTCTGATATTAGTTGGCAAACCATATTTACAACGCAATGAGTTAAATGGCAATTTTCACATAACATAAATTTTCGTGGGTTTCCAAAAGCATGACGATGTAGAATAACTAAGGAAAATGCAAAATTTGTTAGTTATTTGTTTAATTTTATTTCGCACATTCGAGTCAATCCATCTTACGATTTTCAGCAGTGTGGTTACATTGCCACTATTATTTGTTTGGTATTGACAGTATGCATATAAAATATTGTAATATAGTCCGTAGGTTCAATTTTAAAATTATAACAACTAATATTTACTTTCACTTTTCTAGAACTTTATTTACATTTAAACAGCTGATTCACAATACATTCTCATATACGCTAGTCGACGCGGTATCACTGCTTGGCGATCGTGGCGTGCTTCTTTTATAACCCCAGCATAGAAAATTCTCGTCAAATCTTCATCACTCCTTCCGCTGCCGAGTCCTTTCGAGAACCGTTTTTTTTATCTTAGAGCGTTTGTTGTCGTACCGAAATGAAACAGGGTCGGCTTTAGGTAAATTTCGTAACACTGCCGCCCCTTTAATTCTGATTGTCCCGATCAGAAACATCCCCTCCATGGTAGGGAGCGAGTCGATCTAAATGAACCACCTTCAATTTAGCCTTGGGGTTTCGACGGATCCGGTAGACGACGTCATTAAGCCTCTTGACCACCTCGTATGGACCATCCCAGGCGGGTGTAAGCTTTGGGGATTTACCCTTGCTCCGTTGGGGGTTGTACAACCAGACTTTGTCCCTCTCCTGGAACCCGACTGAATTGGCCTTGAGGTCGTATCGCGTCTTCATCCGGTCACTGGTGGCCAGCATCTGCGTTCGAGCTAATTCGTGTATTGCCAGCATGTTATGTCGGAGCTGGTCGGCATAATCGTCGATGTCTTGGGGAGGTTCTTCGGGGGAGCCAAATGCCAAGTCGCATGGTAATCGCAGCTCCTTTCCGAATAGGACCCTGGCTGGGGTCAGGCCTGTACTATTATGTACAGCAGAGCGATATGACAACAGGAATAGGGGAATATGCTCATCCCAATCACGCTGGTTATTGCTGACGACCTTGGATAGGTGTTGTTCCAAGGTCCTGTTGAATCTTTCCACCATTCCGTCCGACTGTGGGTGTAATGGTGTTGTTCTCGTTTTCCTGATCCCCAACATCGTGCAGACCTTCTAAAATACATTCGATTCGAAGTTACTCCCCTGGTCTGAATGTAATTGGTGTTGTTCTACTAGCACCGTCGCTACCGTGGTTGCCTCTTGGTTGGGTATCGCATATGACTCAGGCCATTTGCTGAAGTAATCTATTGCGACCAGAATGTATTTGTTCCCCCTCTCAGACTCGGGAAACGGACCGGCGACATCGATGGCAATTCTCTCAAATAGGACGCCCACATTGTACTGCTGCATTCTGCCCTTGGTCCGGGTCTTCGGGCCCTTACTGGCGGCACAGGTGGCACATTTGCGGCACCAAGCTCTGACGTCTTCGAAGTAATTCACCCAGTAGTACCGCTGGCGAACTTTGTCAAGGGTTTTATTCATGCCCAGGTGGCCTCCGGTAATTCCATCATGTACTTCGGTCAGGATGGCTGGTACCTTTTTCTTCGGAACTACCAGCTGGGACTTGGCTTCTCGTCCATCCGCGCTTTCCCAAACTCGCTTGAGCATTCCATTGTCTACTCTTAGAGAGTCCCATTGAGCCCATAACGATTTCAGCACGCCGGAGTATCTAGCTACCTCGTCCCATCGTGGCCTGGGTGCCCCTCTCGTTTTGAGTGACAAGATTGGTTCGATGTCTGGATCAGCCATTTGGTCCTGGATGCACTGTTCCGTTGTCCACTCTTCATTGGCCTGCACTCGGATCTGCCTGATGGAGATACCCTCTCGCTGTTCCGTCTTCAGACAATGTCCGCATTCCGCTCTACAGGGTCTTCTGGATAGGGCATCGGCATTATTGTGCAAACGGCCGGCACGGTGTTCCACCTTGAAGTCGTATTGCTGTAATTTCTCCATCCATCTGGCCAGTTGTCCTTCCGGTGTCTCCATGTCCAGCAGCCATTTGAGTGCGGCATGATCTGTTCGGATTAAGAAATGACGACCATAGAGGTATTTGTGGAAATGGTCAACAGCCCTTATTATTGCAAGAAGTTCTTTTCTGGTGACGCAATAATTTCTTTCCGATTTCGAGAATCCACGGCTGTAATACTCGATCACCCTCTCTTCACCATCTTGCACCTGGGATAGGACGGCCCCCAAACCTGTGTTGCTGGCGTCGGTGTCTAAAATGAACTTGCCGGACTGTGTAAGAAAGGCTAGGATTGGGCTGGAACATAGTGCTGCCTTTAGTCGTCTGAATGATGTTTCGCAATCCCGATTCCAACGGAAGGTCTCTCTCTCAGTGGTCTGAAGATGTAGAGGGGCGGCGATGGTGGCAAATCCCTCAACAAAACGTCGGTAGTATGAACAGAGGCCCAAGAAGCTTCGGAGTTCATGCTTGTCTCTTGGGACTGGCCAATCACGGATGGCTGCTATCTTGTCTTCGTTGGTGCGGATTCCTGACTCGGACACGACATGGCCCAAAAACTCTACTTCTTTTTGGAACAAGGAGCACTTCTTCGGGTTGAGTCTCAGGTTGGCATTATTAATTCTGGAGAATACTTCGCCCAGGTTCTTCAGATGGTCGTCGAATGTCTGACCCATGACTAGAATGTCGTCGGGGTATACTAAGCACGTCCTCCATGTTAACCCGCTCAGTACATACTCCATTAGCCTCTCAAATGTAGCGGGTGCATTACATAACCCAAAGGGCATGACCGTGAACTGAAACAGCCCTTTACTGGTGGAGAACGCTGTCTTCTCTCTATCGTTTGCGTGTAGACCAACCTGCCAATATCCACTTTTTAGGTCTAGTGTGGAGAACCAACGGGAGCCTGCTAGTGTGGTCAAAGTGTCATCGATTCGGGGTAGTGGATAGCTGTCTTTCTTCGTGACGTCATTCAGCTTTCTGTATTCCACACAAAATCGGGTGGTTCCATCCTTCTTTTTGACTAGCACGGCGGGAGCAGACCAAGGGCTGATGGAAGGCTCAATAACTCCATTTTGTAACATGGACTCTATGTTTTCCTCGACTGCCTGTTGTTGGCCCAATGGCAGTCGTCTAGGTGGTATTCTGATGGGTTGAGCCTTTCCGGTATCTATTCGATGCTGGATGATGTTGGTGCGACCGGTGGTTCCATCTTGACTGTTAAAAATTTGCCAGTGCTTTGTGATAAATTGCTTGGCTTTCTTCTGGTTCTCTGGTGTCAGGTGTGTCAAATGGTCAGCAAACTGTTGTAGGAACTCTTTACTGGGCCCTGTCTCCTTCACCGACGTCTGGTACTCTTCTTCGCAATTGATGATGGTCTCTACTGGCTCGAAACAAGCTATCTCTTGACCATTGGCAATTCTGATGTCGTTGTTGGACAAATTCAGGACTCTGATCGGTATATCTCGTCCGGTTTTAACTATAGCCCGTCCAACTAAGTAGTCATGAGTTGAGTGTACGGGCTCCACCATTCCAACGCAGCTCCCAGGATTGCTGTCTAACTGCCCATGAATAATCTGTTCCGTTCAACCGGGAATTCTAGCTGAAGACTTTGCCACAATTTTTATGGGGTGACTGATGTGTTGACGGGCCGTATCAATACAAATTCCTCATTTAGGAACCGAAGAACATCATATCTCGGGTCGAACATAAATCCATGCTGGCTAATTAGGTCCATTCCCAGTATAAAATCGTCCTCAATATTCGCTACCAGGACCCTATGCCGGATCATGTTGTCTCCTATCTGTAGCACGACATCTGCTTCACCCTGTATTGACATGGACTCGCCGGTGACAGTTCTGAGCTGGATGTTATTGGTAACTGGCCGAATTTCTGATGCTCTCAAGATCCTGGACTTGGCAATGGACACAGCGGCGCCGGTGTCGATGGTGATGGTAACTGCTCGCCCATTGATGGTGCCTCTGATGACTAGGCTGCCGCTATCTCGGCAAAATCCCCGGATGGATAACGTTTTGGGGGCTGGTGGAGGAACAGTCAGCATTCGCCCCCCTATGCTGACTGACTGACGGTCCCTGGGCATGTGGCTGTTTTGTTGGTTACCCCTGATCGGTGATCTTTCAGGTGGCCTCACTCGACAATCACGTTGGAAGTGTCCTGTCCGTCCGCAGCGGTAACATGCCCCCCTGGTGCCAGTTCTTTGTGACCGGTCTAATATTTTGTTCAGACCAGCCAGCAGCGCTTGAAATGGTGACTCTGACTCTTCCTGGTTGAAGGAAACTGCTCGGACCCTCGGCTTGGACATGTTCATGACGGCCTCTACTTCCAAAGCCCGAAGTAGAGCTTCATTACTCTTCTTGACGCCACTCAGTCTTAAATTTTTTTGAACTTCCCATTTCTGATGCCGTTTATGAAACTCTGTGTGGCCAACTGGTCTTTCGTTTCCTCTGGCAGGTCTGGGTAGGACAAGTGAACTAACCGTCTAATTTCAGCTTCGAATTCTTGGAGGCTTTCACCGGATTTTTGCGTTTTTCCACTCAGTTGGACTTGGTATACCTGGCTCAAGGATTGATTGTCGTAACGTTTGTCTAGGATGGCGATGATCTTGTCGAAATTGCCTTGTTCATCAACTGGAATGCTTTGTAGGAGTTCTAGGGCCGGACCTCTTAACGAAATTACCAGAGAAGTAGATTTTTCTTGGTTATCCCATCCATTAGCTATAGCCACGGCCTCAAATTGCCGTTTATACATGGGCCAAGATGAACTGCCATCAAATGTGGGTGGTTTACTAACGGAACCTCTGGTACTCACGGTGTTCTGGTATTTTCCTCGCTGTAAGTCCTGCTGCATATTTTTAATTTCTGTTTCTACCTTGTCTTGGATGGCACTGATTTGGTCTTGAACTGTGTTTTGAATTGAACTGATTTCAACTTTTACCTGGCTTTGGATAGAATCGAGGTCATCTACTTTGGTTTCAAGAGTGTCCACGGTATTTTTTATGGTCTTAATGTCATCATTTATCTCTTTTATATCTGACTCAACTATTTGCATTCTTTCATTAACTGTTTCATTAACTTGTCTTACTATTTGCATTAGTTGTTCAAATTGCATTTGTCTTTTTTCTTCAGTTATTTTAAATTCATTTTGTCGTTTTAATTCAACTTGTTCTTGTTTTTCTTCTAATAATTTAAATTCATTTTGTCGTTTTAATTCAAGTTGATCTTGTTTTTGTTCAAATATTTTAAAATCATTTTGTCTCTGTTCATCTAATAATTTAAATTTCGAGAACAATCCTTCAATTAAATTATGTTGTTTTTCTTCCATGGTAGTTACAAGATTTTCTAATTCTATTTTACGTTTTTCATCAAAAGATTTTACTAACCTTTGTTGAACTTCTTCTTGATGTTGTTTTTCCTTCTTGTCACGTTTTTCTAGAATCTGTGCAATTTTTTCGTGCAGTCCCTCTGTAACCTGCTTCACTATTTTTTTTGGTAGTTTCGTCCATACTACAGGTTTCCATAAATCAAATTAGGATTTTAACTGCACTAATCCTTTACTTCTGATCACCAAATGTAATATAGTCCGTGGGTTCAATTTTAAAATTATAACAACTAATATTTACTTTCACTTTTCTAGAACTTTATTTACATTTAAACAGCTGATTCACAATACATTCTCATATACGCTAGTCGACGCGGTATCACTGCTTGGCGATCGTGGCGTGCTTCTTTTATAACCCCAGCATAGAAAATTCTCGTCAAATTCTCATCACGCCTTCCGTTGCCGAGTCCTTTCGAGAACCGTTTTTTTATCTTAGAGCGTTTGTTGTCATACCGAAATGAAACAGGGTCGGCTTTGGGTAAATTTCGTAACAATATGAATGTTTTATTTTACTATATTTATTGAATGAATCCATCTTATAACTAGATTTTAGCTTTTTGGTAATTTTAAGCTTATCAGTACTCACTAAATAAAACAAAAACTGTTTTGCCTTTGCCTGTTTATATATAGGTTGGTAAACCAGTTATCAGTGTTGAAAACTGGTTTTTACAACCTTCGTTAACATTTAAAATAATTCAAGTCGTGACTATTATACGAATGGGATTCGTTCATTGGTTATTTCTAGTAATATGACAGCAAATATTTGATCTATATGTCAAGGTAACAAAGTTTCTGTGTCAACAAAACTGTATACATGTACTATGTATTTTTGACGTTTTCATATTTATTCTGCCTATTATCAAACCTCTATTGTATACTTCTTATTAGATATTGCAATTTCATAGTCAGTAGATACTTGGTGAATGTTTAATCAATAAAAAATCTAATATTTATTTTATATTATTAATTTATTGTTATCGATGAGTATATGTCAACTATATTTGGCGTAGATCACTTAGTTCTATTTGTACTTTTCGGTTAACTAGTTGTTACCCACAGCCAGTAAATATTCACTGCATGTCTTCCTATTAGTCTTTACAAATTTTATTAAATGCATGCCGAATGTTCACCTGAAGTACAGCTGCCAGGCCAATATTACCTTTGGTTGAGTTTAATTCTACTTACTTATATTTATTTTTAAGGGTTTTTAAAGGTATTCTGAGGATAAGTGACTTAAAAATTGGTTTTTATCGTACTGAAAATCTAACAGTTAATATATGTGTACCAAATCTTCACTCAATGTCGCTTCAGTGCTCTATATTTATTGACAACTTTTTTTTGAAGCAAATTAATTATATTCTCCGGGTGGATACGAAATGACAAATTGAATTTTCGATTGGACAGTTTTTTCATTATCCATTGGATAGTCGGGTATTAAAAAACTAACGAGTAGATATTTCAATGGGTATCCAACAGAAGCTGCCACTCTCGTTTTAATCGATTACATTGTCTCATGAATATTCATATGTTTCCTCGTCTGATGGATTTCCTGCAACAAATTCAAAATTAATAAGTTCGTTTGCTGATATCTTCTTAAATTGAATTCGTATCGTGAATTTGTATTAGAGGATTTGTATGTTAACATTTCGCTTTATTATACAAGAATTCTTAACAAATTATTCAAATAGTTCTTAGTTTTAGAGAAAATCGGACCAGTGATCAAAAATTAATTCCACCCCAAACTGTTCAGATGTTTTTAATTGACCTCTTTTGTAAGGTTTGCATGAAAATGCTTTTCTTTCTATTTTCAGTTCTCAGTGATGTTGAAATATCATCAGGATATGTATGTCACTTAGGTCAGAAGACTATTTCAAGGTCAGAAGGCTATTTCACAAAATTCAATATGCCTCTAGACGTATCCTTATAAAAGAAATTGTAGACTAAATTAGATTAGTTAAAATTCGTTGATACGTTTAAATTGACATGTGTACGTTAAATCTTTATTTCCAGTTTGTGGTTGTATGTATGTTGTACGTTGTGTAATGTGAAATATGCAGCGATACAAATATATTTTTAAGAAAACTTGTTGGTTCCTCTTATATATAAACGAGAAGCGTTGAGGGCAGCTAACTCCCACTCTGCCTAGACGTCTATTGCTGATCATTTACGATTCACTATATGTGCTATAAAACCTATATTAATTGATTGTCGTTGGTACTAGTATAGCTAAGTCAAATTTCTTTCTATATCAACAGAATTTGTCTGATTCCTTTCTTCCCTTCTCCCAAAAACCGATCAGCCTCCTAAAATGTACCGTATTCCATAGCAAGGTAATAATTGGAAATTGGCACTTGATATAGTTGGGGTTTTCCCATTAGTCTATTTATTGAGAGAATAATTCATTATTCATGAGCCAAATTTATAAAGCACTGTATTTAAGTTTTAGGTATTTTGACATTTCCATTGTTGACATTTTCGACATTTTTGAAAATTTTTACATTTTTATATTTTGACATTTTTATATTTTAAACAGTTTTATATTTTTAACATTTTTAACGTTTTTGATATTGCTCACTCTTTTCATAATTAGCGTGAAGTTGACATTTTTAGTTATTCCTGCTAGATTTTGGATTTTTTATGTTTTGAACGTTTTAATTTTTTTATTTTCTCATTTTAGAGTTTTAGCAAAACAATTTTCACTAATTTAGTTTATTTTTATGCTCATTTTATAAATATTTGTCACTTCTATTTTTTATATTTCGACGTTTTCTAATTTTTTGAGATTCCATCTACAATTAATCAGATACACTTCTCAGTACCCACCTCTCATAAATTTAATAAAATGACGAATAATGTCTCCATTCCTTAAAAAGAGTCAATCTAACATGCAATGAATAAATAATCCTCTTAACGATTATCGAAAATTTGTATTTTCCCAAGTATTTAAATTCAGTGCTAGCGAGTTCAAGAGAAGAAAATGTATTCAAATTTTACGTCTGCATCATTTTTAGTTGCCCTAGTAATTAATAAAATGTGGCCCTCATCCATACCGAAATTTTAGCTAAATGTCTCATCAAATCACTATTAGTTTAAAGAATAATTTCATAATTCTCATACCTGTATTATTTTCGGTTATCATGAAGTTTTCTTAATATATACTGCCTCCTATCGGATAACTGGAATTTCGCACAATGATAATTTTCGCCTCTGTTTATTTTCAAATAGTACATATCTCAAGAATAGCACCAGTATTACTTTCAATTTGCGAGATATTGAATTCCCTTTAAAACAGTAGTGACCCCCATTCAATAGACAATTTTCACAAAATGACGAATTCACGTAACGCAAGGAATCAACTTCTTCATTCTCATGCCTGTATTACTTTTGGTTTCATAATTTTTCAAAAAATAATTTCAGACGTGTCTTACATGATATATTTGAATTTTTTCACTACTTCCAGAGATTTCCCTCAAAAAACATGCAAATGTACAAACCAATTTTATTTCTTTGTATGTTAGTAAGGCTGTATTCTCAAAAATAGCAGGAAATAGGTATAAGGAACAATTGGCCCAAGTTACTCATAAATTTTGCGCCGAATCCGAAAATGTAAGGAATATTGAATTTCCAGAGCTACCATGGATTTTCCGTAGAAGTGGCAAAGCTCTGAAATTATTTGTAAAAGAGATAATTCGACTCATCACCAAATTAAAAACAGTACCCTTTTTTAGTTTGCTAGATTTTTTAATACGGCACTAAAATGGAAGGAATCATCCTTCTTAGTTTTATTCATGTCTAATCAACTGACATATAAGTGGTAGGTGGTAATTATGTCAATAAACATTTTCACAATTTCCTTAAAACTCTGAAATTTCTGTTCGATTCTCATATTCAAACTACTTTATGATACCATCTTTTCGAAATTTTACTCATTGAACGCAAGGCAATGTGTTATTTCTAGTCCAGAACTTTCATCAGTTGCGCTTTCCTCAGCTAATTGAAATTTCCAATCAGTATTTAGTTATTTCATTTGAAAAAAACTGAGAATTTAATATTTGATCGCGAAATGAACACCTGTATCCACCACCCTCAAGGAAAACTGTTCTTCAGTAAATCGTCGAATCTCTAAAAGATGTTATCTTGGTTGGTTTGATTGGTTTTGGATATTTAAGAAATTTTTCGGGTGTGATTTCAGTCCTGGGAGTTGCAGGGTGGAAGTGTTGCGCACAAAAAAACTTCCGTGTTTTGGGCAACGCTATAGGCTAGTTTGCCCTGAAACTCAAACACTCCATTTATTTCGCGATTAAATGTTAAATACGACTAGAAACATATTGTCGTGCGTTCGACACACATTAAAATCGAATCAAAATATAGTGTCATAATTGGTATCATTGGTTTTAGTAAAGAATTTGATTTTATGATTTCCTAGGAATCATGGACTAATAGAGTGTCAGCTAGTGACAGATTTCGGACCACCATTTTCTCGCTTCAGCCTCGAAGGGGGTTGAAAAGTTGTTATTCAAAAAAAAAGTTTTTTGCCCGATTTTCTCTCCTCTGTCATGTGCAAATGTATTTTATTATGCACCCAAGTATCAAAATAGGATAGGTATAAGTATCGCATGCGGCTAAAGGGTAGAGATAAGGAAATATTGCTGTAAAGAAAATATTGTACAATCTTGAACGATTCCTCTCACTAGTCTTTCTTGGTCATTAGCAAACCTTATGCCCGTTTTTTTTTGTGGACACCCCTCGATATCAACCTTCATTCTTCTACTTAGCAGAAGCGAGAAAATCGTGACCATATTGTTACGTAATCTTAAATGATCACGGTCCTTATCTTAACCCTTCGCCAACATGCTACTCTTATGCCTATGATATTTTGATGCTTGGTTGCATCCCAAAATTCATTAATTTAACATGGCAGAAGCGAGAAAATCGGAGCAAAATATCAAAATATTTAACAATAATTCCCTTTTGACGGTCTATAAATACTTCATACACAGCACGACTAACAATTTGTAGTCTCTGTGAGCTAGTTTCCCTTGAAACTCATACATATGTCATTCATTTCACGTTAAAACTTTATCTTTAACACATATGTGTATTTGGGTGTCTCTGTGTATGTGTACATGCATTTTACTCGCAAATTACAAATTTTCATTCGCCCCATGACAGGAAAAATTTCCTTTGAAATTATTCGACATCCTTCCTTAATTCACAACGTTTTCCTGAAAGAAACTTTTTCATTATTCGCTGAAACTCCGACTGTCATTTTCATGTTTCGTGTAATTGAAAAGCTTTTAAATGCTGGGGAAAAAGTTTTATTGAGATCGCACGAAATACTTTCCTAAAGGAAAAAGAAATTTAATGAACCTTGCTCAAACACTAAAAGAGTGTGCAGATCGAAGTTATGAAAGGCATACAAGGTTTCCTCTTTACAGATTGCACTTATTAGTCAACGCTTTTAAAGGACGTTGATTGATAATATTTTCGGTTTGAATATAATTTCTGTGATGAAAAATAGGGCTTTTATGTCTTTATGTTGCCTTATATTACCCAGCATACAGATATTTCACGTTTGCTTGGAGTTATATCAACAGGTTATTTGAATAACTACCACATTTGAATAAATTCTCACAATAGTTCAAAGAAAATTGTAATGAATGGCAAATTTGAAAATAAATGATATGTGTATATATTCGGAATAGACCCCCTTTGTAATCGGAATGGGCAAGTATTATGAATCGTAGTATCTGTATCACAGGGTTTGTAAATTATCTTAATATGATGTCGAGAATTTTATAACTGCTTCTAATTAATCCAAGGAAATAATGATCTCATTTTGTTCCAATGTTATTCACTAGACGTTTAAGTAACAAAATAGTTAACAGTAAACCAGTCAGCTATTAATAGTTTATAAGGGATAATTGAATTAGTTATACAGGATGGTTCAAAAAATATTGTATTGCGTGGCACATAAGTTGTTACGAATACAAGGTGGTTGAAATAAGAGTGGAGCAAAACTGTAGTTGTACAGAGTGGACATTTGCGTTATAGGAAGGAGTATAATTACAGTGGTACAGAAGACTTCAAAAAATGTTAGAAGCAGCTGAATATACACTATGGTTGAAATATAAGGTGCAGTCGAATTATAGCTACACAGGGCGGTTAAAAAAAGTTTTATAGAGTGCAACATAAGTATAGGTGCTTAGACAGGGTGTTCGTAGTAAGGATGGAGTTTAATTATTAATATTCAGTGTGTATCAAAAATTTGTTATATAATCATAAGAGTTAGGATATTTGACTTATAGGTATAATATATTTATACGCAGAAGTTCAAAAAAATTTTAGAAGCAGTTGCATATACCTGGTGGTAGAAATAAATGGTTAAGTAATATTATAGTCATAAAATGTGGTTCAAAAATGTGAATTTTGTTATTTAGGGTAAACTATGAACCTTTGCATAAATGTAATACTAGACATATGGGGCGAAGTAAAATCGTAGGTATACAGGAATAATTTAAACAGTAGAAAAATCGAAAAAGTCAATAGTGTGGAGAGGATTTAGACCACTACAGGGTGGTTTTAAAGATATCAGGACCGTTGCAATATTGTGTTGAGCTGAAGAGTTGAATTATAGTTGTACCGGGTGGTTCAGAAAATGATAGACAAATAAGTTATATAGGGGTGACCAATACACAGAAGCATATACACTGTGGATGCAATATAGAGTAAATTAGAGTTACAGTTATAGAAAGTACAAAATAGTCGTACAAATAATAAAACAAAGAAGAAAAGTTAAAAAATATTTGAAAAATATAGAAAAAGAATAGAAGTTAGAGAGGAAGAAAGAGAGAGAGATATGACCATACGCTAAAATTTTCAATAGAATTGTTCCTTAAATTAGACAAAAAAGAAGATATGTCTGAAAATAGTGATTGATTGCACACGGTTTCTAAACGGTTTTTATTTTAAGTCAGCTAAAGTCGGTTATTTTTTAAATATAAATTATTAATGTAAACAGACAGGTTCATTTATATTAGTAGTCATTGATCCGAACGGTTTACCGCCGTATAGGTCTTTTGGACTGCAGCATTATTGACCACATCTAGTGCTAACTCTGGCCGCTAGCCATCGACGACAACATGTAGAGAATGACAACACTGGAATATGGAATGACATCTGGTCGTCTTCTCTGATGAATCTTGATTCTGCTTGGGTAAACATGATAGCCTAAGAAGGGTTTGACGACGTCGAGGAGAAAGACGTCAGCCTCAATTTAATGTTGAGGGATTTGTACTCCGAATAGTAGGCGTTATGGTATGGGATGCTATTTCACATGGAAGTAGGATCCTTTGGTCTTTGTTCGAGGCTACATGACAGCACAACGATTTCTTCAGGCAGTAGTCGACCCTTATGTACTCCCTTAAATTAATCGGTTTATGGATCCCATATCTTAACAAGACAATGCTCAGCATCACGTTGCTAGAGTTAGCTTAATTTTTTTGAAGAATTGCCATAGCTTTTTTGCTCCATAGAATATGTTTGGGATATGAGTGGTAGAAGGTTCGGAAATGTACCTCAGCCCCCACGGACTTTGAAGGTTCCGAGCCATGAAATACAGATAGCTTGGGATAGTATTCCTCAAGAAGAAATAGATCACTTTATTGAATCAATGTCAAGACGTTTTGGGGAGTATATAGATAATCGCAGTGGACAGATGCATTATTAAACTTTTAAAAAATATTAAACTCCTTGCTATAACATATTTGTTTTATCACAACTATATTTAATTTATACATCGCCTTCGGGGTGTTGCTATTTCTGTGTCAGTGAGTATATTTGACCTAAACCCATACGTAAAAATAAGATAACTTTTCTGTTTATTTAACTCGTCAATTCCTTCTAAATCTCCATTATAGATTTCTGTAATATCCTAAATTACGATACTTTTGCCAATTATCTACCTATTAAACTAATAATTGTTTACAATCTAGAAAATTTTATTTAATATTTTTCCTAATACTCTTGACTTGTAGTTAATAAAAGATAAATCACTCATTTGAGTGTTCATTAAATATTCTAATAATAATGAGTAAGTAATGACAATATTTGTTTTCTGGTTGTTTCTCTTTTCCATTTTCAGTATTTGCATACTTTTAGACCTGGTTTAAGAACTTGATATAATATTGCTATTACTTAATTCTATATAGTAACATAATGGATTGTAGCGAGAAAAATGGATCCACATTCATTGATTGTTTTCATGGAAAGGTATTCATTAAATTTTGTCAAAAATATCTAATTTAGATTAGAATTTAATTGATAAGTGGCTCAGATCCACACCTTGAATTTAAATATACTGTTCGTTATCTCAAGTATGGTGTTACTATAGAATTAAAAATACTCTTGAACCGACTTCAAAAGTAAGGAGGATTCTCAATTTGTCTCCATATAGGATTTTCTTTTTATGTGTGTTCAATGATTATTTGAAATCGGATGAAGAAAATTGGTTCGTTTAAACTGGATACTGTTAAAGCAGATCCCGAAGTGGTCCCATATTTCAATCAACGACATACCTTATAGCGTTTTTTAGAAAGTCGGAAAAACATTTTAACCGACTTTCTTACCTTTTGTGAAGGCGAGAGTTTTAAAAAAAAAGCAAATCTCTCTATTCAGAACTTAAATAATTGATAATAAATTGGAATTAAATGAAAATAAATGTCAGTTAATCAACTTTAAGATGGAGGTTCTCAGTCTGTCTCTATATACAGTGTTCAAAGTTCGAATTAAATGAAAAACTTTTTTATGAATAATATTTAGAGAAAAGGTTATTCTTCATAAACAAATTTACGTGTTCTAAAACGTTAACTGTTATCATTAGAAGTCCTTTATTTCTGATAACATCTAAAATTGTTACGAAACAGATGTAATTAGAATTAAAAACTTTATCTAATTCTGTCATATCACCAAACATGGTATAATAAATACTGACTTTTTTCACCCGTATAAGGGGGTTTGACCAAAAACATCAAATTTGCTTAAAAGTCAAATAACTTTGTTTTATAACAAGGTTTGTTACAATTAAAAACTGTATAATTTCTTTCAATGAAAAGAATTTCGCCGAGGAGGGAATACAAAATGAATGTAATTGCAACTATATCATCTACAATCAATTATATTCCGAATTACGAAAACTATTAATAGACTACATACCTTAAATATAGGCAACAACATTTACGCATACTCTAATTATGGGTTGTCTTAAGCCTAACATTCAGTGAATCATTAATTTTGTATAACACGTGACGTTTAAATTTAATGTTATTGGGTATATTTAAGTAAAGACAAAAGATTAGATCACAAATTCAAGGTAAAAAAATTGAAAAAAATTGTTAATGTGAAAAGAGGGCACACAGTTTGAGTTAAACATTGCCGAGCGAGATGCTGCACTTTTTTGGCACTCAATCTCGAGTCTTCCTTTCGGCTATCACAGAACACAGTACCATTTAGTGAGTTGCAGCGTTGCAGCACACTTTATTCAACACATGCACGTATCGGTGTTTGTGCCTCTTGCCGGCACAGGTAGGTGTCAAATAGGACGTAAACGGAGTTGATAGTTGGCGATACATATAACTCAATTTATTCGTCCTACTAGACATAATATATGACTATAACAAATAAATAATTTTTTACAATGTTTAACTTTTAAATTTATGAATAGCTACATTATTTAATACTAAATATTACTAATTTAAACGGTGTCGATCAAGAGCGAGCCGGTGTAGTTTATATTTCGTTAATGCTTACACTCCATCTGAGGCTTGGCACAAAGTGTATCATAAACTGTTATTGGGATCGTGTCAGCACCTTGACACATTTGAAGGTGTTGTCAAAAAAAGTGCAGCACGGCACAGTGTTACACAAACTACGTCTACCATACAATTAGTCCACTTAATTGGAATTATTTGTTAAACTTTCTTATTACATATAAATATTTAGAATACAAATTATGCTATTCTATTCATCAGTAACGACATTTGTCAACATCTTTAATGTTGCTCAAATTTAAAAAAAGTTATTTTTGCAATGTCGAAAAAGTTAATTAGAATTGAAAATTGCATGCAATTAAGCCATTACATCACTAAAAATGGTAAGATAAATACATTTTAAAAACTGAACTAAATAACAAATATTTAAGTGTTTTTTACATCAATTAAAAACTTTTTCTGAAGTCGATGCCAAGTTAAAGTGAAAACAATTAGAAAAGTACAATAGGGAGTTGCATTTTGCAATTTTGCTGTTCAAGTTGGCACCGACGTCAGAAAAATATTTAATTGCGGCAGAAATTAGGTTTTTTATGTTTATTGAGTTTAGCTTAGCTCCTTTTTTAACCGACTTCCAAAAAGGAGGAGGTTATCAATTCGTCGCGTATTTTTTTTCGCTTTTTTTTGTATGTATGTTACCTGATTTCTTCTCCTGTGGTGCACCGTTTTGAATGAATATGGTCTTGTTTAATAGAGTATATATCCGGATTGGTGAAACTTCAAATTTTGGAAAAGAATTCTATTGGTAAAGTGATAAAATTTGTGAATGAACACAGGCGTGCATGGAAATCGACCAATATCCACAATATTTTGGTCGATTTTTCGATAACTTCTTATGAATGTCTATAGTTTCTTAACTTTTAATCTATTAATGAAGGTCCTTAGGTGATCTCATATACTTTTCTGCCACGTGCAACTTGCAGTTTTGCAGAAAATCGCCGAAAATTCCAAAATTCTTATCAAAAATTTCATCGAAATAACATAACGGACATGTCCTCATAAATATTTTAATTCCAACGTAATAGTGCGGTAATTTTAGGCACTGGAAGTTTTAATTACGAATTTGAAAATTTTCTATGTACATCTCAAGCATATAGGTAGTAAAACATAGTATTTTCGGCTCCTTAAATCAATGAGTACCATGCTCCTTTTGTTTGTATACTAGGCAAATACTATTTAATTGCAAATTTTTCCATTTTGCTAAGACGATGCTTTTGGTTGTCACATTATCCCGGCCTAATAGAAAATTCAGTGACAACACATGTCAAACTTTAAACTGCATTTATAGACAGGGTGTTTAGTTATAGCAAACAAAATCACAAAGTAAAGTGATAGAAGGAATTGCATTTATATATAGATTGAAATATAGGACGGACTAGAATGGTAGTGGTCCGTAGGCAGCTGTATATACAGGATGGTTGGAATATAGGGTGGACTGGACGTTTGGTGGTACAAAAATGTTGGACAAATGTGAAATTAATTATATAGGGTGATTAAAAATTTTTATATGATGTGGACATAAGCAAATCATATACAGGATGGTTGAAATACATGCTGGAGTTGAATTATATTTATACAGTGTGATTAAAAAATTATTTGTTTTATAGCCCATAAGAAGTTGCATAAAGTGTGGAGAGGAATTAATGTTACACAGGGCGATAATATAAAATGTTAAAAATGAAATAATTAATGGGGTAGCCCACAAGGAGGTATATACTATGGTTGAAATATAGGACGAATTTGACTCCGTAAATATGGGATTCATTCTACTGCGACCTATAGTTTACAGAAAGCAGCTAACAAATTTATGCTTGTCCGTGGCCAGTCGTATGTACATGATGGTACATAGGACGGAGTGGATTTATCTATAGTTATACAGAGTTGTCAAAAAAAGTTGAAAAAACGTTATAGGCGTGGTCAATAAGGCATAAATATATTTTGGGCTTATTAAGTCAACGCGTACTAGTACATTTTGTTCGTAAACATTTTGTCAATTTAAATGAAAATGTATCATTGTGTAATGTTGAGGCTTTCGATGTTACCTGGTTCTGTCTATTAAGGTTATACATACAACATGAAAAATAAATAATGAAAACAACCTGAGTACAAAAAAACTAAAAAGTTGAAAATAAAACATTTTTTAAAAAAATACACCCGACTTCCACCTATAACTAAAAAGCTAAAAATAATTATAACAAAATACAACTCTAGCAAATAAATAACACATTCAATGTTGTTAGACCTACCCAGGAAGTAAAAAATGTTAACATTAAAAGGTGCTCAATCTGTTCAAATTAATTACCTACCAATCTAGTATATTTTTGAAGTCGGTGCCAAGCATCAATCAAGTTTGATGAAGTAGTAGAAAAGTATGCAACGAAGGATTTTAGATTTGCTTGGCACCGACTTCACAAATATATTAGATTGGTAGGTAATTAATTTGTACAGAATGAGCACCTTTTAATGTTTACATTTTTTACTTCCTGGGTAGGTACCTAACAAGATTGAATGTGTTATTTATTTGCTAGAGTTGTATTTTGTTTTAATTATTTTTAGCTGTTTAGTTATAGGAGGAAGTCGGTTGTATTTTTTAAAAAAATGTTTTATTGAAGTCGGCTTTTGACTTTTTAAAAATGTATTTATTTTTCAAATGATATTTTTTTACATAAGTGACACTCATAAAACAAGTAATCGTTCCGTAAACACTGTTTCTACATTTTCCTCGTTTCCAAGCGTATTCGTTTCTCCTAAACGTTATAAAAAGTTTTTTGAGCTTTATCTCCGTAAGTAAATGCTCCCTTGCCGAAATCAAATTAAAACAAATCTTTCTCAACATTTACAGTGTAATTTTTGTTCCAGATAATCTCCAACAATGGCGGCCTTTGTAGCGAAGCAAATGGTTGGAAACAAATTAAGCGCCGTTAAAGGTAAATAATAGAAGGTTTTTATTTGCTTTTTTCACCGGCAATATCAATATATTATAAAGCAGAAATCGGGCGGTTTTCGGTATCACAATTCGAATCTTTAAGAAGCGATCGTAATTCGAAATATACACACATTTTATTGTGCACAGTTGGTGCGACTGATTTATGTCGTCGCCGTTGTTTATTACGGGATTTAAGAAATGCTGCTGCGAGATAAATTTCTTTAGATGTTGTGTGTGTTTTCTTGTCTTTCGCAGTGCACTGAATAGAATTTATGACGTCATTTTATGTTTTGTGCTGGCACAAGAAAGTATACTTATTGAAAACTCGAAAATGGAGACAACCAAAGTAAACAATAGTTAGAGGATATAAATGTCGCTCTTAAAATAATTGATTTGCTGTACGAGGGTATATAGAGTAACCACTTGAAAAGAGTATTACCCAATATTAAGCTCTAATATGAAATATTACAAAGGGATCAGCGACAGTGCACTTTTGTGGGAACGTTAGATTTGCTTGAACAGTTTTGGCACTATTAAAGCTGTAACTCTATGGAATTTTGTATAGATCTACGAATTCTCGTTACAATCTATCAGCCCACCTAAATTAACTTTAAGTGGCTCTTACAGCCTCTTACTGAGAGACAACTTAGGAATGTTTAAGCACTTCTTGGGAAATAGCACCGCAATTAACGAAATTACTGTATATTTCGAGACGTTTCGGGGTCTAGGTCAGACATCGTTGTCAATGGCAAAGAAATTATGAAAAAAAGGCACAATTCTAAAATATAAAATTACAATGTTTGACAATCTATTTGATTTATGACGTAACTAAGAGAAATTTAATTTGAGAATATACAAGCTAGCAAAGAAACTTTAAAGGTCATATAATAATAAAGTTCCTTTCAAATTTGAAGAATTTGAAAGGGGTGATCTGCAGAATTTTATGTGGCGCTCCTAGGTGCAACTTTGTTATAAGATAGTGTATTCCCCAAAAATGCGAAGAAAGAATTTTGTTAATTCAGTGATCCCATTAAAACCATAAGGTAAAACCTAGAAAAATCCTTATGAACTATAAGGACATGACCATTAGCAATTTCTTCCTTAAACATCAGCAACCAAGATCGATTGAATTCTACGGCGATGGTAGCGATACAATCGTTTTGATTTAACAAAATTAAAGCAGACTCTTTCAGTTTCCGTTTCGTGCTTCTTGGTGTTATATAACTAAAATTTGAAATTGTATTTTATGGCCAAGGTCCCAAGCATTTTAGGTAATTCTGGAATTATCAAACAGTGGATTTTTAATATAATTTTTGTCTTGGTTAATTCGAACATTTAGAGGTCTAGAGGATGCTTTAATATAGAATTTATTACATTCACAAGGAATTTTATAAATGCATTATTTTGTATTTTGAGTTGTGTTTTTTGGTTTTGTTTTTGATATAACAGATTTTAGTGTATTTCTGGTTTTAAATCATCTTGATGAATGATATTATATCTGCTGCCAGTCTTTTTAGTCTTTCTGAGAGACCCTCTATGTATGGTATAGTTATTGTGTTTAGTTGATTATCTTGGAAGTCCGTGTTGGTTGTTGAAGTTTGGTGTTGGTTATTAGCGATCGTTTGGTATTTGATTTTGTTTAACTCTTTATTAATAAATGTTTCTGGGAAATTATTAGCAGAAAGCAGATTATGTATAAACGTTTTTTTCTTCATTAATTTTATAGATGATTGAACTAGTGATGTGCCGGATATCCGTATCCGTATCCGCGGATATCTGAGGCAGAAGAAAATCGGTATCCCTAAGTTATTGACCGATTTTTTACGGATCTTTTACGTTATTAATTTTTAATTCATAGATAAAATTTTATATATAGGTGGTTAGGTAACAATGAAAAACTGTTAAATTTCATTCAGATTTTTTTTTATTTTTTAAAATCGTGTTTGGTACCTTTATATCGCAAACATTTATCGTAGTGAAGTGAGTACTATACCGATAGTACATAACTCAAAGGTACTAAATCAACTATCTTTATAATGAGATCTATCACACATCTTGGTAATAAGCTTATTAAAATGATATATTTAAACATTTATTATAGGAAGTTTATAAAATATTATTTAAAATATTTATTAAATTGTGTTAAATATTCGTGTTCAGCTTTATAAAATAATAAAATATTTATTTGACATTTACAATGAGAAAAAAAAACAAAAGTTAAATCTTCGTAATATTTCAAATTCTAATTAAGTAAATTAATACTTCGTGACACATAAAGTATTGACATTAGATTTAAAACAGAGGGACAATTAGAGCAACTTAAAAAAAGTTAAAAGTCATAATTAAAATTAAGTAATGGTACATTGTATTTCAATAAGAGCAACTTGGCAGCTTTCTCCCCTAAAAGGCTGTTACGATTTGGCTCATAAACATTTCCTGCTGCACTAAAAAATTGCTCACTTGGAACGCTTGTCGCCGATGATGATAAATATGTGAGAGCGATGTGACTGAGACCTCCAACTGACTACTTGTTCAGTCTATAACTATCATACTTTAATGTATTTGGTTATGAGAGTTAACTCTTATAGGGGTTAATAACTTTTGTCCAAAACAGATTGTCTCTTTTCAAAGATTTTTGTGCAATATTTACAGCCGCGTCCTCTAATAAAGTTGAGATCCGTATCCGTATCCCTATCCGCGGATCCGGCATATCACCAATTTGAACAGTTGATTTTTGCTCTGTCATATAGAGATTTGATGATACCTCTTTTTACTGAATTTGAATGATTAGAGTAAAAGCTGAGATACCAGTTAGTTCTGTTGTAAACTTCTGTTTCAAATGTCGATTATGTTTTTTTATTAAAATGTCTAATAATGGTAATTTGTTATTCTGTTGAAGTTCTAGTGAATATTGAATAGTTTGTTCTTTTTTTTTGTTTTTGTCGTTAAGTAATTCATTATGTTCCCAAATAACGAACAAGTACTCTTTATGACACCGGTAACTATGGTCGCTGTTTCAGTAATGCTGGTGTGATGGGTTAAGTTAATCAAAATCAAGTATAATGAATGTATATTGTATGAGCGTTGCCGTTGAATAATACTGCGATTTTACTTCTGAGATTTTGACATTGAAGCATGGCTTATCTTGCACTCGTGCTGCTAATAATAATCAGTAATAATTTAAATGGTGTTTAATATATCTAATTTGACTTGAACCAAAAACTCAAACCAATTGTAATAACAAGACTAGACAAACAGCTGGACATACTCGTCATACACTCACGACCGGCGAGAAATTAAGTAACGCTAGACTATGCCAGGATTACGACTTATAGGCAGCGACACAATTCACTGATTTCTCCAGAATTAGGTCGCCGGTAATAACAGTGACTATCTAAGTCGCCGGTTGAATTGAAAATAGTTTAGAAATATATTTTTATTAACCGCTTTCAAGATAAACGTTCTCAATTTGTCTACATACATAGTGTTCCTTTAATATGGAATCAAGTGGAAAACTTATTAATAATATTTAGAAAAAAATATGCATGATCTGATACCTTAAACAAAATCATTATATCTCACGTTTATTAATAATAATTGTATACAAGGTTTGTTGAAAAAGACCAGCTTTCCTTAATAGTGTAGTGAAATACCTACCTATTACCTTTTTACCTATATTACCTAGCATTACTTTTGGCAGTATCGAAAATTGATTAATGAATTAAATTTGACTACAGTTTTTAAAGAAAGAAGGGACAATTTAGGCGATCTTGGGATGAGTAAAAATTTAGATGTTGGCATGTTAATTTGAAGCACTCATTGAAGGTCAATAAACATCGTTATACAGGTTGGTTAAAAAAATGAAATATGTAGCCAGTAAGCAGTTGCTTATACATATATGTTATATCATAATTTATACACACACGTGTTGCTTACTCAGCAAGTAACCGTGAGAAGCGTATCATTTACTTTTTCACAATATCATATTACGTTAACGATATGACAATTCTCAGTATATTCCTGTAGACGCTAAATTGCAGATTTTATCACGTCTTGGATTGTATAAATACTTAATAATTAACGGTCTCGTTGGAGATCATTATAGTAACTAGTGTAAGGCGTATCTCTGCCTGTCTAAAAATTTGAAATTGTATTTAAAGTGAAAATAATTTTTTTTTAAAAAGTTAAATTTGAAAGACTTAATCTAAAAATTGGCGCAGTCAGTAGGATTGTTTAAACACAGTTTAGGCAATTCCTAAAAATTGTGGTGAATTTTAATTCTTCGTTAAACAAACGAACCCACGGTAAGCGACAGCAGCTGAAGGCCAAGGACACCAGGAACACGCACATACCGCTCACCAGTGTACCAGCCAACAGACGTCAATTGCCAGACGTAGTATTAAGGACCCTAGATTTTAAGGACAAAAGCAGGCGACACCAACTGAGGCCAAAGGCATCAAGGAACACGCACCCTAGAGGACGCTCACCGGTGCACTAGCCGCAGAACAAGTCAAATGCTTGGAAGGTACATGTAAGTACTGAAACGAATCATCACGAAATATTATTTTGATCATTTTAATAAATATTGATTTTTATTATTTTAATACATTGATCCTTATTATTTTATTACATTAATTAATATTGAACTACATACATTTTTATATCATTGATGTTCTATCGTTATAATTTTAACATTTAAAACGTTCACATACTAAATATCCACAAATATTCACACACTGCTTTACACTTTACTGATCTCCCACAATCCATACTAACACCATCAACAACATCTGAACGAATTATAATTCTATTCATAATTCTGTATTTTGCAACATCTTAAAAACATATTTTAATACATTATGCCGGAAACAAGAGCGCAAGGTTCCGTTGAACCCTACAAATTATCCGAAATTTTTGCCATTATACCGGAGTATGATGGAAATCAAATTTTCTTGAACACTTTTATAACAAGCTGCAATACTGCTTGCAGCATGGCTGTAGATAATCAACTCACTCTAGTAGTACTACACATTAAAAACAAACTTCGCGGTAGAGCCGCAGAATTAGTAAACTCGCGGAACGCGGATAATTGGATAGATATTCGGACATTGTTAGAAAACCATTTTGGCGACTCAAGAGATTTATCGGCATTAATACAAGACCTCCAGAGGATGAGACAAACAAATGAGTCACCTCTGACTTTCGCAGCTAGATTACAAACGCATTTAGCTAAAATGTTAGCTTCCGTTAACAAACAAGTGCTAACGACAAAAGAGAAACAAGCCCAAAGCGACCTTATAGAAAATATGGCCCTTAACAGCTTATTGTCGGGTTTAGAACCCAAGATAGGTCAAATCGTAAGAGCTAGTGACCCTCGCGATATATTAACTGCTGTATCGAGAATTAAGCGCGAATTACAATTACACCATTTGGAAAACCAAAAGTTTCAAGCAGTCAGACAACCACCAACTCCAAACCGTAAACCGATGATTCCTCCAACAATAAAACAATGCTCATTTTGCAAACGTTCAGGGCATACGTATCTCGAATGCCAGGCAAGAATGAGACAGCAAAACCCTCCTGGACAGAATTTTCGTCCACAATTTCCAAATTTTAGAAACACCCAACAATCTATGCCTTCAACAAGTACACAACCGCGACCAATAAACCAGCTTCCCCCAAATTCAAATCAAACCCCACAAGCTTCAGGTCAATATCGACCAAATCCTAATTATTTCAGACAGCAGAGAACTCATCATGTAAACAATCTCGAATACTATGCACCATACGACCATTATGATACCGCATATGAACAACAATACGACCGGTATGATTATCAATTGACTGACGACCCTCATCAATACAACTTTTCAGAAAATTACTCATCCATACCCGATGAACAATACGAAACAGTGACTGACGAATATGCAAACTATCCCCCCTATGAACCAACATTAGACGAACCAAGACACCGAAATTTTCGCGAACCCCTCCAGAATTCGAAACCACCCGAATTCGAAGTACCAATACTTCCAATGAAATCCCTGAACTTACAAGAAGCTCAACCCAACTTTTTCAAGACAGAACAGCAGTTTCTGTAAGACCCCTCCTGTCCGTTAATTCGAAAAACTTATTTTATATTACTGATGCTTCAAATTCTTATAAACTTTTAATCGACACAGGTGCAGGACTTTCTATTTTCAAACCCGAAACCTGTCAACGATTCTCTAACAGATTCCTAGAAAATGTCGTAATCCAAGGAATTACAAACGAAAAAATTTTAATTAATGAATCAACTCTCGTACCCTTCAATATCAACGATCCCCACAAGGTCTATATTTGTAATTTAGATATAGATTTTGATGGACTCTTAGGATCAGACTTTCTAGAGCATTACGATTGCGTAATCGATTTTAAAAACAAACAACTTATAACCACCTTCAAATCACTACCCCTATACAAAGTAACTAACGAAACTATCAACCCTAACTCGACACTCTCTACTCCACCAAACCAAAATTTAACGAACTCTTCAATAACTCAAAAATTAATTTGGTAACTATTGAACCACGAACCGAAAAAATCTGTAAATTCAAAAGCAACCTGAAAAACACTGATGCTGTACTTATAGGAACCGAACAAGACAAAGTTCACATCCCAAACGCCATAGTAAAAATTGACAGCAACGGCGAATTTTTAACATCCGTTCTAAACGCGAACGCCATTCCAAAAACCCTCGTTTTCGAAAAAATAATATTAGAACCTTTACAAACGGATAACGTTTACAGTTTTAACAAATACCAAAATACAAATGTACAAATTGACAGACGAAACGAAATAATCAACCAACTTCGCCTCGAACATTTAAATGACGAAGAATGCGAACTTATTACCCAACTCTGTCTCGAATTCTCAGACATCTTTTACTTAGAAGGTGACCAGTTGACATTTACTAACGAAGTGAAACACTCCATCGATACCAACAATTGCAAACCAATCTTTACTAAGTCCTATCGTTATCCCCATATCCATAAAGAAGAAGTTAAGTCACAAATTTCTAAAATGCTTGACCAAGGCATAATCCGCCCTTCTAACTCCCCCTGGTCTTCCCCAGTCTGGGTCGTACCCAAAAAATTAGATGCTTCAGGTAAGCAAAAATGGCGTGTAGTCGTAGATTACCGCAAACTCAATGACCAAACCATAGGCGACAAATACCCTCTTCCAAACATTTCCGATCTATTAGATCAACTTGGACGTTGCCAATACTTCACAACTCTCGATCTTGCATCGGGATTCCACCAAATCGAAATCGAACCCAAAGATATCCAGAAAACTGCATTTACCGTAGAAAACGGACATTTCGAATTCGTCCGAATGCCTTTTGGATTAAAAAATGCCCCGTCCACTTTCCAACGCGTCATGGACAATATACTTCTAGGTATACAAAACGAAAGATGTCTTGTCTATATGGACGACATCATTGTTTTCTCGCCCACAATTCATGAGCACACCCTTCGACTCACAGAAGTTTTCAAACGTCTTAGAAAATCTAACTTAAAAATCCAGCCCGATAAATGCGAGTTCCTTCGCAAAGAAGTGGCATATTTAGGACACCTCATCACTCCTGATGGCGTAAAGCCAAATCCTAATAAAGTCGATTGTATAATAAAGTTCCCTCAACCACAAAATCAAAAAGAAATTAAGTCATTTTTGGGATTAGCCGGTTATTACAGACGCTTTATCCCAAACTTTGCAAAAATCTCTAAACCCCTCACGAGACTACTTCAAAAAGATACACCATTTCTATTTGATTCAGAGTGTACTAAATCTTTTAACGAATTAAAACAGGCATTGACTTCAACACCAATACTAATATATCCAAACTTCAATGAACCATTCGTCTTAACTACAGACGCTAGCGCTTTTGCGATCGGTGCTGTATTGTCACAGGGACCGATAGGTAAAGACCTACCTATTGCATACGCCTCCAGAACTTTATGTCAAGCTGAGACTAGATACTCAACGATTGAACGAGAACTCTTAGCCATTGTATGGGCTGTCAAAACATACAGGCCGCTAATTTTTGGCCGTAAGTTTCAACTAATTACCGATCACCGCCCGTTAACCTGGCTTTTCTCCATCAAAGACCCAGGTAGCCGACTCGCAAGATGGCGACTAAAGCTTGAAGAGTATGACTATGAGATAATATACAAACCCGGTAAAATCAACAAAAATGCAGACGCCTTATCCCGTATAAAAATCAACAACTTTAACAAATGTACTAAATTTCAATCAAAACATGAACTAGTAACATTCCCAATACTACCACTTAACGAAGACTCAGATAGTGATGTTCCCGAAGACGAAAATAACGAAATCACTCCGGAACACTTATCTCGCGAATTCAAAAGCTTCCTTGAAAGATACCAAACTATTTCCTTGATCGACTACAGTAAAACCCAATTTTCTAACGGTCAACTCCTCGACAAAGAAAATAAAAACATAATCGTATTTCCACAACAATCGAACCTCCAAGATTTTCACAATAAAATATTTGACGATATTTTTGAAGAAAATGCAGACTTTCAAACTTTTAGCATCAACGTTTATTCAAGTAAAACTGTACGAAAAAGAAAATACTTTATCATACCGATTCCATCCGACCCGGAAATCATTAACGAAGTATTATTTGCCTCTCTCTACAAAAACAAAAACCTCTTAACACCTCAAGTAACTTATTGCGTAGAGAACAACATTGACCTACCCATATTAGAGATGCTCTCTTTTATTTTCGCAGACACGGATATAAAATGGAAAATTTGTCAAAATGTCACACAAACTATTGAAAAAGACCAAGTTCCCGTGATACTCGACCGATTTCACAACGGTAAAAGTAATATTCACCGCGGAATAAACGAAACAATTCGTAGAATCAAACAAAAATTTAATTGGCCCGGTTTAACTAAAGATGTAGAAAACTTTATTAGAAATTGCGATATTTGTCAAAAGACAAAAGCGTATCGTAAAAACTTAGATAATCCACTTGTAATAACTGAGACTCCTAGGACACCTTTCGAAAGAGTCAACATCGATATCCTCGAAGTACCAACTAAAAACTATGCACTTACCATCCGTGACGAACTTACCAAATTTTCACAAGCTTACCCCATCAGCGATAAATCAGCCAAAACAGTTGTCAACACTTTATTACTTTACTTCCAGCATTACGGAACACCCCTTCGCATTCACTGCGACTACGGCAGAGAATTTGATAATGCCCTACTCAAGGACCTCTGCAAACTTTTTGATATTAAACTGTCATTTTCCAGTGTAGGACACCCACAGTCCAATGGCTCACTTGAGCGTTTTCATTCGACACTTCTCGAAATGATAAGGATTCACAAATCAGAAAACCCTGATGAACACCCGTTCAACATTTTACCTTATGCTGTGATAGCATACAACAATTCAACAAGTAAAACCCATGGTTTCACACCATATGAACTTGTATTTGGCCACACATCCAGTCGACCTCCCGAAACACTTTATAACCAACAACAGTTAATTTCCAAATATGTTCGTGACCTCAACAATCGCATATCCCATTATTATAGAATTGCTCGTGAACGAACAGAAGTTCAAAAGCAAAAAGCAAAAGAAAGATTCGATAAACACGTCTCTGAAAACCTTCCAAATTACCAAATCGGCGACAAAGTCTATGTCAAAGAATCGCAGCTTAAAAATAAACTCGAAAATAAATTCAATGGACCCTTTCAAATTTTGGAACTCCATAACAATTCCGCTACTCTCCTAAACTTAGCAACTAACCAAAGGACTAAAGTTAACTTCGATAGACTCAAGCCTTATTCAGAAAGTTAATTTCTGTTCCAGATTTTTCTTGCTGTTCGGATCAGCAATATCACACTTCGAACTAAAACCAATAAACAACACACTTGGGATATATTATCATGATGAAACAAGGATCGTCGTATCCATCACCACAAATGGACTCTTCTAGCCCACCGCAACTTATCAGCACTAGAACACGCTTTTACAACCAATAACCGATTACTTGACACTTTAACTAAAGCAGTAAGTCTCGATGTACATTCTATGAATAATTTCAGGTCTGAAATACAAACTCATATCAGTTTGTTAACACAAATCTGTAACTCTCTTAAAGAGAAATTTTCAGAAATATACTCTGACACGAAACGATTTAAACGCGGATTATTAAACGGTGCCGGAACACTATTTAAAGCTATAACAGGTAATTTAGATGCCTCGGACGGCGAGTTTTACACAAACAGCATTAACAGTTTGAATCAAAAACAATTGCAAATTGAAAACATAATGAAAAATCAAATGAGCATTACAACCTCAGTTATTAAAAATTTTAATGAGACCATTGCGAAATTACAAATAGATGAAAAGACCTTCAACGAAGACATTAACCGGATTAGAAGAACAATCATTCACCTCGCAGACAAAACAGCATATATTCAAGCTAAACTTTCATTTTTAGATATATGCGAAAAATTGATGGAAAATTACCTTTATCTACAGGATAACCTAAATGACATTTTAAACGCTATCACCTTTGCCAGGCTCAAAATAATACATACATCAATTTTAACGCCAGAACATTTGATAACCGCCCTACAAGAAATCTCACAAAATTTAGTAAAAAATAATTTACCACTTCCGGTAAGATATTCAAATGTTGCCAAATATTTAGAGATTATAGATCTTGAAGCTTTCCAAACACGTTCAGATCTTGTCTTTGTTCTCAAAATACCACTCGTAGAACAGCAACCGTATACCGCTTTCCATCTTTATCCTATCCCTATTTATGACGATAGAACAGGCCTACACCATGTACTTCAGTTCACCCAGAAATACATTGCGAGAAATGATGATTCTTTAATGTACATCCCAATAAAGGATTTAAGTGCGTGCAAACCGCTAAACTTTCGCGAAAAACTTTGCTCCGAATTGTATGCTTACCCTATAGACACTAACGCCCTATGTGAAGCCCAACTATTGAAAAACTTTAAAAATGTGCCGGAAAATTGTAAAAGTTCCGTTATTTTCAGCCAAGGCTATAACGTGCAAAAACTTGAATCTAATACGTGGCTAATCATAATTTCAGAACCTATACGGATCACTATCAATTGTGCAGAAACTGATGTAAAAACTGTAACTATAAATAAAAACTCAGTTCTCAAACTTTACTCGGAGTGCAGTGCTTTTATCGGCATCACAAAGGTACAAGCCGAAAATCGGAAATCCATAAATATTACCGATAATTCCCATCCAGTTTACATACTTTATAACTGTTGTAAACCTATACCAGATAAAGTCAAAGTTCCAGAACTCCAACCCTTAAAACTGGACCACCTCAATATCGAAGAATTAGATATAGCCAGTCATAAACTCGACCAATACTCTAGAGACTTAGATGACTTAATCAATCAACCATTTATAACAAAAAATATTTCATGGTTCACATATGTAACTATTGCAGTTATAATAATCGTAGCTGCCTACATCATATACCACACTATGCATAAGAAATTACAGCTCCGAAGAAGAAACCCTTCTGCACAACATACGCCACAACCGACCAAAAGAAGTTTTAGGCACTTAATTCCAAAACTTCGCCCGACTTTGGATATTCCCGAAAAAGACACTGAATTAAAAGAAACTGCTTAATAAAGTATGTATTTTTTTTCACACGATTTTAACCTTATATTTGGACTATTTTATTTGCAATATTATTACTTTATTATTTACTTTTATATCGTTTGTCATTATATTCGTAACCTATTTTATGTTATTATCCAATTTATCGTATTTTGCTCATTATCATGTTCATGCTTTATTTTGATATTATTATTTTTTATGAATTATTAAATATTAAGTTATTTCACAATTGCTAAGGTTTTACGTTTCACTTCATTTAAATACCATATTACATTTTAATGTTATTCCAAAAAGTTGATGCTATACCATCAACTTTTCATTTGTGATGGGAGTTGTTATATCATAATTTATACACACACGTGTTGCTTACTCAGCAAGTAACCGTGAGAAGCGTATCATTTACTTTTTCACAATATCATATTACGTTAACGATATGACAATTCTCAGTATATTCCTGTAGACGCTAAATTGCAGATTTTATCACGTCTTGGATTGTATAAATACTTAATAATTAACGTCTCGTCGGAGATCATTTTAGTAACTTGTGTAAGGCGTAACTCTGCCTGTTTAAAATTTGAAATTGTATTTAAAGTGAAAATAAATTTTTTTAAAAAGTTAAATTTAAAAGAGTTAATCTAAAATATATAAATTGGTTAGAATATAAGGCATTGTAGAATTTCATTTATACCTAGTAGTTCAAAGTGTGTTAAAAATTAAATGTTTTATTGGGTGACCCACAAGCTGTTGCATATGGGGAGGGGATAAAATATAGATTGGAATGCAAATAAATTATAGTTATAAAGGTTAGTTAGAAAATAACTAAAAATAATAATTATATGGAGTAGCCCACAAGCAGTTAAATACATATGATAGTTGAAAGGTAAGGAGGAGTTGAACAATTGTTATATAGGGTGGTTAGATTTTTTTAATAGAATGATATACCTATAGGGTAGCCCGTTAACAGTTACGTCTACAGGGTGGTTGGAAAATAGGGTCGAATGGACTAATAGTTATACAGGGTGGTTCAAAAAATGTTATATTGGAAGGCCACTAGCAAATTCATATGCTGGATGGTTGATATGTATGCAGCAGAAAATAAATGCTATATTTAGTAGCCCTTAAACAGTTGCATATATGGAATGGTTGTAATATAGGTTGGACTGGAATTGTAATTATATAGTAGCTATTGGTTAACCCACAAAGTGTTGCATATATAAGAAATATTGGGCGAAATAGGATTATAGTTCTAGCAGGAGTCACAAAAATTAAAGAAACTTCAAACAGAGTTATAGAGAGCATTAACATTTTTTGTTTAAAACATGCAATTGAATCATTTTTTACATTTTAGTGTCATTATTGTTATTATGCTTTGAAATCGGTTAATTTTTAGGGTTCCGTATATACAATATACGGATACCCTTATAATATCACTCCGGACTTCTGCCGCTGTCACATCACAGCAATTTTCTCCTAAACTACTGGACGGAAGAGGTTGAAATTTGGTATTACTATATAGTTTGGTGACCCAATCAGGAATATATAATGTAAAAGAAGAAACTTTGATTTTAGGGGTACTTCTGGGGGGGAAAACTAAAAAAATAGACCGTTCCCCCAGTGATCTCCGAAACGACTAAGCCTAAAATTTGGAGAAAATAATGAAATATAGAACGTTGCCCGAACTTTACAGGAACAATAAGGAGAAACCATTAATATTAATTTTCGGGGGCAAATTATTGAATTAAATGAAAATATAAGTATAAAAAAAATTTCAAACGTATCATGTAAATCGTCAAATCAAAGGTACCATTCTGAGGAACACAAATATATTTTTTTCATATTAAAAAAATTAATCAAAAAGATATTAACGAAAATATACCAAAATTTTCCCATTCCCCCTCCCTTATCTCCGAAACTATAAAGTTTTGAAAAAAATTAGAGGTATAGGCTCTGACCTTACCTTTACTGGAAAAATAAGGAGAAAGCTCTACTTTAAATTTTGGGCAGCAAATTACAGAATTGAATAGAAAATATAAAAATAAAATTGTTTTTAACGCATCATGTTATATATCAAAGGAAAGGGCTCATTATGACGAAAACAAATATATTTTTTCCAAATTTTTAATTTAAATTATTTAAAAGATATTAACAAAAATATAAAAAAAATTACCCATTCCCCCCTTTATTTCCCAAAACATAAGCTGCAAAATTTTGAAAAAAATTAGAAGTATAGCGCCTCACCTGAACTTTACTGAAAAATAAGGAGAAACCCCTAATATTGATTTTGGGGGCAAATTATAGAATTAAATGGAAAATAAAAAATTAAAGTGGTTTCTAACGAATCAAGTAATATATCAAATGCTCATTATGACGAATACAAATATATTTTTTTCATATTTTTTAAATAAATATATTTTAAAATATATTAACAAAAATATTAAAAAAACCCTATAAAAAATACGAAGAAATACTTAATATTAATATTGGGGGCTAAATTATGGAATTAAACGGAAAATAAAAAAATATATTTTCTAACGCATCATGCAATACATCCAATGAACGGGCTCATGATGATGAATACAAATATATATTTTTCATATTTATAAAATTAATTGTTTACAAGATATTAACAAAAAAATATAAAAAAAATCTCATTTCCCGCTTTATTTCCAAAACCATAATACCTAAAATTTTGAAAATAATAAGGGGTACTGGGGCTCACTTGAAATTTATAAACAAAATTACTAGAAAACCTCAATATTAATTTTGGGGAAAATAATAGAATTAAATGGAAAATAAAAATTAAATTTTCAAAGGCATCATGTAATATATTAAATAAAAGGCTCATTATGTGAATTACAAATATATCATATTTTTAAATCATTTGTTTAATAGATATTAACAAAAATATTAAACATCGACTTAATTCCCACTTTAGAACCTACACTATCTAGAAGTTTGTCTAAAAGATTTAATAATTTATTATTTAAAACTTGACCTACTTTCCTCTTTATCTTTCAATCTACAGAGCCTAAAATTCAGACAGTAGATTATAAAAGGCTTACCTGAAAGTCTATTATTAAAATAAAACTCTAATGGTTATTAGAAAATTAAATACATATTTTTATGAAAATTAAGCGAATCATGAAGCAGATAAAATAAAAAGTCTATTTCTGCAAAATAAAAGTGTATGTTTTTTATAAGTTTAAAATGCTTCCTAGTGTAAATATAAGAAAATGCAATCATTCCCTGCTTGTCTGAAACTGGAAGATTAGAATCTTGAAGGTGGTACGGAACCCTTAGTATGTGAGTCCAACTCGCACTTGACCAATTTTTTTTAATAGTTTTTGATTCGGGTAGTGTTCTATTTCATTAAAACTCTGGTGGATAATTTTGAATTTGAACTGTTTTAAATTTACATACATTTATCTTACACGTTTCAGTACTTTTGGAATTTTCAAACTAAACCAAAGTATCATTGAGGAGGAACTAGTTGCTTTTGGTAATCAAGAAAGGTTGCGAATCTTATATACGAAACGAATTTTCTAGTAAGCGAACGTTGTTTTTCTATATTTATCCAATTTCCGAACAACGATACACCCTTTTTTATCGGCTTTAGTTTCATCCAAGAAAAACGTGACATCTTCTGCATATTCCAGGAGGTCGCGCTTTAACTTGTTAAAATACGATATCCGTGAATCTGCAAAAGATAACGATGACACATCCCGCTTTGCAACTTTGTCAATGCAATCTCTCGATGATCGTTATATATTAAATCAAGTGCCGGCGACGGATATCTATCTGTTGGTTTTGCTTTGGGGCTTGAATTGGAAAAGTTAAGAGGTTGTAAAAAGTCAGCTTTGGTGAATAAATACGAATCGAAGTTGGAAAGTTATCGCCCGAAGCACGTATTATCCCGATTCTAGGGCGAATCAACTTTCAGGGGGGAAATGAGAAAGAAACATACCCCAGGTCTGAGATATCTCCAGTTTTACACCGCAAATAGTTATTGGATCGGAAGTAATATTTTGAATAATATGATTTCAACTTTGCCTGAAACTGATTGGGAAGTTATGTAATAAGTTATAAAAGAAATTACCAGAAAATGGAATACCTGAGAGATTTATGCTCACTGTATTTCTTCAACTAGACATTAGTGGAATAAATAGAAAATATTACTGCTCAATATTATATCAAATAAAAATGGAGTTTGAGATTCTACCAGAGGCTCAAGCTTCTGGCAACTCTAAATGTTTGAGTAACCGTCGATCACGAGATCAGTGAAAAAATAAATTTTTTTGTTAGGGTATAAAACGATGTGTTTATACATCAGAGCGTTGGTATATGTAAATAGTATGAGATTGGATTCATATACTTAATACATACTCAGCATGATGTTTGATGTTGTTGATTTTAGCGTTTTTAAAGCAAATGAACGAAAGGGTTCTAGTTAAGATTTTGTATGGTAACTAAATATATAATAATTGATAAGCATGTTCATATGCAGCTATATTCAACAAATACATCATGGTGTCTCTGAAGAATCTCAAGACCGCAGAGGAGCTGGGGAACTAGATAACTTAAGTTCTTGAAAAGCGACGACAACGATGATGAAGAAGGAGAACAAGATATTAAGATCTAGGAGAACAACTAAAGGACTGTATTGAAGTTAACTGAATTTCGATTAGCGTTTTGACTAACGGAAATGAAAGAGAAGAAGAACTGAGGGACCGAAGAATAGAAGAACATGTTCGAAGTACTGAGAAGAGGAACACATTTTTGGCACATTTTAATGGGGAAACTAGAGATTCAGGAATTGACCCTAAATGGCTAAACGTATGAGGAAATGTATTAATGAAGATAAAAGCTGAAGAGCTGATCGATCGGAAACACTTATGTCTTGAGGAAACATCTTTTATCTCTTATCAGGCTTACATTTTTAGTGTTAACTAAAATAGCATTACTGCAAGATGGAAATGGATGACACGGATTCAAATACTAGCGATTTGCCAGTGTCGATATCAATCTATTACAAGAGGGCAATATTAAAACCTCAAATAAAAGGGAGTCCAATGGAGTAGCTAGAAAAACAACCAACTGACACCAATATAGGTATAGTAAAATATAAATACAATTGCGTAAACGAGGTAGCAACAAAATCGTCGTGCCCATCGACAAAGATATGGCACAATGATATAGATAAAGCTATTAAACAAAATCACAATATATACATCGCTCAACAACAATTCAATTGAACAACGTCAAGTTAAAATATGTTCGAGACTAGTCAAAAGAAGTAGTAAATCCTGCGATAGATTTATATCCAATGCATCAGGGGAATTATCATATAAATTAAAGAAACATCTGAAAATATAACAGCCAGAATCTATCCGGTTACATATTATAGATGAATATATACTGTACAGGATTAACCTGATCTCTGGATTGAAGAAAGGAAGTAGAAACACTTAACAAAAATACAGAAAACTGCAAACACGATTAGGTACATAACAAATGAGATAAAATCATTAATATTAAAAAAAACCGACTTCAGCTGACTTCAAATAAAAACAGTTTAGAAACCGTTTGCAATCAATTACTATTTTCAGACATATCTTCTTTTTTATCCGATTTAAGATACAATTCTATTAAATTTTTATCTGTCTCTCTCTATGTGTCTCCCTCTCTAATTTTTATTCTTTTTTTATATTTTTCAATAATTTTTAACTTTTTTATTTGTTAGGGTTCCGTATATACAATACAATACAATACAATATACAATACGGATACCCTTATAATATCTCTCCGGATTTACGCCTCTGTCACATCACAGCAATTTTCTCCTAAACTACTGGAAGAGGTTGAAATTTGGCATCAATGTATAGTTTGGTGACCCGATCAGGAGTGCTTATCGTAAATGAAGAAATTTTGATTTTAGGAGTACTTTTGAGTGGAAAAACTAAAAAAATCGAGCGTTCCCCGCCCCTGATCTCCGAAACTACTGAGCTTGAAATTTTGAAAAAAATAGGAAATATAGATCGTTTCCCGAACTTGACACGAAAAATAAGGAGAAACCATTAATATTAATTTTGGGGGGCAAATTATAGAATTAAATGAAAATTTAAAAATTTAAAAATAAAATATTTTTTCAAACGCATCATGTAATATATCAAATGAAAGGTCCCATTCTGAGGAACACAAATATATTTTTTTAAATGAAAAAAATAAATAAAAAGATATTAACGAAAATATACCAAAATTTACCCCCCCCTTATCTGCGAAACTATAAAACGTAAAGTTTTGAAAAAAATTAGAGGTATAGGGTCTGACCTGAAGTTTACTGGAAAAATAAGGAGAAACCTCTACTTTTAATTTTGGGGGCAAATTACAAAATTAAATGTAAAATTTAAAATTAAAATTGTTTCTAAACTATCATGTTACATATCAAATGAAAGGGTTCATTATGACGAAAACAAATATATTTTTTCCATATTTTTTAAAATAAATTAATTAAAAGATTAACAAAAATATAAAAAAAATTACCCATCCCCCCACCTTATCTCCAAAACCATAAGCTGTAAAATTTGAAAAAATAGAGGTATAGCGGCTCAACTGAACTTTACTGGAAAAATGAGGAGAAACCCCTAATATTCATTTTGGAGGGAAATTATAGAATTAAATGGAAAATAAAAAAGATAATTGTTTCTAACGGATCAAGTAATATATTAAATCAAAGGGCTCATTATGACGAATACTAATATATTTTTTTATTTTTTTTTAAATAAATAATTTAAAATATATTTAAAAAAATACCCATTCCCCCTTTATTCCCCAAACTATAAGACCTATTTTTTTTTGTTTACAGAAAAAATACGAAGAAATCTCTAATATTAATACTGGGGGCCAAATTATAGAATTAAACGAAAAATATAAAAATATGTTTTAACGCATCATGCAGTACACCAAATGAAAGGGTTTATTATGAGGAATACAAATACATATTTTTCATATTTTTAAAATTAATTGTTTACAAGATATTAACATAAAAATATAAAAAATTCTCATTTATCGGTTTATTTCCGAAACCATACTACCTAAAATTTTGAAAATAATTAGGGGTTTACTTGAAATTTATAAGAAAAATTATTAGAAAACCCCCATAGTAATTTTAGAGACAAATTATACAATTCAGTGGAAAATAAAAATTCAATTTTTAAACGCATCATATCAGATAAAAGGCTCATTATGTGAATTACAAATATATCATATTTTTAAATCATTTGTTTAAAAGAAATTAACAAATATATTTAAACATCGACTTAATTCCCACTTTAGAAACTACACTATTTACATTTTGAAATATATATTTTATTTGTATTTTGAAATAATTTGAATAATAGATTTAATAATTTATAATTTAAAACTTGACCTATTTTGCCCTATATCTTCCAATCTACAGAGCCTCAAAATTCAGGCAGTAGATTATAAAATCTTCCCTGGAAGTTTATTAGTAAAATAAAACTCTAATGTTAATTCTTGGAGGCCAAATTAGAAAATTAAATATATGTATTCTTATAAAAATCAATCGAATCATGAAGCAGATAAAATAAAAAGTCTATGTGTGGAAAATGAAAGTGTATATTTTTTATAAATTTAAAACGCTCCCTTTAAAAGATATTAGGGCAAATATAAGAAAATGCACTCATTCTCTGCTTGTCTGAAACTGGAATATTAGAATCTTAAAGGTGGCCCTACGAATGCGAGTCCAACTCGCACTTGACCAAATTATTTTATTATTTGGACCACTTTCTATTAGTGTAACTGTATATGCATCAGTGAACTGTATCTGTGCCCCTTCCCCAATATAATTTTTTCCCTACCATTTATTTCAACCACCCGATATATGCAACTGGTTCTAAAATTGTTTGAACCCATGTCTGTAATTATATTACACCACGTCCTATAATTCAAATATCCTAACTGCATATATATAACAAATTTTTGATACACCCTAAATAACAATAAGTTTACTCTACGCTTACTTCAAACACCTTGTTTAATCAACTAATGATGTTCCACACAATATAACTTTTTATAACCGCTCTGTATAACTGTAATACTACTCCAACTTATGTTTCAACCATCCTGTATATTCAGCTGCTTCTAACGTTTTTTGAAGCCCTCTGTATAACTGTAATTATACTCCGTCCTATAACGCAAATATCCACTCTGTATAACTATAGTTTTGCACCACTCTTATTTCAACCACCTTGTATATGCAACTATCATATGTATGTAACTGCTTTTGTACCCCCTAATATCACTTGCACACACGCACACACCTACAACTGTATACCATATAGAAGAGATCGCCGGCTTAACAAATTTTCGTTTCGATAAAGTGATTGAATATTTTCTGCAATTTCACGCGGCTATAAGACCCGTAACTTAACTTCGTCTCTGAAAGAAACTGACTTCAAATGAATCAAAATGAAAACTATTACAAACACCCTATACAATATACTTTCATGAGATATCTCAACATTTAATCTAGATATTTATGATGAAAATTTGACGTTTATATTGATGTTTACAGTTTCTTTGCACATATTTTTCCGATTTTTAGAAAAATGGTATGTTTTATGTTATAGAAAAATATACGGAATGAAGCTGGAACATATCTTTGTAGAATAAAATTAAAATATTGCTGATTTTCTGGAAAACCGCAATTCTCAGGTTATAGACAATTATATGGTAACTTTCTGTAATGTAATGCAGTTTAAATCATCAAAATTCCCCAAGCTGTTTTTGAATAATTGCTGGTCATATATAAAAAAAGTTGCCGACGAATTAATAGCCTCCTCCTTTTTGGAAGTCCGTTAAAAAAACTATAGGTGATATAAGAATAGATGAAATAAGAGAAGCTTTAAAACAAATGAAAAACAGGACAGCAATTTCACAAAATTCTCCGAAATTTCTATCTCAATATAGGTCAGAAAATAATGAATTATCGAATGTACAGTTTGTTCATGTGACTGGTTCTCACTTCAAAGAGGATTAAATAACATTTGCAAAGATGTATTTGAAGAAACAATGCCCCCTTTCTAAATGACATTAAGCAGTTATGGAGTAGGTCACGAAGCGTCTCTGCAATTCATTTCGATTTTCTTTAAGGGTATTTCGGAGCAATATTATCACGGCGATTCTTTGTAAATGAAAACTGACGGAAAAGAAATTTTTTGATCTTCCGTTCTCGTCTGCGGAAAAGAAAATAAGCGAGTGTTAAAGCTACAGCGAACTATTTGCCGTAAATCACAGTTTTCTTTGGCACTGATACCTTTTCCAATATTTCACGAACTTTATCCCGAAAGTACATCACGTTTGACTTCGACTTCCAGTAACTATCATCGTTACCATTTGATCAGATGACGGTTTCCAACTCGGTGTAATGCATAAAGATTTGCCGCTTTAGAGGATGCGAAAGAATCACGTAGATCCAATCGATTTAAGAAGGAATAAAACAGCGCATCAATCGACAACATCGCTAAAGACATGGTGTATTGTCCCGGAATGTATCCTCCGGGGGAACGGTTCCGGAACTAAAAGGATTGTTTGTCAGGATAAACAACCGGGGGTAACATGAATGTTTATTCGGCAACGACAGAAATCGACTACGAATGTTCCTTAAACTGAAGACGGGATACTTGCTGATCTGGATTGAATGGTGATGCGTTGCTTTTTTTCCCAGTTTCGGACACGAATTGCTCGTAAGGAAATATTGGGCAGCAGGAGTTCTCTGAACCTACTTCATGTAGTAGGACACTGCTGAATATTGTAAACACAGGTATAGAGGGTAATTCAAATTCGACCCTCAACATTGGGATATAGAAAACTACAGAATATATAGAGAAATTTAAATAAATTGAAGAAATGACGTTTTTTTAATTTAATTTTTCGGAATATTTCCAAAAATATCCGAAAAAATACAAAATTGTAGATTTCATTTCATTTTTTTTTCTATCGGTATTTGACATGGCACCGTGAAACCAAAAACATTTTTTCATTGCCACTTTTTCAGCTCTACGTTTCAGTTTTGGTATCCGACATTTCGTTTTTCGGCTACCATCATCAACTTTTTGTTCTTATAGACGCCATATTAGAATTCTCCACAAAATAATAGTGCGTTTCATTTCGATTTCCTTGATAATCAACTTGTTATGATTTGCCTTTTTAAAAGCACTAACATTTAAATAAAAAATGTCACTAAAGTTTGCCTTGACCCCACCGAAGAATTTTGTTTGTAAATATGACAATTCTTGTCAAACCAAATTAGAGTACACAATAGGTTTCACAAAATAAAACGAGATATGTTATAAGTTTGTCGAAAATTATATACTTGTTATAGGTGTTAATTATAATAGTTACAGGTATCAGCATGACAGGGCCCCTCCACATAACAAGGGAGCCTGTTTGTAACTATTTAATTTTATTTAAAGATTTCCGCATAGATGGATAGGAAATTCGCGGCCGGTAAGGTGGCCGGCAAGGTCTCTCTATCTTACAGTTCGGGATAGTTTTTTATGGGGCACTTTGAAAATAGAGTATAAGGGGAACAGGAGTGTAACACCATATAAGACTTGTCTTATAAAAAGAGATGATAATGGGTCTGTCACCAATTTAAAGCGATATTCTCGTTTATGTGCCCAAACGAAAGGTCGTCAATTTGAGAAATTGTTATAATATTTTTGCTACATGCCTATTTTATTATAAAGATTGTTCTAAATGTTCAACCAAAATCTTAAATATAGAGTCATTATGTTTCATGCGGTTTTTGCGTTTCTGAAAATAACTATAAATACAATGAGCAAATTTCGTATGGTTTCTATCTTTATAACATACTCTGTATTTGAAACTATTTGTACTCTAATTTCTTTTTGTAAGTACTGTCATGTTTATAATAAATTATTTGGAGGGGTCAAGCCCAACTAAGATCATATTTCTTTTTATTTTAATATCTGTGTTTTTAAGAGAGCCAATTATAACAAATTCCATATCAATGAAATCAGAATAAAATGCACTATTTTTTCGTCGAAAATTCCATAAGCAAAAAAAGTTGATGATGGTAGCCAAAAAATTCATATGGCAAATCGTATGACTGCAAAAAAGTGACCATGATAATTTTTTTGGTCTTACGTTTTTTCGTAAAATACCACTACAAAAAATAAAAGCCATATCTCCAAGTTTCTGTTTATTTGGAATATCTTCAGAAGTATTCCATCAATTTAAATTTTAAAAGAGCATTTCTTCAGGCACTAAATTTTGCAATTTTGCCCCCATTTTTACTTACCCTGCGTATAGTACCATTTTTTTCACCGTGTAGCTTCTCGTACATATTTTTACCTCATTCCTTTCCATGCGCTTCTGTTCATAGCTTTTTGGGTGGAGTAATTTCTTAAGTTACGAGGTGTTAGATCTTGTGCTGTCGAATGCACACTATTTGTGGGTACCCGAATAAATCAAACTCTCGAGGGTAAATATATCATAGCCCTTATTATGCAAAAAAAACGTCGATAAATTAGTTTATTTCCTCAGTAAACACAAATATGAGAGAGATGGAGAAAAAACAGAATGTGAGGGAGATGATCGGTATGAGAAGAAGAGAGACGGAAAAGGAAAGTGGGATAGAGAGGAGTAAAGAAGGAAAGGAGAGGGGAAGGGAGGGAAATCAAGAAGGAGATAGGAAGAGTGGGGACGGAGAGGGAGTAGAGTGAGAGGGATAGGGAAATATCCATAAATTTCTTAAGATGAATTTTGACGTTTTTCTGTCCCCCATCCACCCCCATGTAAGAAACTGTAAGACACAATTTCATAACCACCACCCCCATTCCATTTCTTACGTAAGAAACTGATATTTTCAAAAATTTTCATTTTTAGATAAAAAAAATGTATACATACACTGTAATAAAAATATCTGTTAATGTATCTGAATCTGTTAAAATTATAAAACATATAAGTATTATACATTACACTTAGCTAAATTTCACTATTTTTTGACTGAGATCCCCAAAATATTAATCGGGATAACAAAAATGTTAACGTCAAAATATGAGACTTAATTTTAATAATAACTTGTCTATCATCGTAAATTTAGATTTTGTTAATTTACACTTTCCTAAACAATATATCCGAAAACTATAAACAATACATATTTTCGAAGGAAATTAAATTATCTACGAAAAATTTTCGTTCGTCAAACTGTTTCCACGTAATCATTGACCCCTTTTTACAATATAGTTTTTCAACTATGGAACAGAAAAACCAACCTGTGTCTAAGGGGGAACGAAATATATTTTTGAAGAATATTAGATATTATAAAATAAGATCTTATTATTATTTTTCGTCAATGTTACTCTTTGAAACGTTATACGAAGTTCGAGTTCATGTGAAAATATTTTTTATTATTTTAATAGAAAACTTAATTTTCTTGAAAAAGATGTATTGATTGTATTTTTCAGAAAATTGTTTAATAGATTTGGGTGAAAGAAAAAAAGTCCTCTCGGTACTAAATTTTAATTTTATTTGTCCAATCTAATTTTATATTATATCTTTAATTTGGACAGGGTTTTCAAAGAAAACTGAGTTATACAGTTTCTTTTAAATTAGACCTTTATTTGTTTAAGACTGAAATACTTTCTTAATAATTTGTAACCGAGGTTTAATATTTAAACTCTTATCAGTGAATCCATAGTTAAATTAATTATTGGTGCAGTACCCCATATTAAGACTAAAATCCTTTTATATATTTTATTTTATTTCTTCATCCGTTTACACGTTATTGTATGTAAATGCAAGCAATAAATAAAATGCTTAGATTATTATATAAATAAAAAACATATCATGAAAAATTGAAATTCCTAATAATTTTAATTTAGTGAGACCCTTGCACTTGATACTTTCTGTGCAGAGATTTTATATTAGGTTCCAATTTCTGGTTTTTTACCTGTAAATCATTTACATTACTAAATCCACATTCAGCTAAAAATATAGATGGAAACAGTAGCAATAGTTTTCTTGCACATTTGATATAATTTGGCTATTTGATTTCTGTTTCCTCACTATGGCATCGCTCCTTTTATATTGAATAATGTTTCAACTGACATCATTTTGAAAATCTGTGGGTTCTTCTTGATACTGCATATTTGATATATCAGGCAAATCCACTAATATTGGCTGCATCATCTATGTTAGAAAATCAATTAGTTTTAAATCAGAAAACCTTATAAATCAGCCCATACAATATTCAGATGATTGACAATAACAAGTAAAATTGTATTAGTTTGTCATATTTTTGAAGCCCATGAAACTGTTCAAAATTTTTGCTATTAATATGGTTCTGACATGTCTAATTCAATATGGGCAATGAAACCAAATATTTTCGCTTTTGCATCTCAAAAAAGGGTCCAATTTTTATTAGATAGGAACATTCATACAGCTTTTAAAATGATTAACAACTTAGGAAAACATATAAGAAACAATAAAGATGAAATTAACAAAAATAACAACTTGGGTGTCTATAAGTTGACATGTGGTAGTTACCCTAGTTTCTACCTTGGCCATACGGGAAGATCATTTAAGACAAAATGGGATGAACATACTGTTGTAAAGTCCGTGGGTTCAATTTTTTAAATTATAAAACTAATATTCACTCTCACTTTTCTAGAACCTTATTTACATTAAAACAGCTGATTCAAATATCACAATAACAATCCCATATACGCTAGTCATCGCGGTATAACTGAAATCTCCATCGTGGCTTGCTTCCTTTATAAGCCCAGCATAGAAAATTCTCGTAAAAATCATCATCACTCCTACAGGTGCCGAGTCTTTTCGAGAACCATTTTTTTTATCTCAAAGCGTTTGTTGTCGTCCTGAAATGAAACAGGGTCGGCTTTGGGTAAATTTCGTAACAATACCAAAGTTTTTGAGTGTATAGTTATAGTAAGTCAACCTTTGCCGACCGTTTATTGAATGAAAATCACGTACCTTAGTATACGTTCGAAGTATTACATTTACAACAAAAAGTAAAATTAAAAATTATATCTCTTAGAGTCACTAGAAATTAACAAAAACAAAAAATCACCATACCTCCTAAATGATCAAACCGAAACCAATTCATCCCCTTACTTAATATTTTCAATAGAATTATATAAACTCATTACAGGCATAATTCCATCTATACGGCACAATTCCAATATTTGTTCTTTCTTAATAGTGATAATTCTCTCCTAACTGTTTCAATAATCCTCTTAGTAGCTCTTTAATTGCATCACTTTAGTTTAAAGACATTTAGCATTTAGATCTACTTGGTATTGTGAAAAAGCCAGTAACATTGTTAAACAATATAGTCAATAACAAATAAATTCAAATGAAAATTACATAAGTGTGTTTATTTTAATATATATATTTTTTTAATTATTAGATATTAGGTATTGTCATTTTGAAAGCAAACCCTATCTCCTTTTGTGTTTCAAATCTACGTTTTTATTAAAAAAATAATAGCAATTAATTTAATTTTCTTTAGATTCATTTCTATTACTAAGAATGACACAAAGAAAGAGAAACAGAAACAGGGAGATAAGGAAGGACTGGAATATACTTCTAAGAAGCTTTTGCTTTCATACTTCAGTCTAAAATGATTGCCGCTTTTTTAAACAACTTATTTATTTTTTAAATAAATGCTTCTCTAATTTGAACCTATTCTACAGCAGGTCGTTATACAGTAGCCACATATTAATCCTCAGCTTGAGTACTATCCCCATCAGCACTCACTGTCTTATGTAACCTTGAGCTGTTTAAATACAAATCTTATTTATCTAACCATGTATTTTAACAGAAGTATTGCTAGAAATAGCTTCCATATATTCAGTTTTACTGAAATTTTGTTCACAAATGTATAATTTAATTCTTCATTGGAAAGTTTCTACATAAAAAATAACAGCCTCGATGAATAAGCGAAATTCAACAGCTGAATAAAGAAAACGAAAAATACCAAGATAAAGCGCAGTTTTTCAAATAACCTGGACAGACGGTATTATTTCTTCTGTAATTAAAAACGAACAGTTTCGTAAAATGTTTCGTAAAAACGGGCTCGTTAAATCTATTGTTAAAATTCAAACAACGGATAGAGAATTTTTCCTATCTCTTTGCGCTGATTACTTCAACATGTTCTACTTTCCTAGTTTGTACTCATAAAACAAAGGCTATTATATAACAGTTTTCCTTCAACAAAATTTTTCATGTTGTTTCTATAGCAGACGTATAAATGGTTGCAAACTGAAACTAAAAATACACTGAATTTGTTTAAGCAGAGTCCACATTCAAATATTAATAGTCGTGTAAAACTACGAAGTATCAGAAACATTAAACATACAATACATAAATATTTGTACAGAAAATAAACAATATGTACTAAAGGTGTTGGTATAGAAATATAGAGAATACTATGGCCTCAATGGGAAACGCCTTGTTCAAGTTTTCTATAGACATCGTTGTTTGTTCTTGGCAGGCCTTCTGATTATAATTATCATTTGAATATTAAACAGCTAGTGCAAAAAGATTTTGTTGTTTGTTCTAACAGAAGAGCACGAAACTTAAACTGAAGGGGAAACTTGTAAATTGTAATTGGTCTCCTACTAGCTAAAGGTGTTTAGTTGATGTCCTAATGAATTGGGAGCAGTGCAGAGATGCTACCAGAAAATATGAAGCCATGAGTTGTCTATACAAGATAGGGGAACGATTGCTACTGTTTTATATTAATAAAAAAGAATTCTTTATTTTTGTCAACCAAATACACAACGAATTATTCTATATAATTACCACTAGATTCATGTATTCCGTCACCAACTGAACAGCTTGTCCAGCGTCTTTTCAAATAAATACCCATCGCATGTGCTCCAGAATATTCCCATAGATATATCGCTTTCTTGAAGGGACTGCAAGTTGCTGTAATTTTTAACTCTATTCGGTAAGATATTTTTGTCGCCAATTGTTTATTTCGGAGATGTAGTTTTTGTAATGAGTAATATTTCAAGATATTTCTACTCAATTGCGTACAAAATAAAACGTTATAACAATATAGTTCGGTTAATTTCAATCTAGCACAAATTTACTAATTTGGTTTTGAGACTAAACTGACACTTAGAGAAACTGTTAAGTCTGATTAAGTTAATATACTAAATTAATTCGAGAAAAAACTTGAAAGTAGGTACCAAAAAATATACCAAATCATTTTTTATTTTTATAAATAGTGTGGATTATCGTAAATTCGGAAAAAATGATTTTTCAGTGTGGAAGAAATTTGGAATATAAAGATTCCACCAGAACTCCATGTCAATAACTTATACTATTGTAGTACAATATTGGTAATAGGATAAATGCTACATTATTAAATTTTACCTGAGTTATTTAAGATAATTAGTAATTTATTACTAATTAACTTAATAAATATGTGGACGGTATTTCGGCGAAAATCCCGCAGTAAAGATCGTAAAAACAGCAAACACAATATATCAGACACTGGCAATTTCCATGTTTGACGAAACTTCAGGCTAACTGTTCCTCTCAGAGCACAAAGCAAGAAACGAGAAAATGAACATAGGAAACCACCAAACTAGTATATCACAAATTACTACCCTTGTGAATATGTTACCTTGTCAGTGTGAACTTTTTTGACAACAACATATCTAAGCGATTATTTTTCTTCAATTAAAATCCAGAGTGTTGATAACGACTCCAGATTTGGAGTCTCGAGGCACAGTATATTTAAAAATATCAAAATTCTTTATATACATAGGAATACTGGTTGATCGATAACACTTTTATGTCGTGCTGGCAGTGTTTTTCTGAAATTTTCAAGAAACGTAAAAAGAGCTTAAAAATATCACTGCAACATTTATTCTTCTCATGAAAATAACTATTTTTACGTAGGACATATTATGTATACAATTTTGGTAACTATGCCAAAATTTCATATATTTTAAGGTTTTAACAGATAATACAATTCACATGGAACGCAAAGTTTGATCATAACCTCACAATTTAGAGGGTAAGAGCCTATTTCACTCTATTGAGAACTGCATCCAATTAACTCATTGGCTGCACCTACTAATAGATTGAAGTAGCCTCTTGCTCTCTCTCTCTATTGCCCCCTCTTTCTATCCTTGTCACGATATTTGTGCATTGTAGACTACCTCTACTATGCTTTATGCTCTAAGTCTAGACGTTGCCATCCTTAGAGCATTCATATCTGTAGGTAGTCTGCAATGCACAATTATCGTTCCAAGAGTAAAAAGATAGAGCAATACAGGGAGCAAGAGGCTAATTCACTCGATTGGAAAGTGCAGCCGAAGAAGTATATACTGCACATAGCTCATTGGATACAGCTCCCAATCGAGTGAAATAGCATCTTGCCCTCTCTGTTGCCCTCTCTTTCTAACGTTGGCACGAAATTTGTGCATTGAAGGCTACCTCCACAAGTGCAAGATCTATGTTGCCACAATGCAGAATTCAGTTTGAAACAAGAACAATATAAAACGAATGCAAATTAAAGAACAATAAACACTTATCTGATTTTTGTAGCGGCTATTAAGAGGAATGGACATATGGAGATGAACAGAGTAATGAGCTTGTGTTGGATTTTTTAATTTTTCCTCCACAAGTACTCTGACTGACCTTTTTATGAATACACATATCGTCGCCAAGACAATCGTATGTCCTCCAATATCTAGATGATATGTAGCAGCACTTCAGCAGACCTGGCATTGTCAGTGCATACCTACCTCTAAACAGAAGTCTTGACTGTCATTCTCAGTAAACTCTATTACCCTTTGGCCCTCTATGTGTCGTCCTATAATATATTAAAGTATTTTGTATGTTGATAGTGGGTCACGTTCCATAGAGTTATTAAACTGTAGAGCAAGTGAAGTAGCGAAATTTATGTAATAGCAATAGAAAGAGAGAGAGAATAAGCAGGTCGTTCCTGATGGGTCAGTGTCAGTGGTGACGCCTACTATTGGTAGGGTAGAGACATAGCAAGCGCACCCTGATATTGTCTTTCTCTTTCTATTGTTATTACACTGCCACATACAGTAACGCCCATACCTAATTCACTCTACAGTATAATACCTCTATGTCACGTTCTCGTGGCATACTAATGAAGATTGTTGCCTACAGGCATGGCTCAGCAGAAGGCGAACATAAACCCGCTACTGTACCATGCCTATAGGCAAGAATTTTCAATGGTGTGCCCAAGGTTACCACTAACATACAAAATACAATCATTGTTTTTTGTGTAGTGAACACAAAAAATTGGAGGGTTTATAAGGTAAGTATTAAATAATTTTCACTATCTTGCTTGGTCCACCTATTTTTCACAAAGAACTCTGAAACATCGCTCATCATATACTAGATAAAAATCAATAACGAAGTCAGAAATTGTTTCATGAAACACGATATTGCTATGTTCCGTGTAAAATTCCGCATTGTTTATTTGTGTGTGTTGGAAATCAGTTGTGTTCAGTTACAAAAACGCATTCATGTTTTTGTGAGAGCAATTAAAAAATTTTCAAATGGTATTTTACCTGAAAATTGCAGTTATTCATAAGGAAACAATGTTGCATTTTTAAGCCTCTTTTACTTTTTCTGAAAACTTTAAAAAAATGCCGACAGAAAGATATTAAAGAGCTTCCCGAGATGTTTTTGAAAACTGTTGAAATTGAAAAATATAATGATGTGTATCTGGAAACCTAGTTTTTATAATTCAATAAAATTGTTTTCTCTTCTCAACAATAATAAACATAAACCTAGGGTAGTAAAACTTATATTTAAATTTAAAAAACAAGCAAAGGGAAGCTTGTTGCTTAACGTTGCTGAAAGACATATGTTTGCCAACGGATTATTATTATGCACAAAGTTTCGTCGAATATTTCGTGTTGGTAGTTTTCGAGATTAAGCTGTTTTACAAGTCAAATGTTTAGACTTTCCGTTTGTACTGATGTAAGCATATTATAAACTTCACATCTTTATCTTGGGATTACAGTGTACAATTTTATCAAAACACTTACACATAACACCATATCATTTATTAGTTAAATGTTCCTTTATTAATTTCAATTATTTGATGAACAATAATGGGTCTCATACAGCAGCAGAGTGTTTTTTAAATGAGTATTTAATTAGTTAAGCTTCTGAACACTATAAATAACCACACACACACACACAATAAATAGCTTTATTTTTTCAAAATAAACTCACCACCCCATAAGACACTCGTGCTTAAATAGATATCATCGATAATACGAGAATTCTGGTATGCGAATCGTCCTTGCTATCAATCGAACTATTCGGGATTCCGTTTCTTGTTGCTGTAATGGTTTTTGTCGTCTTGAATATCTTTGTTATTTTCAAAACTATTTCAATAAGAAAAAGCAGGTCGGTTTTTATTTCGAGGGGGGAAATTTTTTGACATAAACAGGCCAATGCACTGACCTTGAGATTTAAGATAGGGAAAATAGGTGTTGTCTTATATCATTTGAAGCCCCTTTTTACGGACTATACCGTCGTAATAAATTGTTTTATTGCAATTTCTGTACATGTCATAATAAAAGAGTATTAAAAAAACGAATTTACATTACAATACAATGCCTCTAAAGCAAATGTTCAAACGGTCATCCATCGGCTTTCATACAATAGTACAACCTTGACTGAAAGCCGCCTCTGACATGGTTCAGTCGGTGTTATCTGACAACACTCCGCAATAATTCGTTGTCGTAGTTCGTCCAAATTCTCAGGCTGTCATAAAAATTTTGGATTTAACATGTCCCCACAAAAAATGTAAAGAATTCAGACCAGGTGATCGGACAGGCCATTCTATAGGACCTCTTCTTCCAAGCGAGCAGGGTATTCCAAATCGAGATATTGACGAACTGGTGCGGCGTAGTCAGAACAAGTAAACAAACTTGCTGTAAATCTTAGCAAAAAATAATGTAAAATAAATGAATGTTTACATTTAATGTTTTTCTTGTATTGTGTGTTATCACAGGGTGCGACAGTGAAACAGGCTGGACTAAGAGCGTACTATAAAATAACTCCTGTTTAATACTTTTCCATGCAGTAAAAACTTTTAATTTAATAATCCGGTTTTACTACTAGGTCCGTTAAGTTTTCTGTTACATGAACAGGAATTGTAATACAATTTTTTATTATGACTGTAGTCCGTAAAAAGGGCGTTCAAATTATATACGACAACACCTATTTTCCCTATCTCAAATCTCAAGGTCATTGAACTGACCTGTTTATGTTGAATGCGCGCAAGCGCTAATTCTCCTCAAAAAAATTCCCCCTCGTAGCAAAAATCGACCTGTTTTTTCTTATTGCAATAGTTTTGAAAATAACCAATAAATTCAAGGTGGCTCATTTGAGATGGAATACCCTGTATACTCAGCCTTTCGCTCGACATATTGTTCGTAATTTTGCCTACTAATGGATATTTATGTCCACATTTCCCTGCAGCAGATAAGTATTTGAAATTTAAAAATGAAACTAAGTGTAGTAGGGTTATTTCTAAATATTTCCCCGATTACTGGTTTTTCTCTACCAAATATAATCAACCAGTATCGTTGTGTATAAATAGTGATTGTTACATTTGGTGATACTTATCTGTATTCGTAGACGTTTCAACTCCAAATCTGAAGTCATTATCAACAACTCGTGTTTTAATTAAAGGCTCTTTCTTGGATTTTCCTTCTAAAAACGGTTTTTTTTCCTAAAATCTTTCTGTATTATTTACTAGTTCATTATATTGCCAAGTTATTGTTAGTGATATCTAGTAGTCATATGTCCCAAATTACCTTCTACATACTTTTGTTAGGATGCCTTTGCCATCAATTTCAGCATTTTTCTTTCTTCATCTGTTTCTTGGGTCAGTGGTTCTTCTTGTATACATCATCTAATCCTTTTCCTCTTTCTTAAGCCGATTTTCCTCTATGTTCAGAGTCTTGACATATTTACTTTTAATTATAATAAAATCTATACTTATAATAAAGCTCTAAAATGACCATATCCGTACATTAAATATTTTTGAAAATTATGGTCGTGACTGAACTTTTTGAAATTTTTGTCTGTCTGTCTGAATGCACATCCCGCAAAAATTACTGGATTGATTGTTATAGAATTTACTACTTTAGTAAAACATTTCCCAAAGTTAATTTTAGTTAATTTCTTGGCAAAGTATTACGACCGTGGACCAAAATGTTCAAATTCTCAAGAATTTCAAAAATGGCAAAAATGTCAAGTACTTTTAATTTAAAACTGAAATGTCAAAACGTAAAAAATGTAAAAATGACAAAAATGTAAAAAAAATCAAAAATGTCAAAATCTTTAAACATTTCCAAACTGTCTAAGATGTAAAAAGTGTCAAAAATGTCATAAATGTCAGAAATTTTGAAAATGTGTAGAATCTCAAAAATGCCTTAAATGTAGAAAATGTAGAAATTGTTGAAATGGTGGTAAACATAAAAATTTTCAAAACCGTTGAAAATGTCAATAATGTCTTAAATGTAGAAAACGTAGAAATTTATGAAATCGTTGAAATCGTAAACACAAAAAATTTCAAAACCGTCGAATACGTCGAAAATGTGGAAAATTCAAAAATTGTAAAACTATCTAAAGGTTAAAGACTTAAAAACTGTCAATAACGTAAAGAACATAAATAAACTAAAAACGTCAAAAATTGGGCAAATTGTAAATGATTTGAACACTGGTGACTAATAGAAAATATTTAGAGGGTATTTAAAATTTCAAGATCTATCAGAAATTAATACATAGTACTACCTAATATCAATTGTACACATCTTACACAAAATGATTTCAATTGGTCAAATATAGTCAAGCCAATTCATTTCCCAATTAGTAGATTTTGAGTTCAAGTAACATTAAATTACCGCAACATGGTAACGAGGTACAAAGTTATTTGAACACCTACAAATTTTAAGGTTTATTGAATCCGTGTCATGTTTGAACATACCGTGTTACAAAAGACACACGAGACTTTTGCGTCGGTCTGAAACAACATCCGCAAAGCATCAAATTAACACGATTCAGAGGGAAACTCGCTTGTCAAACATTTTCCAACGACGAAGTTAAATAAAGGAAATGCGAGATTTGCCGATAAGAAAAATGTCACTTTTTATCATAAACTAAAACACGACAGAATTACTCCTCTGTTTGAACATCCTTTGGTGAAGAGCAAAACAAACTCGGCTTGTTAAATCTTTATTGCCACTGTAATGTTCCGAGTGTGCTTTCTTGTTCTATTGGGAACTTCACGGACTATTTATTTTGAAAATGTGGAATTTAAATTGGAACTTCTACGGAAAGGTAAACTTTTAAGGTTTTTGTTTCAGGATGAACGTACAGTAGTGAGCAACTTTGGTATAACTTTGTGTTATATTATGAAAGACAGACGTTTTTTAGAATATTAGACTCGAAATGAAAAGAGCAATCGCAAACAAACGAGCCACGTACTACCTACTCCAGATCTGGAGTCGTGCAATATGTAATACTGATTTAATCTGTTTCCTACAAATTATTTAATTAGTTGAAAACAAAATCGTTGAGAAAGTATTGTGAAAATTTTACCAAAAATATGTCATTGGTTTTCTAAAAATGTTTGTTTATGAATTTATTGTTTTTGGTTTTCAGGTAAGCATTCAGATGTACTCGTATTATACTGGACACATGTCTCCACATTATGGTAAGTTGCTGTAATCTAATAATCAGATTAAGTCTGTTGTTGAAATAGGTTCATTTCAATTTCATTCAAGAAGGTTCCGCAAAACGGATTCTACGAAGAAGCGTAATGTTTGAATGGGATGTTGACCTAAAAAATCCTTAATCTATTCTCAAATCTCTTACTAAAATAACCAACAAAAGCTTCAATATTCAGTACCTCATGGAAGGAACTTATGGGGTTGCTCAATAGTCTAGATCCATGCAAATTTCTTATTTACGGCTGATTTGATCTTTTGGATATTTATGTTTGTGGCAATTACAGTAAATACCTTTTGATTAAACGCTAAAAGTTTTTAATGGAATCCAAAAATAGGACAGTATAACCCATTGATGATAATACAATGTAAACATGAATTGAAAAATGTGAAAATATATGAATCAAGTGAGAAGATGTACAAAATGATTGCCATTCACTTCCAGACATGGTAACAAACAAAACATTTTAGACAATAAATAAATGTCATTTCAATGTAGTTGTTAGAGTTGTACAGTTATACACGTAGAAATATCATAAATATCTAGGCAATATTTATGATATTTCTACGTCTAAACTCTACAACTCTAACAGCTATTTATTTATTGTCTAAAATGTTTTTTTTAACAAAACGGAAACCGTTAGAAATTTCATTGATGATTGGTTATGGTGATCGAAGTTGAAGTCATTGAGATCTTAGTACAACTTTGAATAGGCATTCTTTGACTGGACATGTGGTGCGAAATTTGCCTAAAAGTGTACGACCAAGAACTAGAACTAACGAAATAATTGCTCAAACAGTTGTATTAGACTTGTAATTGTATCTTCTCAAACTTCGCTATGGAAGATAAGTTTTCTATACAAACTAATTAGACGTATGAGGTTGGAATGGCCCGCTAGGTCTCCTGAGATTTTCTATAGTATCAGCTTAAATCGGTTATCAAGAAATTACTGTACAGAATAATTCATGAATGAGCTATGACAATAAGTACTGTATGAAAAACACAAATTTTAAAGTTTAATTTAATGTTTGACAATATGATGTGACATAAGTGACGTAACTAAAAAAATTATTTTTCTTTTTTTAAATTTACCTGGTAACACAAGAAAATTCTAAAGATCATGTAATAATAGACTTCCTTTCAAATTGGAAAAATTAAAGGAGTTATCTTCAAAATTAGGCGGTCCTAGGTGCAACTTTGCTATAAGAATATCCGATCAATGAATAAAGATGTTTCAGCCATCGCATTAAAATCATAAGGGAATACCTAGGAAAAACCTTATGTACTATCCCAGTATTAGGTTGTCCACAAGGACATGACATAGTAGTTTGTTCGTTAATGATCGACAACTAGGAACGGCTGAAATCTACGAAGGTAGAGGCGATGCAATCCTTTTCGTTTAACAGAAATCAAGCAGACTCTTAGAACTTACGCTTAGTATTGTGTTCTTCTTTGTATAATATCTTGAACTGAGATCGCATTTGTTTTATTTTGGGTTTAATATTCTAATATTTAGATATCTACAGGTTTCTCCAATGTATAATTACATTCACAAGGGATTTTATTAATTTTTTAAATTTTGATCTGTGTTTTTTGGTTTTGTTTTTGATGTAATTGAGTTTAGGGTATTTCTTGTTTTGAATGTGGTTTAAATTTTAATTTTTTATCCTTTCTGGAAGACTCTCTGTGTATGGTATTTTTATTGTAGTAATGTGATTATCTTGAGAGTAAGTGTTGTTTTAAGTAGTTTGGTGTTGATTGTTAGTGATTGTTTGATATCCGGTTTCGTTAACACATTATTAATGAAGTTTTCTGGGTAATTATTGACAGAAAGCACATATATTACCAATCGTTATTCATCATTAAATTTATCGATGTAGGAACAATTGGTCTTCGCTCATATAGAGATTTGATAACACCTTTTTTACTGAATTTGGAAGATTGGAAGTTGAGATAGCTGTTAATGTAAGTCGGTTTTTCTATATTAAAATGTCTAAAAATGATAGTTTGTCATACTGTTCTACTTCTAAGGTAACCTGCAAAGTTAGATCTTTGTTGTTCATGTCGCTTAGTAAGTCATGTAAATCTTCAAGATTGAATTCCCTGACAACGAATATGTGGTCAACTAACTAAAGATTTAATTTTAATAGAAAATAATTTGTTCCTCTAATTTTTCTATAAAAATGTTGCTTAAAGCTGGATACAGCCAGGGCCCATGGCTATGCGAAAATCTTATTGCTAGAAGTCATCATTGAGTTGAAAATATGTTGTTTTCGTACAAAATGTTAGTAGTTCCATTATTGTATTAATGAATAATTGTATACGTTGATTTAGTAAAGGATCATCTTCTAATCGTTCTTTTATTCAACATTATTGTATACATTTACAATGCTAAAACTTATATCAAAGATAAAAGCAAAAATCATAGCTCCAAATCCAAAAAACGCATTTTTAAATATCCCTGTGAATGTAATAAATTTTACATTGGAGTTCAATTTTCGTAAACATGCCCTGGATTTTGGTCATAAACCACAGTTAAGACAATTGCTGTATATTCCAAACGTTTCGGGGTCTAGGTCAGACCCCGTTGTCAATGCTTAAGAAACTATGGATAAAAAAGGCACATAAGATGTAAATTAAAATATTCGACAATATGTATTATTTCATTTCGGACGTAACGAAGAGAATTTTATTTGTAATATACAGGGTAGCACAGAAACTTCTAAAGATCATATAATAATGAAGTTCCTTTCAAATTGGAAAAATTTGAAAGGGAGATCTTCAGAATTTTATGTGGGGCTCCTAGGTGCATTCGCCAAAAATGCGACGAAAGAATTTTGTTGATTCAGTGATCCCATTAAAATCATAAGGGAAACCCTAGGAAAAACCTTATGAACTATCCCGATATTGGGTTGTTCACAAGGACTTGACCATTAGCAATTTCTTCCTTAATCATCGGCAACCAGGAACGACTGAATTCCACGGAGGTAGTAGCGATACAATCGTTTTCATTTAACAAAATTAAAGCAGACTCTTTTAGTTTTCTGTTGGTGTTGTGTTCTTCTTTGTGTAATTTAACTGAATTTTGAAACTGTATTTTATGACCAAGATCCCAAGCAATTTTTTGTATTTTGAGTTGTGTTATTTGGTTTGGTTTTTGATATAATTGATTTTAGTGTATTTCTTGTTTTAAATTATGTTTTGATATTATATCTGTTTCCCACTCTTTTTAGTCTTTCTGATAGACCATGTATGTATGGTATAGTTATTGTATTAATGTGATTATCTTGGGAGTCAGTGTTGCTTGGTGAATTTGATGTTGATTGTTAGGGATTGTTTGGTATTCGATTTTGTTTAAATCGTTATTAATAAATTTATTTGGGTAATGATTGACAGAAAGTACATTCTTTCTTCATTGAATTTGTTGATGTTAGAACAGTTGGTTTTTGCTCTGCCTTTAGAAGTTTATATGCTACCCTGTATATTACAAATAAAATTCTCTTAGTTACGTCAGAAATCAAATAATACGTATTGTCAAATATTTTAATTTACATCTTAGAATTGTGCCTTTTTTATCCATGGTTTCTTAACCATTGACAACGGGGTCTGACCTAGACCCCAAAACTTTTGGAATATACAGCAATTTTCTTAACTGTGGTGTTATTTCCCAAGAAGTACTTAGACATTGAAAAATATGCCACAAATATCATTCAGAAAAGAAATAAAATACAATTTCAAAATTCAACTGAATTACACAAAGATAAACACAACACCAAAGGAAATCCAAAAGTGTCTGCTCTATTTTTGTTAAACGAAATTGATTGCATGGTACTACCTCTGTAGAATTAAGTCGTCCCTTGTTACCGATAATTAATGAAGAAATTACTGGTGAACAACCCAATATCTGGACAGTTCATAAGGTGTTTCCCATGTTTTCCCTTATGATTTTAAATGGAAGACTGAGTCAACGAATGCAATATCTTATAAAAAGTCGCACATAGGAACGCCACATAAATTTCTGAAAATAAATTCGTCAAATTCTTTTAATTTAAAGGAACTTTATTATTTTACTGTTAACCTTAACAATTTGCCATTGAGAATGGGGTTTGAGCAATGACTACTAATATAAATGGACCTGCCTGTTTACATTAAAAACGGGTTGAAAGATGTGTGCCGGAAAATAGTAAACAATGCCAAACTTCTTTCCATTGTAACCACTAAGACGTAAATCTAGGTATACGCATTGATTGAACGCCTGAACGGCGGTACTTTCCGCCATTTATGTCCAGCAGGCAATAGGGCAAGTTTGCTTATTTACATTTTGATATCAGGTTAACTTCGTAATTGATAATTTTTAATATGTTTTGGGGTTGAAACTTTTTTTAAATCAGTGAGTATTTTGTATAATTGTAAAAAAAAACAATATTCGTTTGCCGAATTATCTTCTCACCGGTAAGTGTAAGATCATTTAGGTGTTAAATTAGTTTTACAAAAGGTCATTTCAGCAGTAAATAAAACTACATTTTATTTGAATAAATAAATGATTTGATAATTACTATTACATATTAGTAATTAAGCCACTAATTGTTTTTGTTATTGTGCACATCTTTTAATGGATTTTAATATTTTTATATTTGTGGATTTATTTTAACTCTGAGTAACATGACCTTTGATTTAATGTAGTTTGGACGCTACGGTTGGAGCCGGAATATTTGTAAACAAATATATCTGCATCTCTTGCTATTTTTGTCTCATGTTTCAACCCATTTTTCCTTTGTTCGTATATGATTTATATTAGTAGTCATTGGGTTTGACCTAGACCCCGAAACGTTTGGAAATATACATATTTTTCAAGTATCTGTGCTGTTATTCCCAACGAGTTCATAAACATCAGTAATTCTGTTAGTTTCGTGCGGCATGAAAAATACATGCATCCTCATCATCAGGAAACCTCGTGTTTCCCATATTTACCTTCTTCTTCGTTGGGGAAATGTTTGACGAACAACTTTGCGAGAGTGAATAATTTTATATCTTCCCCGACGCTGTCGCTGCTGGAATAGCGTACGTGTTAGGCAAACTTCCTGCAGCGATGAGTTCAAAACATGTCAAGCGCCAGTCTGGAAATACGAATCTGAAATTAATACGGTGGAATGGTACTGATAATAATGAAATTGATGGGTATTCACGTTCGCAATGCCTTCCATTTTGTAATAAATTAACATTAGTCAGAGATTATCACTGTGGAAACTTGTTTCGCATGTTGATTGTTGTACAGCAATAAGGATTTAACCTGCTAAATGAGTTTTGATGTATAAATTAGGTTCCAAAATTGTTGAAACGGTCGATTATTTTAACCCATTTATTCTCAAGAAGTCGTTAACAGTCTATGTCTTAGAGAGTTTGGCAGAATTACTTAAACTAGTGGTCGCCCAGTGGTCGAAATTCGACCCTATTTCATGAAATTGTCAAAAGTATATTTTTATAAGAAACAGAGTTGTGGAGAAATCGGAGAAGTAGATGTAATGGCCAAAATTGTGCACTCATATTTACAAATCTATTGAAATAAAAAGAAAATAAAAATGTAATCAAATATCGGTATTCGAAATATTTTTGACAAATTAATGACCTCCCAAATTTTTGGCTGGAAGCACTTCTGGCAAAATATTCGATATAATAATTGGAAGATTATTCTTTGCAACCTAGAAGTTTTCGTCGTTTGCGATTTCAATCAAGTTCAGGAATATTAAAGAAAAGAGAGGACCAATAATCCTAGGAGAATATTTAATACATTCTCTATTGTCCGCTGTCTGACAATTTTTTACACAACACCTTCGGGAAGGTTGTCATAATAATATATTAATCAAATAATTAAATTCACATTAAAAACAGAATATTTATTATGAAAGTTACTGCAACGCGTCCGAAAAACCAATACTGATCTACTACATTGACTATTTTACCACTAAAGAATAACAACGCTTGCATGTCACTTCCAGAAGTACATGCTCTAAGAATATATCTAACGATCGCTCCATATGCAATTACTCAATGGTTTGAGTTTCGACCGTCTGGCGGCGGCGGCATTGTCATTTGTTTGATCTTGACAGTATAAACGTAGATAATTAATTTTTATTATATTTTATTTAATGAAGGAACCAATATTATAAATTAAAATTAGCATCCTGCACTGAAGGTCGTCAGTAGCTACTAAACAAAACAAAAATGAAGAAAATCGGTTGAGAGACAGAGGAGAAAATGGTACCTAATCCTTTTGTCTTTGCTTATTTATATATAGATTACAGGGCTGAATTTTTTTGACTAGGTATTGTTACGCCACTAAGCGTGTCCAATTCATGAAAACTTTAGACAAATTGTCTTCTAACCGTTGTTTCTGCCATATTCTTGTTTACTTTTATGTTTTTTGGGCAATAAAACGACGTATATTGAAAGAAAACCAAACATTTCAAAGTCTATTCGGTGTCAGAATAGACTTCGAAACGTTTGGTTTTCCTTCAATATACGTCGTTTAATTTCGATTGTCGTGTTATTGCCCAAAAAAACATAAAAGTAACTTTAGACAAAAAAGAAAACAACTTTAAAATCCAAACTACAATCTGGTTTAATGTCAAACTACAATTGAGTTGACCGCGATACTCAACCAAATTAAGGTTATATGCAACTTAAACGCGATATACGCGATGCGGGCAGTGCTTTGCGTCATGCGACAGCCGTACATTTTCAGAAATCAAAAAGCATTCACTGTGTTCTTATTGGAAAATAAATTCGTACGATTGTAGTGATTTTATTTTGTCGCATCACTCAGTTAGTTTGTTTTCGCCCGACATCGCAGTTAGCGGCAGTTACGTTGTCTCAACGCACCGCCCGAATCGAGTAGTTTGAACATAGCCTTCACTTATATTTCGGGACACTTCGTCATATATGATTTGATGTTCTTGAGTTTTCCATATCTCTATTCTAGAAATCAGTAGATTTCCACCATATCAGTTACCATTTCCTGTCCGCATGACCGAAAAACTATTTTTGCATACAGGGTAATTCCAAATTCGACCCTCACTATTGGAATCTCGAAATCTACAGAAAATACTATGAAGTTTATAAAGGCAAAATGTTATAACTTAGTGCTTAACGAAATGCCGTTTTTTAAATTTTATTGTTCCAAATATTTCCGAAGATATCCGAAAAAAATGGTAGAAATCGTTTCTATTTTTAACCCCCGAAGAAAAAAGAGGGGTGTTGTGCGTTTCAGGTGTGCATTTGTATAGCTGTGTATCTGTGTCTGCATGTGACATCTTAGTTCCTAAATGTGTAGACCAATTTTGATTCGGTTTTTTGTTTTTGAAAAGTGATGTAATCGAGGTTGTTCTTAGGTATAATTTATGAAAATTTATTCATCAACTCATTTCCTATGTGATAAAAGGGTTTTACTAAAAGTTTTTAACTGTTCCTAAACGACTGAACAGATTTTGATTAAATTTCTTGTGTGTTTTTGAGTGGGTCCCAGAATGTTTTAGATTCACAATTAAGTCAGGTAGGTGGCGCAGCAATCGTATTCTAGGAAAAGTCGTTTGAACTCCTAAATGGCTGACCCGATTTTAATGAATTTTTTTGTGTGTCTTTGAGTGGGTTTTAATTCAGAATCCGGTTCGGTAGATGGCGCTACTATCGGATTTTAGTAATATATATATATTTTGAACATCCAAACGCCTGGACGGATTTTGATAAATGTTTCTTTGTATTTTTGAGTGGGCCGTGGTGGTACAGGTGACACTTAAATACTGGACATGTTCAAGTGGAGCAGGTTCGCTAACAACAGCACTAGTCATAAGTAAGGGATTCCAATCGTAACAAGTCCGGAATTTGAGTCTTTGTTACTTTTTAGAGGTTTTATGTGTCGGTGGTTATTTAATTTTTAATTTTATCTTGTATTTGTAGGGTTAATTGACTTTTTTCAGCTTTACAATGAACATTTCACGTTTAGCTTCCGACGTTTCCGTTTTCAGCTTTTTCAGCAAATGTGTTCATCTGATATACGCTACATTACATTTTTTCACAGAAAATAGTGCGTGTCATCCTGAATTCATTGATATGCAACTTGTTGTCATTTGCTTTGTTAAAAGCAGAAATATTTAAATAAAAAATATATCAGCTTGGTTGGTATTGACTTCACCGAAGATTTTCCTTTTATAAACATGGCAGTACTTGTTAAACTAAATAGCGTACACATTGTTTCAGAAACAATGAGTTTTGAAAAATGAAGAAAAACGAGATATTTTAAGAGTTTATGAGAAATTGATACAAAAACCTTTTGTCATAATGAATCTCAGGCTGCACATTACTGTCAATGAATGGGTTTATTTCTAAAAGTCTTGAGTACACGTTGTTTACTATATCAAAAAATCTAGATGTTGTACTCTTTTGACTAACACTTGAAGTTCTTGATAAGTAATTGAGAACTAAAATGCAACGTAATTGTGTATAAAGCGTCTACAATACACCACAATCCTTTTAAGTTTATTTAAAGAGGAAACTCTGTAGAGAACTGAGTCAACCGATTTAAGAGAAAACAATGTCAACATTCTGTTGATAACGATAACAAGGGGGATCTTTCCTCCAGAGAGTTTTCTGTTTAAGTGATAGGAGAAACAACCTTCGGGAAAGCTAACAGCCTCATATAACATTTTTTTAAATTTTGGTTAATCATCAAGAACATCATTTATAATACAATATCTATAAAAAGTGCCCTTATAACATCTGTTCTTTTAAGAGTTATGAAGTTTGTACGGATGTTAAGTTTTTCTATCGGTCCTCAAAACTTCTGTGGACTTTAATTGTGATGACATGGGTGATCTCAAAACGTTTCAGTAGCTGCTATCGTCATAAGGTGAATGACGATGAATTGTTTGAATTGTTCGCCCGGTGACAGTAGCAGATTCAAAACTATTGAAACATTGTGAGATCAACAATTTCAAGACGGTGGCAGTCCAAGGAAACTTCGAGGAACGAGTTACATTATCTACCAGTTTTAGACTAAAAATCTTCTATCGTGTTACACGCGCATTCGGTAAATACTCTATTTTTAAAAATTCTACACAAAAAAGAATCCAGAACTATAAGTTCGGGAGACCTTGTCAGCCACCTCATAAGCCCTGCATTCCTTTTCCAACTATGTGGAATGGAAATCTTTGATCTAAATAGTCATAAACGGCTCTAGTATTAGGTGAAGGGGCCTCGTCATGCTGAAACTAGTGCCTGACATTGAGTAAGGCCATTTCCCGACCAGGATTTGTCCAGCTCACCTATCAGGCAAGTATTTACTTTAATGTTTCCAGGTGTATTATTAAAAGTGGCTAGTCTCTCTTTGTGTTTTTGTATAAAAGACTGAACTTCTGTTGGAACATGATTTTTGATGTTATCAAATCTTTTGCACAGTATGTTCGGGATTTTAAGCAAGAACGGAAAGATGCCTAAGCCCCCTCCTCGACGAGGAGCGTGGATAAATGCGTTATTAGTGGTTGCAGGTAAGTGCAAGATGGATTTAACAGTTTTCCTAATTAACCGGTCTGCTTGTTTGAGTAGGACACGTGTTATAAAAACGTTCTGAAACGCGTTAATCCATCTAGGGATAAGGAAGGTATTTAGGATATCTAATTTCTGGGGGGGGTTTAAGGAGGCTTTGAGGATTCGTGTAAGTTGGGTTTTTAGGATGGCTAGGTTGGGTAGTTCAGCACCAAGTCTGTTATATTTTAATCCCAGGTAGTGTAATGTTTCCATTCCTACTTGTGGTATCGGTTTCCCATTAATATAAAAAAGACTTTTAGTTATGCTATAGAGTTTTTTCTTCCTCGGCACCACCCGTAAAGACAGCGCTGTACTTTTTTCTGTATTTATTGTGATTCCAGCTTCAGTGAAAAAGTTTGTGACTATATTTAATAGTTTCTTAGTTTGTTTCACCGAGTCGGATATGATAATAAGATCATCGGCGTATGCAAGATTATTTTTAAAGATGGAAGTGTTGGTATTGGCTGCGTCCATAATATCTAGGAGTTCATCTAAAACCATGTTGAATAGCATGGGCGACATCGGGTCCCCTTGCTTGACTCCATTATTTAAACCGATTTTGATTGTAAGATTATTATTCTGCAAATTGAGTTGTTAAGAAATTAACATATATTTCACTAGAGGCGGATCCAGACATGTGCTTGGGGGGAGGGGAGAATTTCATGCTTCGGGGGGATCCTGTAGTAAATTTATCAAAATATAATTTTAACCCATATTTCTTGGACTATTATATTAAAAATAGCCTTTAAATGGTTTAACCCCATAGAAGTGACCGTCTTCTAGGGTTTAGGAATTAAGATTACCTCGTGTTAATATTAAATTTAGTAACTTTGAGGCTCTCGGCGGGGCGATCGCCCCCATCGCCCCCCTTTGATCCGCACATGTGTTTCACCGTTTAAAGTCATTATAAATTCTAGCCCATAAATTTAAACAAAAACGAACTTGTGGCTTATAAAGTGTCTAGGGCCATCTGGAACTCCAAATATATTAATTATTTCTATAGAATACGTTTGAAAATTAATTCGTCAGTACAAATAATGCTTTTCAAAAAATCCCGTGTATCATCCCTGTTTGAGAGCCAATTGTATTCTTCTTTAGGGATCACCTGAACATACATTCTGTAAAATGAGTATTACATAACATTTTAAACCACTTTCTTTAAAGTCTTGTCAAACGCTAGTATGTCACATATTCATAAATTACGAAGCTTTATAATATAATTTTAAGATGTTCCTTTTTATCTAGAAACCATATGACGAAAATGTTACCTTTTAAAAATTTTAAATTTATGAAATTTACTTTTATACCTGGCAATAAGTTATTTCAAGTACTTCCTGCCATTCTGTTTCCAGACTTTATCTTGGGTTTTCGGAAAGTACCAAACTCACCCAAATTGTCATCATAAATTTAAAATATTGTTCTATACTGCTGTTACATTTCCGTTTATAATTCCCAATACGTTTAACCTGTTTTCATACTATTCCTTATGAACTCTTAACATGTGTCGTTTTTCTTCGTTTGCGAAACTCATTTTGTGCTGTCATGTTTATAAAAAAATATTCTTCCGTGGAGTCAAGGCCAACTAAGGTGAGATTATTTTTCTTTTATATATTTGTACTTTTAGGAAACAAATTATAACATGTTGTATAACAGAATTGAATGCACTTTGTTTCTATGGATAATTTTAATATGGCGTCATTAAGAAAAAAAAAGTTGATGGTGACTGAAAAACGAAACGACTGTATTTTTGATTTCGCGTTTCCTGATCAAATAACACTACAAAAAAATAAAACTCAAATGTCAAATTTTTGTATTTTTTAAACATTTTATTTAACTTGCCCTGTTTATTTAATATAGTTCTGAGGACAATTCAATCTAATACATTTTGTTTCATTGTAAATCGAAGATGGCCGCCTCTACAAAATGGCAGATTACTTATTCTTTCGCAACTACCTCAATACGGGTATCAAATGAAAAGGCTAGAATAAAAGAATAAAGAGCAATATGAAAAAAAGATGAAAATACAATATGGCCGCCAACAAATTGGCAGATTATATATATTTTTTCACGCCCCTTCAGTATGGGTATCAAACGAAGGAGCTTTTTTAATGCATGATCTCCTACCCAAGTCAAGATGTTGAATCGCGCCGAGAACTGTGTGGCGTTAGGGTGACTAAAAATGACTTTGTTAGCGGTACACCATTCAAGTTAAAGTAAGAGGTTAAAACGGCCGACGACTGTGTGACATTAAGTTAAATAAAAATAATATGTCGTTACCGTTTTCCCCTCAAGACTTGAGCACATTTTGTTGTATATAGCTCTGCCCCGCTATTGGACCTCCTGATTGGGGGGGGGTCGACCGTTTGATGTCCATTACTCGTGGGAACATTCAGGGTTACAAGTTACAAATAATAATTATTTTGTCTATTCATGGGTTTTCTCTCCTCCAAATTTTTTCCTGTAACAGATAAGTATTTAAAAAATTGTATATGTAGAACAAAGTGTAGTAAGGCAATTTCGTAAAATTGCATTACTGGTTGTCTGTACAGAGATTCTTCCTCACAGTTTTTCTGAGAGAAAGAGATGTCTATAAAATGATCAACCAGTATTCCTGTATATAAGTAATGTATTGTATATTGTGTAATACTTATCTGTGTATGGAGACGTTTCAGAGTCTGGAGTCGTTGTCAATCGTTTAGTGTTGTTTTCGAGGCTTTTTTCTAAAAATTTTCGCTTTGATTTTGAATTTATTGTTTGTCAAAAAATTTGACACTGACATTGTCAGTGTCAGACAAACAATAAATTCAAAATCAAAGCGAAAATTTTTTAGAAAAAAGAAAACAACACTAAACGATTGACAACGACTCCAGACTCGGAGTTGAAACGTCTCCATACACAGATAAGTATTACACAATATACAATACATTACTTATATACAGGAATACTGGTTGATCATTTTATAGACATCTCTTTCTCTCAGAAAAACTGTGAGGAAGAATCTCTGTACAGACAACCAGTAATCCGGGCAATTTTACGAAATTGCCTTACTACACTTTGTTCTACATATACAATTTTTTAAATACTTATCTGTTACAGCCCATGAATAGACAAAATAATTCAAGACCTCCTCAACAATCTTTTCGAAATTACTTACAAATAATAATAAAACAAAAATAAAACAGAAACTGCAACACAGCGAACAATAAGGATTGAAAAGGCGAAGGAGAGTGAAATTGAAACTCATGGTCGAGTACAAAAATGGAGAGAACAGTTAGCATTAGAAACACCTGAGCAACGTGAGGCCAGGTTAGGAGGGCAAAGTGAGAGACAAAGGCAGCTGGTAGCATCAGGAACACCTGAGCAACGTGAAGCTGGATTCACAGTCTAATGAGTAGTATAATTCTGAGCCAGTTGATGTGATTTATCTAGACTTTAGAAGAGCTTTTGATCAAGTCCCGCATAGCCGGTTATTGTATAAGCTTGAACAATATGGTGTTCGGGGAAAATTGTAGGACTGGATTAAAGACTTTTTAACGTGTCGATCGGCTCGCGTTCGGGTGCACGGTGAACTATCCGAATCATACGAAGTAATAAGTGGTGTTCCTCAAGGTTCAGTTCTCGGGCCTCTGCTGTTTAATGTGTTTGTCGCTGCCCTGACTTTGCTGTTTGGTTCAGATGTAGTGCTGTATGCGGACGACACCAAATTTTTTGGGAATCCATTAGCCACTGATAACCAGCTAAGTAGTGATATTGCTAAGTTAGCACAGTGGTGCAGTGATTGGTGTCTTCACTTGAACTCCGACAAGTGTTCGGTATTGCACATCGGTTACAACAACCCAAATAATCATTACTTTATTAATAACACTCGAATAGTCCCTGTTATTACTCAAAGAGACCTTGAATTAATTGTTTCCAACCATTTGAAATGGTCTGCTCATATTTCCAAAGTAACAAAAAAAGCCAACTCTATGGCTTACATAATTTCTTTGGTTTTTAAAAATATGTCTCCTACTTTGCTAAGTAAACTATACAAAACCTATATACGTCCATCACTTGAATTTGCAGTTCCCGTATGGAATCCATATTTCGCTAAAGATATTCATCTACTTAAACAGACTCAACGTAGAATCACAAAACTGTGCCTTGCCCTTCGTAATTGTCCATACGAGGAACGCCTAGAGAAGTTGGGCATCACTTCACTTACAGACAGGCGATTACGTGGTGATCTTATTGAAACTTATAAGATTCTTCATTCTCAATTAATCCGAACAGCCGTCTTAGAGGTCATAATTTAAAATTGTGCCCGGAAAGATTTTATAAGTTGTGTCGACAATTCTTCATATCCAACCGAATCGTACGTTCATGGAATTCGCTGCCCCCCGAAATAGTGAATGATACATCCATAAATTCTTTTAAGAATTTATATGATCGATATGTCACTACTATGCTCATATAATTAGCTAATTTTTCTTACTCAAATGGTATTCTATGTTGCAGTTCCATCGGCAATTTTGCCGCCTACACTGCTTTCTCATCTAATAATAATAATAATCTTACAAAATAAAATAAAAAAATTTGAAAATAAATTAAGTAAAAAAGATTTTAAGTTAAACGGTTTTATTTAAAATTAAGACCATATTGATGTTATTAATGTACTAAAACCTAAAAATAATTCGGTTGTCGTAGCTACCATTCATCACACCACTCTCCTCATCAATATAGGGCATTAATCAAACAAAAAAATAAAATCATGGGCGTAACGTAGCCTGAGTAAATATATAGGTAAATACCATTTATAATGAAATTGCTGTTGATTTGATAGAAATTTTACGCGCCCAACGAATTTTATTTTTTTATCTGATTAATGCCCTAGATTGATGAGGAAACTGGTGTGATGAGTGGTACCTACGAGCTGCCGAATTATTTTATAGCTTTTGTTATAGTTTAATTTTAAATAAAACTTAAAAATCTTCTTTGCTTAATTAATTTTTTCGAGTATGATCCCAAGCACTGAAATACGAAATTTTGCCCACATTTGCACTTCTTCGTATCTCCTGTATATCAAATACGCTCTTCGAAAAAATTTAAACTAACTGCATTACGATTGACTTGTACACGTCCCTGTATATTCACGAGCTTGTTATTAGGCAAAACCACTACAAGAAAACGCCGTTTAAAATGAAGCTGAAAACGAGTTAGCTGGAGCACTTCACCACACCACAAACACCTACTAGTGATTGAAGGTGTCGATAAGGAAACATGTCACTTTTTTCGTCGCTCACTTGAACATGCCCGACCTCAAAAAAACACAAAAGCACTGACTTCACGCGGAACGGGTAAAGCGGAAGCGATATTTCACCCTTTCCATCAATCTTTTGTCAGGCCTTCACGAGCTCTTTTGACCTGCACACAATCGACGGGCGGCCATACATCAAACATGTTAAACGGAGGCAACGACGGCGGCTGAGACTCGCATCGAGGGGCGGGAGGCGGTGACCCGCCGGGGGTGAGCTTTAACATGTTCTTGGAGATGTTACAATGGCCTCCAGGTCGGGGGTGGTTTCCTTATCGGAATTCTTTTCGCACGCATGCAAGTTGAGGGCTCGAGGGTATCGTCGGTATGCCAGCAAATTGCTCTTGATTACTTTAAATCACAGCATCCGCAACGTATAGGGTCCCCCGAAGTTTCCGCAGCACCTGCGGTGGATGTGAGGATAAGTCGGTCTTAAGGGGTTAATTTAGCCGAATCAGTTCTATTTTGGTTGGCGTAGGAACTATTCTCGCCCTTCCTTCATAAACGTATGTTACAGGGACCCTTCAGCAAGATTCTCACCCCAGAGTGATAGTTGAGCTAGTAAATATGATTAACGGCTAATGGAAATCCATTTCCGGTGCCCGTAATTGAAAATCCCATCTTTTCACTTGTAAGAAAAACATTCTCTAAGAAAAGTCTCACTACACTAGCGACATTGTCTACGACGAAAATGGGGAAAATGTATTGATAGAATAGTGTATTCCGGAAATAAAATAAAATGACTAGATATTCATGAAAATAAAACAATAAATTGTCAATCTATTGTTGTTAGGTACCTACACACAAAGTAAGCAATATAAACAACACACGGGGCTTATTCTGTACAAATTAGTTACCTATATTTTGCACTTATTGGGAATAGCACCACATTTGAAATATAACTTTCTTAGCTACCACATCAAAATATTACATTCAAAACTAATAAATACCACCTTACCTTTTTGCCATACGGATTCTGACGTCTCGTAATAAATTCTTTACTACGGTCTGCGAACGAAAGCAAAAATCCAATATTGTCTTGATTTCTGTATTATTAGCTCTGTAGAAAATTTAAATTATTATTTTTTTAAATGTCCCTTCAGTTGATGGGAATGGTAGATGATTTTGTTTATTGCTGCTGTTTTGCGTAAAAACACACGTAAATACTTTCTTCGATTGACAACTTTGAACAACTTTTTCTCGTAAACCATGCACTTTTGACATGTCATACCTACAAAACTTTTTTATTTACACTAATCAGTTGTATCATCTACTAACATATCTACATTGCATTATTTTACACCCTGTTTATTTAGTATTTTTTTTATATTTATTATTAACATCAAGAAAATAAAGGGAATAACTGAAATCTTTTAAGATCATTAGAATTTTTTTCTCGTAAACCATACTTTTGACATGTGTTAAACCTATAAAACTTTTTTATTTGCACTAATCAGTTCTATCATCTACCAAAATATCTGCACTGCATTATGTTACACCCTGCATATTTAGTACATTTTTTATATTTATTATTAACATGAAGAATATAAAGGCAAGAACTTGAATCTTTTAGAATCATTAGGAATTTGTAATCTTAAAAATCAGGCAAATTGTTAAGTAACCAAATACATTTGAATAACAATCGTTTATTAAATTTAACTAGTAATAGTAATGCCATTACGTACATATACCCTTCTATTGACATAAACTCCTTGACATACTTTATCAATGCCTGATAAAGATGTCAAAATATCGAAATGCGTTGAATAGTTCTGTATTCCACATAAATAAGTGTTTTCTGAATATGTAATACCGGGACTCATTTGAAGGGCACTGTCAAATAAAGTTGAAAATATTGAGCTTACACAGATTAAAAATTCTATAGCGGAATTTCATTTTCATGTTATAAGTTTTTTATTTATGGCCGATTTTCATTATATTTGACTTATTTAAAAGACAGTTGATAATGTCAGCGTGCTGAGTTCATATTTTTAAGATCCGTTTTAAAAACAGAATGGTGGACGACGGGAAACTTTTTCAAACTTTAGAACATGGTGGTACTTTCTTGGGTCATTTTGTATAGCTTTAAAAGTAAGATTCTGAGACCTTCAATATTTCTGAGTAAAATTATGTATCGCTCTTACCAATCCGTTAATAATTAACTCACCTATGACAAGGGAAAGGTATAGTCAGGTAATGGTATGCTTTAATATCGAAATGGCTAACTTCTCGTATTTTGCAAAGTAAGTGGGTGTAATGACAAATTTCACTTGTTTGGGTATAGCTGGGAAAATGACTCCACAAACTTACTGGTAGCTCTATAAATATGAGAATCGAGGTAAATTTGAGGTGTCAAATTCGTGAAGAGTTTAAGATAGGAGACTATTAAGATACAGAATTATTTTAAATAAGTTTAGAAGTAGTAGAGATATCAAGTAAATATAGTTTACTGACGAAAAAAAAATATTATAAATCCCTTAAAAAAGCACAAAACGATGTGTTGATTTTTATTGAGCAACGTTGATTTGATTTTTATTGAGCAAAGAGGCTGGCTAAACTCGGAAAATTATTACGATAATATTAATAATAATATATTGACTCGCCTGTATCCCCTCAAAATTTTATCTTCAATAGCTGACTTCATTTTCGAGTCTGTATTTTGTACTAAATAGCAGCATCTAACGATGTTCAAAATGTTAAAAACATACACACTTTTATCTTTTCATAAGTCACCTGTTTTTAGACGGATAATCAGGTGCACCTTCTCGTTTTACTCGGTAATATTCAGAATTTCAGAATCTTATTTTTAAAACCTTCACAGACGATCCAAGAAAGTACCAGCATGTTTTAAAATATGCCAAATTTTAGATATTGTCTTTTAAAAAAGCCAAATTTTAATAAATCAGCGTATAAATAAGAAATATATATCATGAAATTAAAAATTTGGGGTTTTCTGGACAACCCTGTATATTAGTGACAAGGTTTCTTCCCAATTAATTTATTTTTCAAATATGCTGATCACTAAAACATCATATTGCTATTTCTAAATTACTGGAAAAATCTGTTCATTCAAAATCGGTTTTTAATTCTCTGAAATCAAATCAAAGCGGGAATAATTCCAAATATTTGCTAGACTATAATTCCGATTTCCAATATGTCGGTTTTCGGTTCAAACTGATTATTGTATGGCAACAAATATGCGGATATATGAATGTTTGAACGATGAATTAGTTACTGTCCAACTATGTAAACAATTCAAATGATTTCAGCAAACTGTTTAAACTCGGATAGCTTCAGAAATTGCGATACCATTTCCCAGCAAGATACAAAACTACGCTAGGAATAAATTGTGAAATATTTCTAATTCTTGTTAATAAAGAACTGGAAATTTGGCTAGCTCGAACTGTATACTGTTAAGGATGATCCCAAAGTAGTCGCATACACCTTTCTATAACTTAAGACGTTCATCCCAAATGGAAATTTCAAGCAGTTTTAAAATTTGTTCTGGCGCATTCACCACATATCAAGTGAATGAAATTCTTGAATTATTCGAATTCTGAGATAAATTTATTGAAAATACATGTTAAATAATCAACTTTTAACAGATTTATAATAAAACTAGAAATTCTTTTTTAGGCTGATCTTAACGGCGGTGTTCATCAGATTAATTTGTTAAATTATCACATTAAAGTGCAGCGATACTGTCAATCTTCTTGGCCTTTATTTAACACATACCTAGGTGTTCACACCACAGAATAAATTCTCTTGTAAATTTTATCAAAATTCTTCTTATATTTCCAGTTATATTTTTCCTAAGATTTTCATTCCTTTATCTTTCAGTTAGCTCTCTATTTGTCGTTCGCTAAGAGGGTCTTATTAAGAGGTGTTTAAAAAGAAAGTAGAACCTTACCAGCTTTTGAATTGCGGCGATTGTAAGGAATACTAATTAAGGATAATGTTTCTATTGTTATCAGCAGCTCAAAGCTGAACTTTTGTCATGGTGTACCTTCTTCCGAAGATAACCAACTTTGAGCCCATCTTCTCCGTGGTATTCCTACGCTCCTTTTTCCTGGAGGTTCATACTCTCTTGGTATTTTTTATAATTCTGGTATCACCTAGTCTTATGACTTATTCATTCGAGTAACTTCTTCTTTGTTTTATAAATTTTGCAATGTCAGGTACGTTATATTGTCTTATATCTGAATTTCTTATTTTGCTTTTATTTTGGCTTTTAAAGTGTTAATTTCAATTGTAGGAGGTAATTATTTTTCTACTTGTTTCAACTCGAGTCTCTGCTCCAAATATCATTGCTGTCTACATTCATATATTTATTCTTTCATTTCATGTCCCGCAGAAATAGTGATACTAGAGCTCCTTTGACGGTTTGAGATTGCACCTCATTGTATGTGTACTACTTTTGTCAATATTTAAAGTTAAAAACTTTTTCTATTATTTCCCTCAGTTTCTAATTTGCATCTCACTGATTCCTTGGATATAACCATACAACTGGTTTTTTTCAATTGTTTCATTGGTAAAGGACCAGGCACCTTTCTTATGGAAAAATGGACTTCCGTCAAATTGTTTGAAATTTTGGTGTGTTGTAGAAGTTGATGTTCTGAAAGAAAGAGTCCATGGACTCAAACACATTCTATGACTAGTTTTTGAGATACAGGATGTTGAAAATCGAAAATGCCGCATTCTTAGTATCAGATTTCGCATGATAGATGCGTATATATTTCCGGTTAGTGAAGAAATTGTGATTTGTACATTATTGGACATAAATATTTTACAACACAATTGCCATAAATTTTGGTGGATTACAGGGTATCTAAAAAATACTTAACTGTGCTTTTGGAAAATCATTTTTTATTACAACGTCGAAAACATAAAAAGACGTTGATGCAGAATTAATATCTCATTAAAGTAATAATTTCTTGTATATGCTTCATATTATATATAGTGTGAGCCATAAATATAGCTAGAGAAGGCATATATTGTTTTTTCCTATTAATGAGTCACCCTGTACGAACCATTCCTACTGCAGTTTTAATAAGACAATAAACAGGTATATGATCCGTCTCCTGATACTCAACAGGATGTTAAACTCAATGCAAAACTATACATATTGAAAAAAGGTAGATTTTTATACTACCCTGTAGTTTTAAATTCTCTCCGTCAACTTTGTGTGTTATAACATTGCTACGTTAACAAATGTTCAGTGTTTAACTGAGCTGAATATTGTTAAAATTGTATGAGATATAATATAAACATCGGAAATGTCTCCTTTTTCTTATCAGATTTCTCATAACGGACGTGTATTATTTCCGTATATTGCAGGAAAGATAACTTTCTCATTATTTGAGAAAAATATTGAATAAAACAATTACCATTAATTATCTTTGATTACAGTGTGTTTCCAATATATGTAACATGTTTTTTAATATAAAAATTTCAGGACGCATGCTTTATACAGGGTTACTTATTAATGGAAAAAATAATAGATGCCCACTTTAGCAATATTTACAACTCACACTGTATAATATATGAACACGTCCAAAATTTATTTTCTTTGACATTATATTAAAAGAGCAATTAGATCTACTTATGTATTCAACGTTATAATAAAAAATGGGTTTTCTAAAAAAACATGTTACGTATTTGGGAAACACCCTGTAGTAAAAAAATAATTAATAGTGATTTGTTGTGCATTATTTATGTCAAACATTGTGCAAACCATGTTTTCTGCAATAAACGGAAATAAAACACATTTATTATGAGAAATCTGATACTATAAAGGTGACATTTCCGAAGTTTAACACAATATATCTCGAAAACTAGTCATACAATTTTAATAATATTCTGCTCAGTAAAAATGTAATAACATACAAAGTTGACGGAGATAATTTAAAACTGCGGGATAGTATAAAAAAATATATTTTTCAATATGTATAGTTTTTGCAATGAGTTTAACATCCCGTTGAGTATAAAGAGACGGATAATGTATCTGTTTAATGTCATCAAAATTGAAGCACGAATGGTTCGTACAGGGTGACTCATTAATAGGAAAAAAATAATATATGCCTTCTCTAGCAATTTATATGGCTCACACTGTATATTATATGAAGCACATCCAAGAAATTATTAGTTTAACGAGATATAAATTGTGCAATAACATCTTCTTGTGTTTTCAACGTTAATAAAAAAAAGACTTTTTCAAAAATCACATGTTACGTATTTTTTAAATACCTTGTAATCCACCGAAACTTATGGCAATTGTGTTGTGAAATATTTATGTCCAATAATGTACAAATCACAATATCTCCAATAATCGGAAATAAAGCACGTCTATCATTGGAAATCTGAAATCAAAAATGCGGCATTTTCGATGTTTAACACTGTGTATTTCGAAAACTAGTCATAGAAACTGTTTGAGCCCATGGACTCTTTTTGTCAGAACGTCAACTTCTACAAAATTTCAAACAATTTGATGGAAGTCCATTTTTCCATAAGAAAGGTGCCTGGTCCTTTATGTAATAGCTTTTGGCGTAAATTGGAGGTTGTCTTCTGTGTCTGCTAGACGTACAGCGTCCGTCACACCACTTATTTCCCATCATATGTCTCGTTAGATTCCTTACCCTAGAAATTATTTTATTCATCACAACGTTAAACAGGACAGAGCTACATCTGACAATTTCAGAAAGTAATAAATCACCAGTTCGTTAGTATGATTCAAACTTTGAAACCGACCACGTTTGGCTAAGGTCTCACTTTTCATTTTAGTGCGTTGTCATGGTGATTTGATAAATGTTTTATTTCTCTCTTCTTTGTAGCCTCGGTTGCAGCGCTTGTTGTCAGTTTTGTATTGTGTATAATTGGCACTGTATTACGTTGTTGTTATAAATATCATCCATATATTTGGTAGGTGCAGGATTCCGCTCCTATAGTTTTAATTATACATCTTTCTCTATTTCAATGATTATTTAGACCCGTCTTTTCTTGTCGTTGGTTGTTTCTGCTATTTGTTTACAGATATCGTAATAAATTGTATAACCCGGTTGAAAACAGCTAATTTGTGTTCATCAAATCGGACTTAAATTATACTGTTCGTTTGTCGGATGTATATTTTTCCACACATTGCGCATGTTTTACTATCTACCACTTAGTTTAAGATTTCTTACACTTATTTCTTTCTTCAGGTGAGATTTGCATACCGTGCATATATCAGGTTTTCGGAGAATTCGCCCAAGTCGGTCCGTTGTTCTGTCGATGTGTGGTAAGACAGTTTTTTGTGTATTTTGGTTCTAGATGTTGTTGATGTTGTATTCCCCTTTTGATTGCGTGGTGTATGTATTCATTTTCTTGTCGAACACTAGTTATATTTTAGTTTATGTGTTTCGTTCATCTCTGAGTTGTAAGTTAAAAACTCCCTTTATCTGAGAAATTTAGAGGTTAGAAATAATCCTCTCAAATTATTTGTTGTACAATGTGCAATAATCTAACAGAGAAAGTACATCCAATCGTTTACTTCATCGTGATTAATAAAACTCAGTGCCAAAGCGGAAAGATTTGCTCAGTGTGAACTCAAAGTTATTGCGTTTGACAAACAAAACATTATTCTCACTTAGAGACACTCGCAACCAGAATTGATTGTCATTTCATTTTGTTTTGTATCCAATATCGGGGCTGCTAGTCGCCAGAGGTTGTATGAGCTGTTTTATACAAGTCTGTCAATGTTGTGAATCTCTGAAATCCTTTGTAAGCCTTTTAGAACGTTTGTTCCAATTTCAACAGGAAAATGATATCCTAGGTTACACGTTTGGCGAAATCCCCTGTCTTCTGCAGGAAATATATGGTGGTATTGACTTTTTATTAGAAATAATAAACTTTGGAAATGAAAGTACGTTTCGAGCTGTGTCAGTGTGCACTTTATTGCAAGTGATTCCATTTGAAATTTGAAAATCCTGTTCATTTAGTGTTTTCCCTTAACTTTTAAACATGTCTGTGTCGAAAGTTGCTATTAAAATGTATTGTACAGAATTGGCCATTTTTAATTATTTATACCCGACCCTAATAGTAATATAAAATTTATGTTATATCATCATGATTCACTCACAACTACAATAAAACACCACTTGAATACAAGTAACTGTCATAAAAATGGTCTAATCTTCAACGGACCAGAAGCAAAAAAACTTTCATGAGGGCTAAGTAAGTACACATAACCAACTCTGAGGCCTGCCACACACTGTGCCTAGTCATAAAAACTCAGTTCGGAATATAAACCTTTTTTTATCGCCGGCACTTTTGATGTATGTGCTAAAAAATAGCGAGACATAAAATCCTTTTATATACATTTCGAATGTTACTTTAGAAAGCCCACATGCATTGAAAAGTATTGAAACTTTGGATAGAGAATGAAAACAGCGTACAGGCAAATCCAGGAATGCTCAGTTTGTTACTAGATTCCTAATGTAGTTAATGATTGAAAAAACTTTTTCTTGCAGATTAACATATTAGATATAGAGTTGTAAAATAATAGATAAAAATATATCCCAGGAAGCATTAGTTAGTTTAGACATCTGATTTCGTCAGCATACTTCTTTGACATTTTAGTTCACCTCCCCAAGATGTCGTCCGTTTCAGGATTATCCAGTGCATTTTCCATCAAATTTCCTTGCCACGTGGCCGGTGTAGTTCGATTTCAATACTGCTGTAATGTCCAGTCATTTCATCGGGAAAAACAGCTTGAAAAAACTGGTAAATTTGATTTTTTTACAAAAACTCTGCTATCCGACGAGATACGACAATTTTGGTAGAATACTGTTTTGTACGAGATATCGATTGAAAAACTTAGAATATTAAATTTGTTTTTTGCTATTATTTTTTTTCTGGTGATAAATATCGAAAAAATTGTCGAGATTAAACTTGTAAGACCATATTCAGATCTACAATTTCGTTTTTTATTTATTTGGGGGGGGGGCTGCGGGCCGCAAAGTTGGTGAATTCGCGCCCAACGTCGCTCACTTGGTTGTATTTATACGTCAAAAAAATGGAACGTTGTTCAAAGAATTAATGTTATATTATATAAATAAAGCAAGCAGCAAATTACGTATTAGATACATGGAATCTATTACACAAATATTAAAAATTTAGAAAATGCATTTTACTTGTTACTATATTTTTTCTGGTGATAAATATCGAAAAAATCGCCGAGATGAAACTTGGAGGACAAAAAGAATATATTTTTTTCAAAAATGTATTCAACCGAAATTTTCGTATCTCGTCGGATAGCCGAGTTATTGTCAAGAAATCAATTTTACCACTTTTTTCAAGATGGCGGACAATCCACACAGGAAATCTTGGTCGACAATTTCAAGTTAAGCTTTTCTGGGCACGCCCCGCGTCTTATAAAAAAATGAGCTTTCTGGGTTTATTTTCATTTCCATATGACTAGAGTATAACTTTTGCAACGTCTATTGTTTTTGTTACATTCATTATCCAGGAGCTTGGTTTGTGAACTCTAAATGAGGTTTTCAATATTTGGCGCTTCAGTACTCTTTGTGTCATTGTTACTTTGTTCATATGTTCTATAAGGCTCCACGTTTGAGCCAAATTCATGAAATTGGAAATCTCGAATAAGTAAACCAACCATTATTTCAAATACAAGGAAGTTCAGTCAAAACGTTTATTATAAATAAATCGTTAGGACGATATCCCGAAAAAAAGAGTTTGTGCATATCATGAACCTTGTTACTTCAACCCCTGCGGGTTGTTGTAAGAAAATGCATTCGCCAAAGATGCAATCAAGAAGTTTTGTTGAACCAGGGATCTCATGAACAACATATCTTGAAAAATGTCAATTAAACTTTATTAATGTTAGTATTCAATCTAATCAAGTCTTTATGTGCGTGATAATTTAGGGCCGGTGAAATGCATTGAGGGAATACCTTAATGCCCTAATACGTTGGTATATTTTTAATTTTTAATTTCTACACTAATATCCTCTGTAAATTTCGTTCTTTTATGCTCTTCAAAGTTTCACCATATATCCCTAATCAAGACAATTTTTCACTGTTGTGTTTAAATTTTCACATCTTACTTTTTTGTGTTAACATTATTTATAATTTTTCGAATATTGCAGCGACAAGAACACATTTGTGGTTACTGAGTCTTCATCTATTTATTAAGTTGTCTCCTTGTCATATATTTGGTTTTGCGCCAATTTTACAGATGTTGTAAATGCTCGGTGTTCTAAAGTATCAAGGGCTTTGTGAATAGTCGACATATACTAGATCTATTTATATTAGCCAGTCCTATAATCTTAATTCGCTAGTGCTAGAAACTTATACATAAAGTTGGTATTCCTTCACGCTTTAATTAAGTAAGTTTGTAATAACTTTAGTGATTGTTTTATATTGTTGACACGAGGGGTTTATTACTACAGTTTTCTAGCTCATTTTATCCCTCTTCTTGTGTAAAAATGTTATTTCCAGATCTTTCAAATTCTTCCTTGACTTGCCTTTATCATTTTTATCCACATTCTGGCTTCTGCTGGTAGTCTACGGTTCTTCTTTTTTATGCTGCATGTCTAAGTATATATGATATAGCTGGCATTTCTTCTGACGCTTCAGTCAAGGAGTGAAAAATAATTAATTTGATTATTTTTCACCCATTGACTGAAGCGTCATTTTGTCGTAAAAAAAAGTTTGTTACATTCCGTTTAAGGCATTATTGTTGTTATTTAGCAGATCTTTTTTAATCTTCTTTTTATTTTCGTCGGTTAGATCTTGTCCCTCTTAACGTAAAACAATTGCCCTGTGATATACGCACTATCACTCCATTGTCGGATATCTCTTAGCGAGGATTCGTTCTTACTTCCGATACCCTTTCCCCCGTTCAATAGTTCCTACATGGTAAACTGTAGTCATTCGTACTTGTTTTTCTTCGTTTGATTGTTATTATGACCTTCCTTTCTTGTTGTTTTTAACAGTTCCTAAAAAAATTCTACCTTCCCAAGGAATCTTTTGCGTTCTGCGTTTGAATCACAGAAGCTTCCAGTTTTTTGATAAAGTGTGCCTTGGGGGTCCAAGTAAAAGAATTGTATCGATTTAAATTTTAATAGACACTGTCTGATCTAGTTCCTAGTTATTTATATTTTTCTATGCTTTCATGGCTTTTCTTGCATTAACAACTTGCAGATTTACTTTATTATTTTGAGACTGCCTTGACTTTTGTATTCTCAGTATGCTGTTAGAGTTGAATTTTAATATCGAATAATAATGCGGCTTGAAGCACTTCCAGGCTTTATTCAAGTATTGAAAAACGCTAGCTACTGCCCTTTCCTAATTACAGTGACTGTATATTACTCCTAAAGAGTAGGGTTGACACTTACGTCAGGTGCTCTGTACCCAAGGTCTTCTACTCCCCCCCTGGTATGCTCTTCACCCGTATTACTTCGTAGAGGGCTGCGTTATTCCCGCATCTCTGACTCCCCAGTAGAAATCAGCCACCAACTCGTTTTTAGGGTTCCGTATATACAATATACAGATACCCTTATAGTACCACTCCGGATTTCTGCCTCTGTCACATCACAGCAAGTTTCTCCTAAACTGTTGAACGGAAGAGGTTGAAATTTGGTATCAATGTATAGTTTGGTGACCCGATCAGAAAAACATAGCGTAAAAGAAAAAATTTTGATTTTAGGGGTACTTCTGGGGGGGGGGAACTAAAAAAATCGACAGTTCCACCCCCCTGATCTCCGAAACTACTGGGCCTAAAATTTTGAAGAAAAATAGGAAATATAGAACGTTGCCCGAACTTTACAGGAAAAATAAGGAGAAACCATTAATATTAATTTTGGGGGGCAAATTATAGAATTAAATAAAAATTTAAAAATAAAAAATGTTCAAACGCATCATGTAATGTATCAAATGAAAGGTCTCACTTTGAGGAACACAAATATATATTCTCATATTAAAAAAATTATTTAAAAAGATATTAACGAAAATATACCAAAATTTACCCATCCCCCCTCCTTATCTCCGAAGCTATAAAACGTAAAGTTTTGAAAAAATTAGAGGTATAGGTTATTACCTGAAGTTTACTGGGAAAATAAGGAGAAACCTCTACTTTTAATTTTTCTGGGCAAATTACAGAATTAAATGGAAAATATAAAATTAAAATTGTTTCTAACCCATCATGTTATATATCAAATGAGAGGGTTCATTACGATGAAAACAATTATATTTTTTTTTCATATTTTTAAAATAAATTAATTAAATGAAATTAACAAAAATGTAAAAAAATTACCCATTCCCCCCCTTATCTCCAAAACCATAAGCTGAAAAATTTTGAATTGAGGTATAGCCCCTCACATGAACTTTACTGGAAAAATAAGGAGAAACCCCTAATATTTATTTTGGGGGGCAAATTATATAATTAAATGGAAAATATAAAATTAAAATTGTTTCTAACCCATAATGTTATATATCAAATAAAAGGGCTCATGATGAAGAAAACAAATATATTTTTTTTCATATTTTGAAAATAAATAAATTAAAAGATATTAACAAAAATATAAAAAATTTTACTTATCCCCCCCTCTATCTCCGAAACCATAAGTTGGAAAATTTTGACAAAAAATGGAGGTATAGCCCCTCACCTGAACTTTACTGGAAAAATAAGGAAAAACCCCGAATATTCATTTTGGGGGGCAAATTATAGAGTTAAATGGAAAATATAAAATGAAAATTGTTTCTAATCCATCAAGTTATATATCAAATGAAAGGGCTCATGATGAAGAAAACAAATATATTTTTTTCATATTTTTAAAATAAATTAATTAATAGATATTAACAAAAATATAAAAAATTTTACCCATCCCCTCCTATCTCCGAAACTATAAGCTGAAAAATTTTGCATAAAAAGTATAGCCCCTCACCTGAACTTTATTGGAAACATAAGGAGAAACCTCTAATATTCATTTTTTTTGTTTATAAGAAAAATATGAAAAAATTCTGTTATTTGGTCTCCAAATAATAGAATTAAAGGGAAAATAAATTATTAGAAAACTCCCATAGTAATTTTAGAGACAAATTATACAATTAAATTGAAAATAAAGATTCAATTTTCAAACGCATCATGTAATATATCAGATAAAACGCTCATTATGTGAATTACAAATATATCATATTTTTAAACTTTTATTTAAAAGATATTAACAAAAATATTGAACATCGACTTAATTCAGACTTTAGAAACTACACTATTTAAATTTTGAAAAACATATTTTAGTTGTATTTTTTAATAATTTGAATAACAGATTTAATAATTTAAAACTTGACCAATTTTGCCCTTTATCTTCCAATCTACAGAGCCTCAAAACTCAGACAGTAGATTATAAAAGACTTCTCTGAAAGTTTATTCATATGTATTCTGATAAAAATCAAGCGAATCCTGAAGCAGATAAAATAAAAAGTCTATGTGTGGAAAATTAAAGTGTATATGTTTTATAAATTTAAAACGCTTCCTTTAAAATATATAAGGGTAAATATAAGAAAATGCACTCATTCCCTGCTCGTCTGAAACTGGAATATTAGAATCTTAAAGGTGGTACGGAACCCTAAGTATGCGAGTCCAACTCGCACTTGACCAAATTATTTTTAGACAAATTCGCAATTTTTGTAATCTTAGTCAAATTATATGAAAATATATATAAAAATAAATAGAATTTAAATCAAAAGTTTATTATTAAATTATCAACGTTGCAAATTTGTGAAAGCCCAATAAATGGGGAATTTATATTAAGTAATATAAATTTTTCTGGGTTCTATTTCAATAGCATGGCGATGTGGAATAATATTATGAATAGTTCCAAATTTGTTAGTTTCTGATTAATTTAGATTAATTTAGATTTAATCTTTCACATTCAAGTCAATCCATCTTATGATATTGTCAACAAGCAAGCTGGTAGTATTTTTATTGTTATTTGTTTCGCATTGACAGTATGGACGTAAATAATATATTATTTTATTTAATGATTGAACCAATATTATAAATTAATTATATCATTCTGCACTGAAGGTCGTCAGTAGCTACAAAACAAAACGAAAATCAAGAAACAGAGGAGAAAATAGTACCAAACCGTTTTGCCTTTGCCTAGTTATATATAGATTCTAGTTTCTTATGTCACTTATATCTACCTATTTGCATTCCTTTAATGTTGCTTTGTTTATTTTAATTTGCATTAGTATGATAGTCAGAGGGTATCATAGAGTATTTCCTAGTCACTACAGAAAATTGGTAATGTAATTATTACAGATTACATAACACTAACTATGGAGATAGATTTTAATGTCTAATTACAAGGAACCAACCACTGCTAACTAATTTTCGGGTACAAGTATTAGTATTTTGGGTATTAGTATTAGGAGATAAAAGTATTTTTGTATCAACAAAATTTTGTTTGAATATCATGTAACTTTATCGTAAAAACAATTCAAGGAAATACATTGGATCCAATCTTAATATTTCCGCATTAATTTGCAGTAGCTCTATGTCTCATTATTATCCTGTAAATTTCTTTATTGTTATAAAATTGTAGTTATATTACAAGTTGTCAAAGAAAATATCTCCATATGCATCAGAACTAAAATTAACTGCTTAATGTTAAAGATGGATTTTCTTTAAGTCACGATAAAATCAGAGCAAGCGGGAACCCTTCCAATGAAAGGAAGCTTCTTCAACGATAGTTAACTTGACGCATTGTCTCGAGAAGTAACAAAGGCCACCGCAAGGGTTCGGGTGATACACGCCAAGTGACTTTTCTTTGATTGCCTGATTTCACGTTACTCGGGCTGTGACATGAAGCAACTTTAATTTTAATGAGATTCTCATAAGTGGAGGCATCTGAGTCGGGTTTCAATGGATTTTCGGATATGTTTACGGTAGATAAGAGAAGTTGACTGCGATACTGATGAATATTCTCTTCTAGCTTTGATGTCATTTTCGAGGAATGATTTATGCGGAAATGGAGGCAAAGGGCAAAAGTAAACAAACACGCAAGATGAAACCGCTGATTACGCTGAGCTGAGGGTGTTACTTACTTGTATGTGCGATTTAAATAAACACAACTTGATAAAAGCTGATTCCGGTATCATGTACGAGCCTAACTCGAAAAAATTCTAAAATGATACAGGAAAACATGCTTTTTGAGAATATTTACGTTAAAAAAGATAAGCAGAGACCATCTGGACTGTGATGATTTTCATAGCTAAGCATAAAATATACCACGACACATATTCAAAGGAATAATTTTCGCAATAATTCCGTTATGAGCGCATTTGTATTTCCAAATTAGTTATTAAAAGAATGTATCACTAATTTTTATATTATTTGCATGAAAAGATATTTGTCAATGTTACTATAAAGTTCAGGAAAGCATTCATGGGTAGAATTAAATCATTGTCATTTATTTTACATACATAATGAGATTTTTACGGCGTCTAGTTTCACAAAATCTATATTTAAATCATTCAGAGCTTGATAAGAGGTCTTAACCCGGAATTGAATCCCATCCAAGTCAGGGTTTTTTCAATTAATAAATAAATGTTACACAAATCCAGAGGGTACAGTCGTCTCTGATGTAAATGACAAAAATCAGTGAAATCGACAGTTGCCCCTTACCAACCCGCTCTGAGAAAGAGAGTAAGGTATGCCTCATATCCCCTATAAAATTCTAAAAATATACTTCATCTTCTCAATCGTATAAGAGAAGTTCTTTCCACAAACGAATCTTAAGCTCTTATTTTTATCCATCAAGTCATGAAATGTTTCCAATCATCTCTTTAAGCTTTTCTCTTCAATAATACATTTCTTCATCCGTTTAGTCATTCAGTGCTAATACTTCAATCTTTAGTCTGAGCTGTCGATAAAAGCTGCGAAAAGTATGTTGTTCTCGTCAGCCCTTCGAATTTCTTGAACTTCTCAGTCCTACAGTTCTTCTTCTTCTTTTCTGTTACTCAAAAACGCTCTTCGATCTTCACTGCTCTTTAATACAGTCCTTCAGTTTGCCACAACTACCTTCACAAATTGGCCCTCCTGGCAGACAATGACATCAGGGTGCACGGCAGCTTCAGTAAAGAAGTGGTGGGTTAACCTAATAAAAGGGCTAAGCCAATTATAGTGTAACTTAACGTACCTCACAGACATAAATCAAACGACACATCTCAGATCATAACACACTAAAAACTTCCAAGCAACATCTTCATCTAAAAATCGGGATCAGAAAAACAAAACCCATCCTTATACGCCTGGAATACCCGATAACCGACAAAATGCATATCGGCGATCAGCTACGATAAAATATCGGAGTATAATGAAAACAACGAAATTAAGAACAAATCCTATAAATGAAACATACAAAGTGAACAGGAATGATTTAACATTTAAAGACAATGCAGTGGACTAAGTGAAAAAGGTAGGTCAATAACGTGCATTTTATATTAACATTTATCAATCAGAATTTTTATGAAAATTAAACGTTCTTCTTCTTTGAGATCTTAAGCGTTTCTTCTTCGTTTATTCTCCAGACCTTAATTTCTCTAGTTCCACAGCTCTTCAAATTTGTCTGCAATCTATCAGTTATTCAGGGAGGCTACACCGTGAAAAACACTTGGACACGTCGATTTGTATTTTTAAATGTGCATTTTTTAAAAATATATTTATAGGGTGTATCATGTGACAGTTGCCAATACCAACTTTATTATTTTAAATGCAAGCCCCTGTATATTATTTATTTTTTGGATTCTCCAAAAAATTCTAGACATGATTCATGCCAATGTCCTACAACTATCTTCAACTGTTTCGGAATTATTAAGTGTTTTCAGATTTAGTAAAAAAATTAACATTAAGGCCCATTTGTTCAAAGCTGGATTAACTCCAGGATTTGTTAATCCCGGTTTAAAACTTAATCCAAGATATTGATTTGACTTGTTGTACAATAAAAAAATAATCCTAGATTCCTTAAACCTCGCTTAATTCATGAAACTAATTATTCCTCAAAATTATTCACAAAAACAACACAATCTGCCTGAATTTTATATCGGTCTTTCTTACTACTTGCAGATGATTTCATCTGTACCTACTGATTATTCTGCAAATAAAAGAAAATGTCCAAATTTATGAAGAAAAGTACGAATTTCAAACCTCACGAGAAAGAAATATTGGGTGGAACATAAGGTTCACTTGTGTTAAGATTATTAGCTATATTGTGAAGATCTGTTCCTGCTATAACAATTGTCTCAACTTTCGCAGGTTTTACTCTCAGTTCAAGAGATAGAATGGAAAAACGGTTTTTCCAAACACCAAAACATCTTTCTATGTTTGTTTTCACTATTCCCAACTAATACTGCATTATAATATACCCCATTTTCAATTTGACCTGTTAACCTCGAACTATTAAATATTGTGGATTCATAAGTAGATCCTGTCTTGAATATTGAGTTCAGCATCAGATGTAACGTAAACATTGTATGAAAAATGTTATATCCTGCTACGAAATATTTCAGTATTTTCACCACCAGGTGATTGAACTAATGTATTGTGGAAATCTACTAATGGTATAGAAAGTGGCAATCTTTTGTCTGATATCATTAGGCATATTAATAAAACTTGATAAAGCATGGAATACTTTATGGATAATTCTACATCCTGTTGACTTCTCAATGCCAATGCAGTCAGAGGCGTCATACTGCCAGTAGCATAAAATCTTAAACTTAGTAGTTATCATATCTTGTACACTCACACTCTGATTCCTGTCAGTGGGATTATTTATGTCATTCATTATTAAATCAATGATAACATCTTTCGGCAATCGAAATCTCTTTCAGTCCATTTTTCAAAATGGTTTTCTCGAATTTGGTTTCTTCCTTAAGGGTTCAACAATTTGTAATAGTTCCAGAAATTATTCATGGTCTGTTATTTCTTCTATTCAATCAGCCATAACAACTTTTTCAAATAGCACTTTTGTTTGTAAGTAAACAAATCTAAGAACGTATTTTTTAAAATGTACCATATAATTCATAACTTGATATGTTAAATTTAACCTATCAAAGTAACGTTCTAAACGTCAAATTAGTTCTTAATCTCGGTTTAATTTATGAATATCCAAGGATTATTTTGGACCAGGGTTAACTCTGGATTAACTTTTAATCTCGAATTATACAATGAAATTTTTTTGTTAATCGAAGATTACATATAATCTCGGTTTAAGCTCGTATTGAACAACGGGGCCTAAAAAAAGAAAATTATTTTATTTCACAAATTTTGCTACATTAAACTCAATATTTAATACCCATTTAGCTCTTGATATGGACACAGTAAGCATTCCTTTTTACTGTTTATTTTCCTCAAAACTCACGGCCTTAGCAACTGCCTGCATGACAGTGGTGGTCAGTGTTAACTGTACATGTACGTAATAATATCAGAAAATTGTTTCATTTAGCAGAAATGCACAAAATAACCATTCTACAAATGATAGGTAATGGAGATAACATGCGGAAGTTTCTCGCAAACAATTAGCAAAATAGAAAAGCAGTTTCGCGAGCTTGGTCTTGTAATACAGATACAAAAAGTAGCGACCAAATGCTCTAAGTAATAATACGAAATTGGATATTATGCTTGAGTTTCAAGAAAACTCACATAATTCTGGTCGAAAAGCAGCCAGCTCCACGGTTCAACGGTAGCCACACATCAATTTTTCGAGTATTAAAGGAAAGTGAAATGGTCCTCTATAAAATGATGCCGACTCAAGATCTCATGGAAGATAACAATGTGATCTAAGTAGAAGATGTTTTGTTTTCAGATGCAAGATTGCCGCTATTGGTCTAATGAGAATCCTCCCTGGATGACAGAGAAATATACGCAATATCCTGAAAAAGTGTATTGGACAGGAACTATTGGAAATCATATTGTAGGTCCCTTTTTCATTGATGGCAACTTGAAAAGAGATATTTAGAACTGTTCCAAAATCGTCGTGCCAACATTGACAAACTTATATCCTGATCCAGTAAACCCACAAGTTCCTGCCAGTACAATATGGTTTCAGCAAGATGAAGCACCGCCCCATTACAAGGTGTCATTTATTCATTCGAAGAGAGTATTCAATAAAATTCCATCTTGTCATTCTAACCTAGGTAACAGCAATTACATAGAACGGCTCTAGATTCGGAACCTCTATGTGCTAGTTTCCCCGAAAATCCTAGATGTTGGTCTTTACATCTCGCGTCTTCAAATCTACTGCTAGAGTTTCTCATAGAAACAGAAGTTTACCATGTGTTTTAATACTACCGATTTTAATGTGTGTTTGAAAGACTTGCCCCATCAATCTGCATAATCAATTAATAAAGTTTGAATGTATGATGCTCGTTACGTATAGAATTTTTTTTACACTATTCTTATTTTTAAAATATAGGAATTATAATAATAACTTAATGATTACTTATCTTAATTTCATTTCTGTTCTTAAATATTATATGTATATTTCTATCCACTTCTTGTTGAATGTTTTGTACTAAATTTTGCTCTATTTCGTTGGACTCCAGCACATTTCATTATTAAGAGAAGAAGGCTAAAGCCATTGCCTTATGCCATAAAAAAATAATCCGGTCTTAGCAGTCGTTGTGACGACAACATAACCGTTACCCAAAAATATGTCATTTTTCCTAACAATCATTATTATTAAGGTTATAATTCCGACCCAACTTTTCCCTCTCTCATCATAGTGCTCGACTCTATTTTCAGCCAACCGTTCACGGTAATGGTCCGGCTCATTGGAGTAGAGCGATACGATCTTTATTAGCTCTAATATTGCATGCAGGTTTCCGAAATCCGAAATAATCGTGTTCGGGATCCTCAATTCATGTGTACAAGCATCTTTTATAAATAGAGAACGGCTCTCGGTGCAGGTGCAACGGTGCAACGTTAGATAGCAACACGCGGCAGAAAATTTCAATGAAACATGCATCTAAATGGCTCTTTAGACGTAATATATCGAGTAGATTTGAATACTGTAATAAAGCTGGGGACGGCTGCGGCGCATCAGTGTTGAATTAATAGATAAAAGGTAAGATTTACGATTTGGTTGCACTGAAAAATGATGGCGTGCCTTAATCTTATTTGAAAATTACAGTCCTTGCAGATGTTATAGATTTGATAAGTACTTAAAGTGTTCAACATATTTGAAATACCATTGGAGTCGTAATATCATTTGGCTTCTGCCTAAAGAACTGGAGATGGACGAGAGCAAAAGAATATATGAAAGAAAAGATGAAAGCAGTAAGGAAAGATGATGATGATTAATTTACATCCTTACACATATTTTGCAACGGCAGCGATTGTCTAAGAATCGTTTGTGTTCATTTACTCCTTTACAAAGCATGCTGTTTCAAAAGAAATATTTATATAGGTACAAAAAGTATTGGGGGCCAAACGGTTGATGTTGGGTTCGTGGGTGGTTGATTTGTCGAAAACTCAAGACATTGCAGCCTTGGACAACGGACGGATCAACATGTAAATATCAATAGGGATTGAAAAGGTTACTGCACTCTGGAACATGCAATATTTAAGCGGAATGTTCAAAGAACTCAATTTGGATTACACATATGCGCCTGAACTGAAATCAAAAAGGAGTTATATAGAACAAAAAGATAGTTATATAGACGCATTCAATGGGGTGGACGAGCCAAAGTGGGAATACCAATTGTCTTACAAAAACATTTAAAAGATGCATCAAGGATTGGGACTGACTTACGGTTTAACTTAGAAATCCATATGAGAAATATAACAGAAATAACTGTGCATGCTCCTATAGATGACGCAAATCAGGATTTAGAAAATTACTTTGAAGTAGAGCTTATTGATGTTATGTCGAAAGTCAATAAAGGAAATGAAATAGTAATGCTAGGAGATTTTAACGCCAGGACAGGAATGAAAGCAGGAAATCAAGTAGTAGCTAGATACGGTAAATGTACTACGAATGACAATGATATTCAATTGGCTGGTCTGTGTGAACAGTTTTCTTTATGTATAATATTTTTCAACCACAAGGAAATACATAAATATACTTGGGTTCAACCAACAAAACGCTTAAAATAATAGACTATGTGATACTAAAGCAAATAACTATAAAGACAACAGGAGTACGAGTTTACCATTGGGCGGAGTGTGGTTTAGATCAATTCCGACTTCGATTATCATTGTATAGGGCGTGCAAATAATAGTCTCAGGAGTGGTTTGTAATAAAGCTTCGGGAAAAAAAATTCCAGATAAAAGTGGCAACGAAAAAAATCTGGAAATTATTTAGAGAGTTGTACGAGGACCGCTAAAGGGCGTAACAAAACACCAAAATTGAAAATCGGTCCATTTTCTACAGAAACAGAATAATAGAAGTAATCAGTATTATTTTTACAAAACGTATTTGGTTCTATCGCGTCAAGTAACGTGTTACAAACAAACGAACGTCATTCTGGTTTGGCATAACTGATTTTTACAAACTTAGGCTTTTTGAAATTGCCTTTTCTCCACTAATCTACAAGCTATATATTATAATAATTCTAATAAACATACAAAAATGCTAGAGGACGCTGTACATTTTTTTAGAAATCCTTCTATTTCTCGAAAACAGCAAATATAAACATGTTGTTTGGGCAACAGTATTAAAAAGAAGAATTCCTACAAAGTAATTGAACAAGGTTGGTTGCATTAGGAATTACTTTTATTTAGATATTGACTTTCATTTCTCCAGTATTAGGTATCGACCTAGCGGTGACGGTAATTTAAATAATAAATTTCATAAAAAAGACTAGAATTCTCTAGTCAATTGTTAGCAATTGAAATTGAACAGAATAGTAATTATCAGATCAAGCAAACTAATTTGCAAAGTGCCTGTTAGAGACAAGTAGGCTATGAAAATCATAGAAATAGGTTAAATGTTAATGGCGTTTCAAGATGTCGATTATGTTTATTATCTAATATTCTTATTCTGTCTATTATTCTGGAAATAAAATTATGAATATAACAAATGAAGAAGTATTTAACTATGTATGAAAAATGCAACTGCTACCACTCGATTATATCACGAAAAATACCCAAAGAGACGACACCACTCAAAAGTTTTTATTCGACTGGCTCATCGTTTGCGTACCACAGGAAACGTGCACCGTCCCATATATCGAAGACTCTTATATGATATTGGAATATAGTCCGTGGGTTCATATTAAAATTATAAAACTAATATTCACTTTCACTTCTCTAGAACTTTATTTACATTAAAACAGCTGATTCAAATATCACAATAACATTCCCATGTACGCTAGTCGTCGCGGTATAACTGAACTCTCCATCGTGGCTGCTTCCTTTATAAGACCAGCATAGAAAATTCTCGCAAAATCAATCATCACTCCTACCGCTCCCGAGTCTTTTCGAGAACCATTTTTTATCTTAAAGCGATTGTTGTCGTCTGAAATGAAACAGGGTCAGCTTTGGGTAAATTTCGTAACAATATAATATTGTAAATCTTTTAGAATATAAGTATTTTTACCCACTAATAAGCCCAAAAACATTACCTAGGGAGTTGGGAATATGTCGAACCACAGTTAAGAAATATTCTAACAGAACACAGGTAACTATTAACTTGATTCATTATAACTAAAATATCTATGTTATGCTGAGAAAACAGTGATTTATCTCCGTTAAGTTTTGACTGTCTTCTGAATAATAATCGAGAGTTTCAATAATTATTAAGAAATTGTTGATAACCACAATCTTATAAGTATAATATCTGTGATTCTTCACCAAAGTTTAACTGCTCAAGATTTCGATAGCCGACTTGACTACTGTCACTGACTGTTAGACATGATAGAGTACCAGTAATGGCAGTGTAGATAGCCATAACAGGCACTATTGGTCTCAAACGAGCACATACTGGAAGATATCTAGAATTTTTTATTAAGAACCACCAATTCTTTTAGAAGACATCTGTCTAGAAATTAGTTTTAAAATGTTTTTAACGAACATTCAACTGTTTGTTATGTAATTTTCTAAATGCCATTTAGCGGTTGTAGAAAGGATAATACTGGAAAAATTTAACTTGGCCATAAAAAGTAATTCCTAACTCAACCACCCTTATTAAATTAGTTGGGGGAAACCGAAGCAGTCGAAATATAAATAAAAATTCTCACCACCGACACATTTTTTAACATACCTCGTGATTGAAAAACGATATCGACACCTGGCTTTCATTGGATTGTTGATAATGTATTCTTCTTATACCGTAGTCCAAACTCCAAACATGATATCTAAATCAATTTTTGGTAGCGCCGTCTAGCGTTTTGATTATTTATTATCATTATTATAACATATAGCTGGTGGATGAATTGTAAAGTAAATTTCAAAAAGGCCCAGTTTATGAAAATTGGTTAAACCAAACCCGAGTGACGAGCGTTTGTTTGTAACAAGTTTTCCACTCCCCTTGAAAAGATAGAACCAAATAGTTCTAATAAAAAGTATGCGGAATGTTTTTATAATGGTGATTTTCAAGTTTTTGGAATACTTTTATTAAATAAATTCTGTAGAAAATGAGCTATTTTCACTTTACATTACTTGGAAACTTTTTAATCTCTTGTTTTTTTTTCAGAAAACTTACCCGTTTGAAATTAAATCATGAAATATATTTCATTATCTGGCCGGACCAGACAACTTATCTTAGAAAAATAAGCTAGTAATAATGATTGAATTTTGATCTAATGTTTATACAACATACTTATCCTCTAATGTTTATCAAGGAGTTGCCGATTAAAGTTTTTCACATTTGTTTGGAAACACCCTTTATACCAAATTTCACCCTTGTATCACTTATTGTTTCTGATATCCTGCCTTACTTTAAAACGGTAATGCCTTAAGTTAACGCCTCATTTTACGTCAAATATTCGTAGCGGATCTGTAAATGAATATCGATTCTTAGGTAGTAAACTCCAAAAAAAAACTATTGAAAAATAATTATTTCCTTTAATCAGAATATCTTCGCAATTCGAAAAGTATACATAGCTCGAAGTCATTATTAATATTCACTAATTGTCACTAATGGCAAGGATAGTAGGAAGTATGGAATGCTGAGGGTTTTGATGAAATCTAAGTTTGTCTCGAGAAAAACCAAAGAAAGAGTATATAGAACAGTAATTCGAGCTACAGTTACATATGGAAGTGAAGCATGGGTACTTAACAAAACAGACGAAGAAAGGATCGAACGATGGGAAAGGAATATGTTAAGGAACATTTACGGAGGCATAAGAACGGAAAGTGGGTGGAGGGGAAGAAAAAATGAAGAACTTGAGAACTTATATGGTGGACCCAAAAATTTACTTTTGTAAGAGCACAAAGACTCAGATGGCTGGGGCACGTAGAGCGAATGGCGAGAGGCAGGATGCCAAAAATAATCATAAACCGAAAACCCATAGGAGTGCAAAGAAAAGGACGACCTCGGAAAAAATGGCTGGACAATGTAGCAGAAGATCTACGGAAAATGGGTATAGAGCAATGGAAAGACATGGTTGCCAATAGAGACGAATGGCGGCGTGTAATTAAGGAATCACTGTATATATTGTAATTGTATATTGTAATTACCTCATAAAATGTAATTCACGCCCTAGGTCTTCAGGGCCTGTTGTGCGTTATAAATAAATAAAATAAAATAAAATTGTCACTGATGGGAAGCATGAAGGGTCAGTTTCATTCACTGTCCAAAAGTGTGAGCAAAGTAGTTTTCACTTCAAAGCATGATAGTAATGATCACAAAGACTTCTTGAGTCTAATATTCTGCAGCGAATTGTTGTCAACAGAGAATATTAAAATAAATACCATTTCACATGTTACGAAGTGTCAGAGGCGAGCAATTTGAAACAACGTACTTCTGTTACCTTACCAGAACAATATATTGAAACGTTTAAACACGGATTTAATATCGCTCCGAAGTTCGGATGCGAGAAGTATCGTCAAGCTGTCTTAAATTGTCGGGCATACCAAGACGTTTCGCTCCCGAAAGTCATTCCGAGGAACACGTGAGTGAATTTGCAGAGGAATTTTCATGGTTTCATGAAAGATTCTCATCAGACATGGGTAAGGATTTCTGTCGATATTAAAAACGGAATTGCATTTCCTTCAAGATGCCAGGCTCTATGAGGTAATAGCGAGAATTGAATTGATGTCATGATAGAATGGGAATTGAGCGAAAATATGACTGACGGGGTGCTTGAAAAAGTTTACAAGGTTAATTACGTTTAAAAATTGTATGTACACTTTTGAAAACGTAAGCATGATCAGCCGAATTACTTAAGACACCACATTGGTCATTAAGTCCAGGTCTAACCAGTATAAATACATGTTTTGCAAATCTCGACTTTATTCTTCAACAGAGTCACTTTCCATAGCTAATTAATCATGCAAACGTCTTTTAATCGGGTGCTGCCTCTTTGTCTTTTACCTCAAAATCGACTTTAATTGCGACTATAACCTCCTATATAAAATATGGGAAGATTATGTAGAAAAACTTTTTTATGACGATAGACAGGATAAAGAACTCACAGTCGAAAGCAATCTAACTGGACCTTCTATTACGAAAGAAGAGATTTAAAAGGCTATACAAATTACGACAAATAATAAAGCGGCTGGACCGGATGAGATCCCATCAGAAATACTCAAACTTATAGACGAAAGAGGCATTGCAGTCCTTTTCAAGTTGTTTAACCAAATATGCGACACTGGTCTCTACCTGGAGCAATGGTTATCTTCGACGCTCATCCCCCTACCAAAAAAGATCAGCGCACGAAGATGCGAGGAACACAGACTGATTAGTCTCATGAGTCATTCCCTAAAAATATTCCTGAGAATAATACATCGGGGATTCTATAAACGGTGTGAGGATGCCATAAGTGACTCACAGTTTGGATTCAGACAAGGGTTTGGCACCAGGGAAGCGCTAGTGGTGACGCAGGTATTAGTACAGAACTGCTACGACCAGCGAAAAAACGCATGTCTATGTTTTATAGACTACGAAAAAGCTTTCGATAGGGTGCAACACCATAAACTTATGCAGCTTCTCAGGAGACTTGATTTAGACCAGAAAGTTATTAGATGTATCGAAAACTTATACTGGCACTAATCAGCCCGGGTTAGATTAACAAACGGCCTAACCAACCAAATCTCCATCCGTAGAGGACTAAGGCAGGGGTGTATACTCTCGCCGATCTTGTTTAATATATACTCAGAGGCCGTCTTTCAGGACTCGCTAGAGAACAAGGAAATTGAAATTAGAGTCAATGGAGTCTGAATAAACAACATACGATACGCTGAAGACACAGTTCTGATTGCGGATAACATGGGGAATTGTACAACAGTTGGTTGATGTAGTAGGAGAATGTAGTCAAAATATGGGACTTGCCATTAACACAAATAAGACAAAATTCATGGTTGTCACGAGAGAGGTGGATGAGTTTCGAAACTCCAGCTTAATATATAAAGGAAAACTCTTAGAACGAGTAAAAAAATGTAAGTACCTGGGAGTATGGAATCATGAGGAATGGTCATCGAACAGGGAAATTAAGTGCAGAATCGAGGCGCATTCCTGAAATTTAAAAAAGTCTTCACCTGTAGCGATTTCGACCTTGATCTTAGAATGAGATTTGTGAAATGCTACGTCTGGTCGGTGCTCCTATACGGTGTCGAGAGTTGGACACTAAAAACAAATGATATAAACAAATTGGAAGCTCTCGAAATGTAGATATACCGCAGAATACTTAAGATACCATGGACGGCAGAAGAGGATTGGGACGGAAGAAAATGTCGTGGCTGTGGAATGTAAGACAATGGACAGGCATGCGTGATATACACACGTTGATCCACACAGCCAGAGATAGGAAAGTCATGGAAAGTGTGATCGCTAACATCCATTAATGGATAAGCGGAGAAAGAAGAAGAAGATAACCTCATCATCAAAGACTTTCCCTGCAGCATCTTTTTGAGAACAGCAAACGAGTATAAGTCAGATTGATTTTATAATCTCGCTGCAAAAGCTTGATTTATGTATACACATTTTTAAGTTGACTATCTACGATCAACATCAAATATTACTAATCAGTATTAAAAAGTAAACTATACAACTTTTCAACCTTCAACCATATTCCATAAACATCAAACATAACCTCAAAATACTACTCTGATTCTGCTCCATGTCTATGGGAATAATCTTTTGGAAATTCTGTTTTAGGAATATGGAACAGAGAAAGAATATTACTTTGAAATATGTTTGATGTTTTGAGGATATGTTTATGGAATCTAGTTGAAAACTGTAAAGTATTACATAGTTACATGTTATTTCTGAGGTTTTAACACCCCAAGATTATGAAAATGCTGTGGAACATCTGGAAGGTCACACATTAAAAAAAATACAGTTTTGTATCCTAACATCAAACTTTTATTTAAAACACTCAACTCTAAGTTGTTAACTTCATGGAGTAAACCAAACTTCGATACCGGTAGCATAAGTATGAACATTCATAACATATGAGTCGTATCGGAACGCCCGTACCCCTAGGGCTGGTACTACTTATATAACATGTAAGTTTAGACAGGATCATTGGTTCTGAATTATTGAAGATGTATCCAGATCTTTACTGAGACGATTCAATGTACCATATCATCCAACTGTTTCAAACGATTTGAATCACCACCGTTGTACAAACGAATCACATCTCACTTGTTCAGTCAGTTATTTCGGTCTTCGCCGTATTCAAAGTGCGAGAAAAAATAGTACAAATGATGCATTGTATTATGAACTTTAACAACAACTATGTAAAAAATTTTTGAGAGATTTACTAAATATTTCATTTGAATAGCGTTTTAACGGAAACTAAAAGATATGGACTGCATAGCCACATACCTACATTTGGAATTCGTATGTTAACTTTTATAGAGTTTGCATAACATTTGAACAAGGTTGGCGTATGAATAAGAAATTTTTTTTAGGTATAAATCGTAATAAACTTTCATGGCATTTGCTTACATCCATAGACAGTTAACAATTATACCGATGAGCATGAGTTATAATTTCAAAAATATCTTTTAAAATTGTCTGTGGGCATTATTTACCTGCCAAGAGAAATATTTCAATAAATTATTAACAATCAAATTTTTAAATTCAAGTAATTATATCGGAAGAAACTGTAAAGTGTTGAAAATTTATTTTAAACAACTGAGAACTGATGTGAATTATGATCCGAATGTTCCAAATGATACATTTTACTGTTCTATAGCAGTATACTGATCCAGTAATGTTCCAATCTTGGCAATTATACATTTTCACCGAGATTAATAGAAACCTAGCAACTATATAAAGCCGTGACTTCAATTTCTAACAGACTTCTTCTTCTACCTCAAAGGTTTCTTTGTGAAAGTATGGCTGTGGTTATTATGTTTAATGGTTATGTATACCAACGAGAGATCCTACTTAGTGACTTAGTGCTGAACGCTAATCTTAAACAATCTAATCACTTCTTGAGCATCTATCTCTTGAATTAACTAACCACTTCTGGACCTTCTATAAATGTTTATAACTCATAACCTTCTACCGCAATGTTTAAGGTAATAATTGGGACTAATTAACAGTAATCCCTTTATTACTGTTATTTAGACAAATTCAGCTCTTTTCTTAACATCTATCATCTAGAAATTTATTAACTAATGAATCAAATAAGTAAATTAATTCTAATTAAAGTTTGAAACAAATACGTGGTTTAAATTGCCAAAGTCATAAATGCAAATATACATGGGGAAATTAAAAATTAAATTAAAATAAAGGCAGTTAACCTAAATAAAAATCGGCAAGGGCAACCGAGACAACAACGAAAAGAAGTCACCTTCACTGTTAGGAATTTTTAATATTTTATAATTTGTTAATACTAAATAGGGGGAACACAAGTTAAATAATTACACTAGTAACAAATATGGGTAGTAGGAAAAAAATAGAATAATAGCGGAAATTTTATAAATAATTCAAATCTGTTGTAAATTATAAATAATAGTTAAATTGAAAAATATTTAAATTAATTAAGTATTAGAAAAGATATTAAATAGAATTGATATAAACTATTGTAGCACTCATAAAATGTCCCTTGTTTGATCGATTGGAACGTCAATGAGATTTTGTTCTCAAAAGCATTGTGTGAGGTCTCAAAAGGTAGCATATAAATTGTTTACGAACGTATTCCGTCTGGTAACGAGATAGGGAGTTACATTTGTTAAGAAACTTTACACTAGCTTGTAGACGGAAACTTCTTTCACTGTTTGTCGGAACAACTTCGGGAAAGTCGAACTGAAAACCGCAGATAGACGAAAGTAGTTGAAACATAAACAAAAGAGTAAGATATGCTGAAAACACGTTAGGAATGACAAGGTACACTGGCATTATTCAAGGAAACCCTGTTCGTCGAAACAGATAACGTTGATGTAACATTTATGAGGAAAGCAAATGAGTTTCCTTGTTTAAAGCTTTGTTATATCGGATAATTTATCGGTTACATATTTTAGAAATTACTAGGATTATAATAAAAAAAAAACCTCAATAACATCTAGTCGTTTTCAATATTATTTGTTCAAACAACTCTAAAATTTTAGATTGAGGAGAATGAACAACATATTTTAAAGGATCATATAGGAATGCAAGCGATCCTGCTAGCTACTTCACAAGTTCCTTGAAAACTTTTATGTTTGCAATAGGTACAGAAAATTTTGCATTTTCATTGTACTTTAATACATATCTATTTATTCCATAGTTATTTTCTATTATGTATGGTCTTTCTTAAGCATCTTAATGCTTTTATAATAACTAAATCGCCTTTTTCAAATTACTTCTTTTGTTCTCTTCACTTTTCTAATGTTCAATTCTTCTCTATTATTCAAAGCATGTTTGGATCTTGCTTGTGCATACGGAGCTGTGGTATTTCTTCTATTATTCTGTTGTAGATTGCAGTTATTAAAAAAAAAATCCAACGAATAGATCTTTTGACTCCTTCATCCCTGTTTTTGTGGTTTCTGTTACTAGAGATTCTTAAGTATGTCATCATTTCACTTATGTACCACTCTTATTGAAATACTTTTATAGTTAATCTGTTACTCATATTTACACTTTGACATTATTTTAGTTTGAAAGTATAATATATTATATAAAATTAATTTTGTGGTTTTCCTGGTGTATCTCTATAGATTTTCAAGGAAAAAAGAGAAAGCTGGTTGACTATATTGTTACAACGTTTAAGTTTAATCTATCAAAAGGAAATTTAACGTATGGTACCAAACCTAAACCAATTCTCTGTATCTGTGTAGGCTCAGCTAAGTGGACTGTATTTCTTGGTAATAAATATCTTCTTGAATAACAGACTGTTATTTTACTACTTTATTTAATTTACAATTGCGCTGCAAGTGCTTATGCACGCGCTCACAGAGAACAACAACAACTCTAGAATCTCTCTAAAATTAAAATCATATGTCACAAATCTATTAGCATAAAACACATAGAAAAGTATACTGTCATACGACATGGAACACAATTTACTCTTCTTCTTCTTAACAAACATATGTTTGGCCATAACATACCGGCCGCCTTGAAATATTAATTTCAACTAATTCTAAAATTAACAATTATCGTTCATTATGAATGTCCCTTTCAATGGGCAACACACAAATTTTGGTAACACAACGTTTTACTGTGTTGCCATCACTGCACTTAATACTCACTACACGGGTGATATTGTCCCTCCCTGGATGCAGCTCTGTTATTCTTCCAGTCTTCCATTTGAAAGGAGGTTGGTTATCCTCCTTCATGAGAACTAAACTGTCAGGTTGAAGGAGACTGCAACTGTTAGTTTTCCACTTAAGCCTGGATTGCAGTTCAGATAGGTACTCAACTGACCAACGTTTCCAAAAGTGTTGTATCAATCTTTGAAAATGCTGATACCGATTTAGTCTCGAGTACTGGATATTGGTATAATCTGAGTCTGGTATGGCTGTTAATGTTCTCCCAATAAGAAAATGAGCTGGGGTAAGTGGGAGTGTATCATTAGGATCGGAAGACAAAGGACTCAATGGACGGGAATTGACAATACCCTCTATTTGGACTAATACAGTATTGAAATCTTCATAAGTCAAATGACCGTTTCCTAAGATTCGTTTTAAATGATGCTTAATTCTCTTTACTCCTGCTTCCCAAAGACCGCCAAAATTCGGTGCTCTGGGTGGTATAAAATGCCAAGCTATACCTTCTGCTGACATAGCAGAGCCTATTTCATCACGTTTCATTCGAAGAAATTTTGAAATCTCTGCATTTGCACCCACGAATGTTCTACCATTATCTGAATATATGTGAGTAGGTTTCCCACGTCTGGACATGAATCTGCGTAGAGCCGCTATGAAATTCTGAGTAGATAAATCTGAGACTAATTCTAAATGAATGCATTTTGTACCCATACAAACAAAAATACAAATATATGCCTTAGTCAGTAATGGTTTTCGACTATTACGATCTTTCAGCAAAATTGGACCTGCATAATCTAAACCACAATGTGAAAATACAGGATTAAATGGAGTTACACGAGATTGGGGCAAGTCTCCCATTAAATAATTTTCAATTTTTGGGTTTGCTCTAAAACAGGTAACACACTTACGTACTAGCTCCTAACTAGGCTACGTCCTGCTATAGGCCAATAGAATTGACGAACAGCATAAAGTAACTGCTGTGGACCACAGTGCAACAATCTCTTGTGTTCATGTAAGACAATCAATGTAGTGAGATGATGCTTGTTGTGTAACAGAATTGGATGTTTTTGATCATAAGCAATATCTGTATTTCGTAAACGTCCACCAACTCTTATGAGACCGCAATTATCCATAAAGGGATTCAGTGAAAGGATATGACTTGAAGAATCCAATTGTCGACTGACAGACAATGCTTTATACTCCTTGAGAAAGGACTCCTTCTGAGAAATTTTTATTAACCTTATTAAGGACTCTCTAAGTTCTGTTGGACTTAAAACCCCACAAGGTTTTGACTTATATCTCATGTAGTTTATGGCCCTAAGACAATAAGCAAATATTCTCTGAAGTTTACGCAAAGAAGAGTATTGATCAATCTTAAAAACTAAATTTGAACCAGTAACTAGAGTAGCAACTCTCTGTTCAGGTAGATCAGTCGGAATACTTGACATGGGACTACTTATTGGTAAATTATCCGTCAAAAGCCAATCTGGACCTTCCCACCATAAATTTGACTTCATTAATTGTTCGGGAGAAACTCCACGAGATATGATGTCTGCTGGATTTTCTGATGAATTCACGTGAGACCACTGATCAAAACTTGACAGCGATTCAATTATCGATATTCTATTAGCTACAAAAGTTTTCCATTTACTAGAAGAACCCTTTATCCACCACAGAAACAATTTCTGAATCAGTCCAGAAGTAAATCTTATCAATTTCCTTTGTTAATGATTGCCGAACATTTTTAACTAATTTTACTAGCAGAACAGCTGCACAAAGTTCAAGTCTGGGTAAAGAAAGCCTTTTCAGTGGTGCAACTCTTGCCTTTCCTACAAGTAGCCTACTTGTACGAGAACCTGCAGACAAACACCTTAAATAAACACAGCCTCCATAGGCCTTCTCTGAGGCGTCTGAAAATCCATGAATTTCTATGGATTCGTAATTTTCGGATGTGATTAATCTAGGAATTCTCAGAACATTCAACAGATGTAGACTATTACAAAATTCTAACCATTTACTCCGTAAATTATCCGAAACATCATCATCCCAAGCTAACTGTTCTTGCCAAAGAACTTGTAGCAAAATTTTAGCTTTAATAACGATTGGATCCAATAAACCCAAAGGATCATAAATTTGACTTGTTATTGAAAGAATCATCCTCTTCGTAACTGATTGATGGCCAATCTGAAGTTCCCTAATTGAATATTGTATTGTATCAGAAACTGGATTCCAAAGTATTCCTAGAGTTTTGTTTTGCTCATTCTCACCAAGCCCTAGAACACTAACCTTTAACTCTTGATTCAACTTAAACTCTCTATAAACTCTCTAATGAGATCTATATCATTGGATAACCATTTGCGAAGCTCAAATCCACCGCTAGACAATATTTCTGTGACCTCCTTCTGAATTTGCAATAATTCAGACCGCGAAGACGACCCAGTGAGTAGGTCATCTACATACATGTCTCTAAGTATTACCTGACTGGCAATCGGATAAATGTCTTTAAACTCAGTGGCCAATTGATTTAAACATCGTATTGCTAGGAAAGGTGCAGACGTTGTCCCATAAGTTACGGTATTCAATTGGTAATATTCTAATTCATCAGAAGGCTTCCCACGCCAAATTATCCTCTGAAATTTGCGTTCTTCAGGATGAATCCAAACTTGTCGATACATCTTAGAAATATCTGCATTCAGAACATAAGGATAAAACCGAAACCTCAAAAGGATTGACAGTAAACCACTCTGAATGGTTGGACCAGCGTATTGAATATCGTTGAACGAGATACCGCTGTCCGATTTGGCAGAAGCATCAAAGACGACTCTAACCCTTGTTGTTAAACTTGATTCTTTGATAACAGAATGGTGTGGCATATAATATGATAATTCTTCATCACTACTATTAATGACAATTTTTGTCATGTGCCCTAAACCAACATATTCATTTAAAAATTCACTATATTCCCTTTTCAAAATTTCATTCTTGGATAATTTTTTCTCTAACTTCAAAAACCTATTCCGAGCCATTTCCCTTGAGTCACCCAATTTGTTTACAGAATCCTTGAAAGGAAATCTTACTATGAATCTACCATCAACATCTCGCTTAAAATTATCTACAAAGTGTTTTTCACACTTGTCACTTGAATCAGCAGAAACTGACCTTTCAATTTCTTCCAGTTCCCAGAATTTGGCAAGTTCCCCATCCATTGACCTGTCACAGCTACAACTAACGACCTTATTGTCGCTGACTGTAGACCAGTCACCACCTATAATCCAACCCAATTTGGTTTTCTGTAAAATCGGCATACCAGCATGACGAATTTGTTCCATCACCAATAACTTATAGAATAGGCTCACTCCTAACAGAATATCTACTTCACTGGAAATATTGAATGTGTCATCTGCTAATGTAATATTCTCTGGAATTGACCAATTTGACAAATCAAAAGAAACTGATGGAATGTTTTGTGTTATTTTGGGAATTACTAAACATGTGATTTCTTTAGCAAACTGATTGACCTTAGACTTGAGGTTCACCTTAACCATGTGTTGAGCAACTACAGAGGAACATTCACCAACACCTACAATGGCATAATTTGCTGGCTTCCTTTGAAGACATAATTTTTTCACTAAACTCTCAGTGATGAAGTTACTTTGTGACCCTGGATCTAAAAGAACCCTTACATTGTACTCGTTATCATAAATGTCTGTAACAACTACGACTGCAGTTGAAAGTAATGACTGCGTAAATCTAGAAGCACTGTGACCCACTGTTGTAGTCACACAATCATCATGACACAACACAGGGGCAACCTGTTGATCAACATCTGAACTTGATAATTCATTTGAAACATGTAATAAAGTGTTGTGCCTGTGATTACACAAACGACAACCTGTCTTACTGTTACAATTTTTAACCTGATGATGAGGGTTAAAACAATTACTACATAATTTCAATTGTTTGATCTTATTCAAACGTGCCTGTAGATCAAGGTTTAAGAAACTATCACACTTATATATTGAATGTTTCTCATTACAATAATAACATTTAAAACATTTTGTAAAAGTGGATGGTAATGCATTAATTCTATTTTCAAATTTTCCTTTATTACCCTTGAATGTTTTAAAGTCATGCAATTTATTATCCCGCCTTGCAGATTCTAATTTCTCCAACAACTGACATTTTGCTTTAAGGAACTCATCGACATCTGCCATAACAGGAAGATCACCTACTAAACGAAACGCTTCCCACTCTCTTCTTGTGGTGTTATCAAATTTGCTTGATAACAGATAAATAATCAAAGTGTCCCATTTATCTGTATCCTGCCCTAAACTCTTAAGGGATCTTAAATTTTTATTAAATAAATCATAAAGATTTCTCAATTCTACATATGATTCCCTGATCAATGCAGGTACATTAAATAATGCCTTTATATACTTATCAACAATTAGACGTTTATTCTCATACCTATCTAATAACAAAGACCAAGCGACATCAAAATTGTCATTTGAAACCTCTATTGAAGCAATTAATTGTGAAGCTTCACCTTCTAAAAATGACTTTAAATGATAAAATCTTTCAACATTACTCAGAGATTGATTATCATTTACTAACGCCTTAAAGGAATCCCTGAACTCTAACCAATGTTCATAAGAACCATTAAACTTCGGCAATTTAATTTCTGGTAATCTTATGTGACTTGCAGATAAGTTACGTCCAGACGAGGTGGTACTCACCGACGAATCTAACTGTCTTATCTCACTCTTATTATATTCATTAATCATCACTCTCATTTTTGAGATAAGTTCATAATAACTCCTTTCAAATTCCTCTAGTTGTGATTGTTCAGAATCCAAAGACATATCTGACAACACTGATTCAATGTTATAGTGAACTTCTTCAAAACACGATAAAAGAGGCTCCACCCGGTCTAGGCGGTATTGCATTTGACTAATAATAATATCAGTCTGAGAATTAGCATTAACTGAATTAACATATGTAACGTTTCTCGTCAATTGTGCCTTAATTTGGCCCCGTTTTGCCTTTAACTTATTTAATTCCTCCATATCAATCACAAATAGGAATATAAGGAATAAATAATATTGAGGAAAACTTACGTTGAGGGATGCTCACTTGTCTACGACTGTAGAATCGACTCGCCTTTCAATGTGTCTCGAATGTGCCTGCTGTCTGCTGCAACGACTTCGAACACGTGGTTCACCTGATGTGCTGTACAGGTTAAATTTATATTTCTTGAAAACTGATTCAATCCGATCGATAGGACCAATGTGTAGGCTCAGCTTAGTGGACTGTATTTCTTGGTAATAAATATCTTCTTGAATAACAGACTGTTATTTTACTACTTTATTTAATTTACAATTGCGCTGCAAGTGCTTATGCACGCGCTCACAGAGAACAACAACAACTCTAGAATCTCTCTAAAATTAAAATCATATGTCACAAATCTATTAGCATAAAACACATAGAAAAGTATACTGTCAAACGAGATGGAACACAATTTACTCTTCTTCTTCTTAACAAACATATGGTTGGCCATAACAGTATCTCTTGTATCTGGTTATCTTTCTAATTCCATTGCTCCACCGATGAGAAGTTTGTCATAAAGTCTGTTTTGTTTTTATTTATCTGTAGCTCATCATCTTTGGTTGCTTGTGTAAGTTCATTAAAAATTGCTTCGACACTACGTAAATGATCAGCAATGATTGATGATGCTAAGATTTTGTCATCGATGTTTATCCATGTCTTATTATCTCAGCTGGTTTTTAAAGGCGTATTCAAGAATCGCCCTGAAGAGTTTTGTGCGACATTATGTCTACTTGTCTGACACCTCTTTCAAGGGGAACAAATGTTTTTGCATGTAGTTAAAACACTTGATTTTTTACAGAAGTTATTAATAAAGGGCGTGTATCGGTAATCTACATAACATTGGATGTTAGCCTTGATTATTAAGTTCTATCATGTCCAAGGCATTTTTTAGTTGCCTATTTGTGTAGAAAATAAATAGATTGACGTTTCGCAAGAATTTTTTGATTTTGGAGGTTGGAATTTACTTGAATATATAATTTCCTTGGAACCTTAAACTCAGAGGATAAATATTGATGTAAGAGGTTTTAATATATAGTTTACCTTAGCTTTGAGATATGTATTTGTTTCAAGAATATTATCAAAAAACTCATGCCTTCTTAAAATACTAACAATGCAAATGACTACAAGTTTTTTAGGACTTGCGATCTGATTGTAAATATCCTTCTAAAATTGCGTACCCTGAACATATCAAAAATACAAATACTATATATCAAATAGCAGAACTTTTGGAAACCATGCCTTACAAAAACCAATCTTTGATGATGGAAAGGTAACTATAAATTATTTTAGACTTTCTTCATCTGTTTTCTGTGATAAAAAAAATGGAACAAGTATGATTTTAATGTTCCTAAGACAGTGTCTATAAGTACTTGATATTTCTGTGATTGATCTTTATAATGCTTAAACAATTATTTGTACGCTGGGCCTATTCTATACTTTGAAAGAATGCTCATTTCATTTAGCTCATATTTTGGTATACTCTTTTCTAAGTCAACTGAAAACGGGTATATATTCTGATATTAGAAAAAATCATATTGTGATAAACTCCGTGGATTCAATTAATTATTTTTAAAAACTAATATTCGCTTCACTTTTCTAGAAACTTTATTAAACTATTTACATGTAAAACATAAAATATTTTCGACGCTGAATCTAATATTATTTACCTCGAAATCATACAACGAAATAAGCTCAACGCACTAAACTAAAACTCCTGAAAGTAATGTCTCTTATAAAGCGTTAATTGACGTTCTCGATGGTACTACATATTTCTGCCCAGCGTCGAGAATACTGTTTGGCGCCATTTCGAAAATTCCAGTCTAACTTAGGTAAATTTCGTAACAATATGTAACACCTATATAGAAAACTGGTAACACGAGTGGTTATAAAGCAATAAGCAAAATCTCGTTAATAGTAAAGGTTTTTGAAATGACTTTAAAGTAAAAAATCAAACCCAAACTTGGACTTTTTTAAATGGAAACCAACATGGTTTAGTCAATGGTAAACTTCTGTAAGCAACTTGCTGTTACGAAATTGACTCTATTTATACAGATTTCTGTAAAGTTTTAGCCAGATTAATCATTTCTGACCCTATATAAAACTATAAACATATATTGTTTTTTTAAATTTATTGCAATGGTTTGCACTATAGCTATCTGGCAAACAGTATCCCAGATGTAAAAATTGGCAATTTTTTCCACAAAATGTTATCTTCTCCGGAGTACCACAAGGTTCACTTTTGGATTCCATTTGATTTATCTTCATAAATGATTTAAGGTCTGAGATTCGCTGAGTGCCTTTTATTTACTGATGATTTAAAGATATTTGTAACTATTAGGACTTTGGAGGACTCTTTGAAACTGCACGAGGAATTGAATTCACCCTGTAAATAGTATAGATGACTGGAATACTACTGAATATAAGCAAGTGTTTTGTTGAAGATTTATTGCACTAACACTTCATTCCTTATGAGTATTCAATTCAAGTCATTTGAATTTTTGCTTCCACGTAAACCAATAGGGCATTAAAACTATTAGGCTTATTAAGAGAACTCTACACGATTTAGTAACATTGCTTGCTTCTACACTTTATTCTGTGCCTATTCTAGAATATGCAAGTCAGATATGGTCTTTTATAGATCAGATCTTTTAAAAGAAAATGTATATGAAGATACGTTGAAGTTAATTAACTATCTCTACATGATAAAAAATTTAAATTGATAGGGCAACTTTTTATAAAATAATGAATGGCCTAATAGTTGTCCTGAGCTATTGTGTATGAAAAATATAATGTCCCAGACAGAACCCTGAGAGAAAGAAACTATTTGAGGTCCATTTCCATAGACCCAATTATGGTGTATCATCTTCTTAACACGTTTTTCGGCGACTGTAAATTAACTGGCAAGGAAAACCAATGTTGAGTTTTTAATCGCCCATTGAATGTGTTTAGCTCAAAAATAAAAAATCTCATTGTGACATTTACATAATTTTAATAATAATATTATACTGTGTATACATTTAATTATATTTGTTATTTATACCTTATTATTTATTTATTTATTTATTTATTTATTTATCAGAAAGTTTACAATACTTATACATTAGGTATAATATAATAAACCCTGCAGAGGTAAACTCAGTTACCTGTTCGCAGGTCTGATAATATTAGCACTAACCTTTATGATAATTTCCTATAAAATCTTATTACTAATATCCTAAAATTTAGTGTGTTGAAATATGTGATAGGTACTAATATATACTTTAAAGAATTAGACTTATATCGATTTCTCCCCATATATAATTTAGTATCCTGCTATTTGCAATTTTAAATATTAGACAAGATCCATGGTTTATTTTCTTTTTGACAGTGTTAAGGTTTTTTAGAGTTTTCAAATCATTTGGTAGGTGTGTTGAAAACATTAATAGCTTTAAAAACTATTTTATTGCTTATAGTTTATTTCTTTTGGAATCATAATACTTCAATTTCTTGTAGAACTGTTGGATTTTATAAATTATTTTTAAACATGTCATAATAGTATTTAAGAGACTCAAAAGCAAAAATTTGTTTGAGATTTAGTGTTTTTTTTTTTTTTTCGATAAAAGTTTGTTTTTTATATATAATTTTCAGGAGTTTATTTTGTAAACGTTGTAATAAAATTTGTTTAGTTGAATAAATCCCTCCCCAAGCTATGTTACCATAGCAGATAATACTATGGAAAAGTGCATAGTATAACATTATCAGCGAGTCTCTCAACATAATTTTGGCCATTTTCCGAAATGTAAGACTAAGTTTGTTTATTTATAAATGTTCAACATGCGTGTCCCATCTCATTTTATAGTCAAAACAAATTCCTAAGTATTTACAACTTTCTACCCTTCTTATATTTTTGGTATTTATCTTAATATTTATATGGCGGGGAACACTATGCAGTAGTTTCCGAATGTCATAAAAACCGTTTTATCAACATTTAGAGACAATTTGTTTAAGGCAAACCATTAATTTATCAAATTAAGGTAGTAATTAATTTGCGTTTCAACTGAATTCCATGTTTTTCCTGTTGATATCACAGCCATATCATCAGCAAATGATAATATAATTCCCTATGGTATATCAACTAGTAGGTCATTTATATATAAAATAAATAGTAGGGGACACAAGATGGTACCTTGTGGAATACCTGTTTTATTTCACTGAAACCACTTACAGTGTCATTTATTTTTACTCGCTGATATCTAGTTGTCAAGTAGCTTGAAATGAGTTTGAACGCACTTCCTCTAATTCCATATCTGTATAATTTATCTAATAATATTGAATGGTTAACAGTATCAAAAGCTTTGGCTAGGTCAAGGAATGTGAAAAACAATAGGTTCACTTTTATCAAGTTTATCATAAATTGTATTAGTAATAAAATTTAGAGCATCCTTTGTACCAGTATTTTTCATGAACCATATTGCATTTTTGATAAGATTTTATTCCTTTTAATGAAATCGAGTAGTCTGTGGTCAATAATTTTTTCAAAAATTTTTGCTAGGTTTGATATCAGGATATTGGTCTATAATTTGCGATATTGTCCCTATTATTAGCCTTATAGATTGGTGTAACATCACCTAGTTTGAGTGCCCCAAGCCAAATTGCTTTCTCTATACTTAAATTTATGATGTGAGCAAGTGGTAGTGCTATATGTCTAGATAACACTATTAGAGTTTTGCATCTATATTATCAACTCCACCATTTTTTAATTTCAAGTTTCCTATAATATTTGTTACTTCATAATAGTTTGTGGGTGCTAAAAAAACAGTATTGGTGATCGTTGTGGGTAATTTAATGTCCTCATTTTATGGAATTTTGATTTCTTTGCTAAGCCTAGATCTAACATTACAAAAATATGAATTTATGGTATTTGCTATTTCATCTGATTTTTAATTTTACGTTTGTTCTCATCATATTTGTATGTAACGTTGCTATGTTTTTACTACTGTTACCAAGCTTTAGTTGACATATTTCCATAATTTTTTTGCTATCATTGCTATTTTTTATAAATTTGTTACGATCATG